>VXAB01011891.1:66476-152857 GCA_013399175.1 Odontophorus gujanensis
TTGTTGTTCTGTCCTCACCAGCTTGTTTTCTCATAGGTTTTCTGAATGGTTTCTAAGTGTGCTTTAAACCGCACAGCATTATTGTTGTTCTCCTTTTGTACTTCATTCAGTTCAGATCTTCATATCCATACTGTGGATAAGGTACTTTAGAGGAAATTATACATTATTCCAGGTAGGGTCCTCGTGGCTCTGGGGAAAACAGCTTCAATTGTTCCTGTCTTACAACACTCCCAATAAGGTACCATCAAAATAAAACTGGTTAAAGGAGCTTTCTGGCCAAGGTGAATCTCCAGGAAAAAAAAATAGTTGGATCTTTTTTTAACTAGATGATTTTAGGTTGCGGTCAAGTGAGTGCGTGTGGAGGAACAGTGATGCAGAGCCATCACTTTTCCATGCAGGAAAGAGGTGGCAGGACTGCAGCTGAATGGGATGGTGTCACCTCTGGGTGTTGTGGAACTGCCCTTTAGTTGTTTACCTCTTCCAAGTGGAAATGGTGGTGGTCTTTCCTTCCACCTAAATAAGTCAAACTGTGACCTCCCTGGATAGTTTTGTTGACAATGGAAGTGAATATTGCATGTAATACGGTCTGCTTATTTTTATCACTGTGAAAGTCAAACTCGTTTGCTTCTACTGTTCTTACTACTGCTGAATGAACAAAATATTTTCTCTTTGTGTTTTCTAGGTACGTTTCTCATATATGCGGATGAAATATCTCTTCATCTCTTGGTTAGTGGTGTTTATTGGCAGCTGGGTTATGTATGTCCAATACTCTACCTACACAGAACTATGCAGAGGACATGACTGTAGGAAAATAATAGTAAGTATATTTAGCACAGTTTACTTCTTAAGTGTTTTCCTTAACTTGTTCCACAGCTGTTTTGGTCAGTGCCATGCATAAATTCTTCAAATGCTGCTACTCTGTTGTGCTGAAGGAAGATCATATCTTCAATTACGAATAAAACCTGTTATGTTTCTTAACACAGTTTTAATACAGAGTTACTAAGGTTTTCTTTGACCTCCCTTCTCCTCTTATTTTTTTTATTTCAAGAGTCAGATGTTGGGAGAGAGGTGGTTATTGCTTTCTTTCTCAAGTGATTTGTTAAATATTTTTCTCTGTTTGTTTCAGTGTGATAAATATAAGACAGGAGTTATTGATGGATCAGCATGTAGCAGTCTTTGTGCAAAAGAGACACTGTATTTTGGAAAATGTTTGTCAACAAAACCTAATAACCAGGTAAGGTTATTAATCCTAAAACTCATCTCATATCCTAGCTTTATCAGTTCCTTCTGAAATGTCAGTGATCCTGTATATAAGCATTGCGCTGGCTTTTCTCTCTTGGCTTCAAAGAGAAACAGACTGCATGGCTGAGGGGCTAGAGGTTGTGATGTAGCACTTCCCTTCTGCAGGTTATCTGCCATTAAAGGCACCTAGAGAAGCTCTACACAGTGAGGAGCAATGCTATTCTGCTCCTGTTACACACTCTGGATTTCAACATGATCATGCTTTATAACTACTGTGCTGCAATCTGAGTGCTTGGGGCTGGCGATAGCTACACAGGCCTACCTCCCTGGGATTTGGCTGTGCTGACTAAGGTAGCAGATGTAATTTGAAGTGTTACAGGCTTTCTTATGTTCGTGGGGCATTGAGCTGTAGCAACTTTTCTCATGAGGTGAATAATGCAGTTGTAGAAAGGGATGTGAGGATATCAAGACAGACTCAGGAACAAGAACCAGCAGCCATGGCAAGTTAAGTAGCTGTACTTATCTAACTGCAATTTCAAGTCAAAGAGTGTAGCACAGATATATTACTGTTAGTTGCTCTTTTTCTCTGAATGTGTTTCATGAATGTATTCAGATTTATATTTGACAAGTAAAGTTGACAAGTATTTGACAACTGTGTTATATGGATTGTTTTTGACTAGCTGTAAACAAAGGAATATTCCACTGACTGGATCTTCATGGACCTATATTTTAAACTAGCAGTAAATCTATAATTGCCATCAAGACTTTTTAATTTCATAGTTATGGAATCCAGTTTCCAAGGAGATGATCAGATCTTTGCACATTTTGACAGAATACCTATACTTCTGTACAGCATACCATCTGTGCAATATCCTGCTTCTCAAACAAAATCAGCAGCCTCTTCATCCAAGCAAAGATTATAGTAATGCCAGTACACTGTTTCTCAAGCTGCCTTCATATTTTGATAGGGCATTGTCTCCTAAGTCATTGTAATGATGTATGTGAAGCTGCCATTCTTGAATTTGCTGTCCTGTAAGCAGGACTTGGTTTTCCAATCTGTGTTGCCATTTGACTCTTGAAGCAGTGGTAGAAGTTTGGATGACACTTAGGTGAGGGACTTCTACAATGATTTTATCTTCTCTCGTTTTCCTGCATAGATGTATGTAGGAATTTGGGGAAATCTGCAAGGAGTCATAAAATGCCAGATGGAAGAAGCTGCTCAACTTGATTTTGGTACTGATCCAGAACCAAGGAAAGAAATAATCCTATTTGATAAACCAACAAGAGGAACCACTGTTGAGAAATTCAAGGAAATGGTGTATGGTTTTTTTAAAGTAAGTATATGCCTAATTATTCTGTTTTGACTGAAAGGTTGTTAACAGTTGTTTGTACATGACAATAGCTTTGTCTCTAAGATTGGGCGTGCAACACATCTGTAGTCTATTTTTTAGGAGAAATTAGGAAACGTTTGTGTGACTTTTTCTGCATGCATTGGTAATAGTTGGAAATATAGTGTTTGTTATTCCAACGTCTTTTTTTCTTTACATTGTTACAGTGGAAGTGGTTATACCAAATAGCAGAATGAAGTATTTCAGTACATTTAGTCTGAGATTCATGCCAAATATCTTGGTACTCTGTATGAAATGTAGTTGCCACTGTTACTTCTCTACATGTGAGAGGTTTGATCAGCTGAAAACCAAACTCAGTCTGAATTCTACATGCTTATTCTAAGAAAATATTAAATAGGCCACTTTATTTTTCATCATACCAGCCTTAGAAAAAGAGTCTTTGAATTGTAGTCCTTGTGTTCTGAAACACAGAGAATGTTACTTTCAGAAGATCATACACTGGATGCCTTGGAAACGGAACAAAAAAGAAGCTCGTCAGACATCTCTAACCAATAAGAACTAAACACGATATACCCTTTAATGCCAGAAGAATAAAAAGATGACAATTACAGGTGCATGGGTGGTAGTTCATGAAATTATACGTAATCTTTTTTGTTTGTTGTTTATAGGCAAAGTTGGGTGAACAAGGAAATCTTTCAGAGCTGGTTAACATCATTCTGTCTTTTGCTGATGGAAACAAAGATGGTAGAGTTTCTTTGCCTGAGGCAAAGTCTGCATGGGCACTTCTGCAGCTGGATGAGTTTCTGTTAATGGTGATGTTACAGGATAAGGAGCATACTCCCAAGCTGATGGGTTTTTGCGGGGATCTCTATGTGATTGAAAGAGTTGAATATACCTCTCTCTATGGGATCAGCCTTCCATGGATCATAGAACTTTTAATTCCTTCCGGATTCAGGAGAAGCATGGACCAGTGGTTTACTCCATCGTGGCCAAGAAAGGCAAAAATAGCTATTGGACTTTTAGAATTTGTGGAAGATATTTTTCATGGACCTTACGGTAACTTTCTTATGTGTGATACAAGTGCCAAAAACTTGGGATACAATGATAAATATGATTTGAAAATGATGGACATGAGAAAAATTGTGCCAGAAATGAATTTAAAGGAAATGATTAAAGATCGTCCGTGTGAATCAGACATGGACTGTGTTTATGGTACAGACTGTAGAACTCTATGCGACCAAAGTAAAATGAGGTGTACCACAGAGGTTATTCAGCCAAACTTGGCAAAAGTCTGTCAGCTACTTAAAGACTATCTGCTTCGTGGTGCTCCTTCAGATATCCATGAAGAACTAGAAAAACAACTGTATTTATGTATTGCCCTTAAAGTCTCAGCAAACCAGATGGAAATGGAGCATTCTTTAATACTCAATAACTTAAAAACATTACTATGGAAGAAAATTTCCCACACAACTGATTCATAGCTTCTCCACCAGCAGAAGATACTGTCTGCCACTCAAGGTGGCCTAACCATATTTGATACAAATGATCTGCAGCATTTTTTAAGGACGCGTACTCAGATTTCATGAATGGCTCTTTAACTCTTCCCTTCAGTCAGTTCCTCATGACAGGGCTTCTGAAAGGATGAACTTAACACCGAGTGATCTGGCCGAGGCCAAAAGCACTTGTGGTGTTCCAGTGCACTGTTTTGGAAACAATCCTGCATGCTTGACTGTTCTGTGCACTTTGTTGGATCTCAAACAGGATGACAGTGTTCACTGTGTCATCACATTAAGTAATGCAACATCTTAAAATTCTGTGAAAATTGTTGCTCACTTGTGAAATACCTGCAGAAGATTTCTATCCCAAGTAGTTTTATGAGGAACCATCACTACTGCAAATATGGTAGCTGAGTCCAAGTTGCTGTTATGAATAAAATGAACTGAGATTGAAGTTTACTAATACCTTGGCATGGCAGAATTTGCACATTGATCATTTTTAAACTGTGGAATATTAAAATTTTATTCTGGAAGTGCTGGGCTGTAATATGACATTTAAACTGAATTCTGTTTACACCTTGTTACCTCATTCTTACATCTTGAATGTTTCAAGTAGTTCAACACTTTAAAAGTCCTGATACAGTACACCATGTTGGGAGCCAGCATTTTTAGAATGTTACTTCTCAGAAGATGTATGTACTTTAGCAGCAATATGCTTCTGAAAACGTAGATTATTTTTAAAGTACTGATAGCAGAATTATCCTAACAGTTTTAAAAACAAACACCACCAAAAAACCCTCCATAGTAGGATGCTGGTTTATGACAAGTGAAAAAAGTGACAGTTGTGGTTTTAGTCTTGACTTTTTCCTGCCACAGAAATATAGCTATACACTTGTACTTAAATCCTTCCAAATTATTGCAGAAATCATGCAAGTCAGAGCCAGACCGTAACTCCTGGACAGAAGGTAGATTGCTCAGGACTGCAGAATATTACTTAAATGGGGACCATAGGGAATAGTAACAGCAAAGGAACAATGTGGAGTAACGGTATGCTGAAGTATGTTAAGTGTTCTGTTGTTTTGTTTTTCTTTTCTTTTTTTTTTTTTTTTTCCTGGTAATATCTTGAGTTCTAACTTTCAAGTCTTAAGTAAACGCTCTCTGGGAATGACCACTGCACCACTTGTAATCACCAGCCCTGCTGTTCTTCAGATTTTCATCTTGTAGAGAATGAGATGTACTTAAAACTTCTTAGTAGTGTACTCAATGCCTATCTGTTTAATTTATAAATGTTTTAAGTATGAAGCAATTAAGAGCCTTAGTGATTTTAATGGCAGTCATCCTTATCCCTCTAGATAGTCAGCCCCTCGATTCAGTTACAGCCTAGTAAAAATTTAGCTTTATTTCATTATTTTAAAAATGGTTTAATTGCTTAAAGGTTCTATGCTAAATGATGTTGACTAACATCAGAGAATTTCTCCTTTCCATGTGTAATAATGTGTGGCTTGGGTAAAAAAAGTGCGTGCTGTTTGTAGTCAGTTTCCTAGTTGAAAAATTACTGTTAACTATTGTCTAATTAAGTATTTATAACTAGCAATGCACTGAAATCTAAAGCAGGATATTCTTGGTGGAAACATGACTAATTGCTGCAAGGTTTGGGGCAAAAAAAAAAATAATTATTGAACCCGAAGTACTGGTGGGCATTTTGAACAGCTCCTTGGAAAAACTGGAAAACATTTAATAGTGCAGTTTACTATACAGAGCTTTCATTTTTATTGCTGTTGCACCAAGCTGGAGCTTTCATTGAAAAAACAATATACTTTTGTTTAAAATAAATAACAGGCTTCCTATTTCTTTTCCAACTGCTATACTTCCCATCTATCAGTCTCTTAAAAGCAATGAGTTCATCAGCATATCTTCCTCGATGAAAGCATGCAAGCAATTTCAGCAAGTCTAATCTGAAACATCCGTTTCATAGACAGCTGTAGAATAAGTTAAGTTACAACCTCTATAATCAAATATATTGAACTTCAGAGTACATTCTCCCATCTAATCCCTAAATAATAATAAATATTTCATCTTAAGATAGTACCTGCTTCAGTAGCAGCCAGTATCTTTTAGAACGTATTTCACTCTTTGGAGGAATCTTCAGTATTTCAACATGTATTACTGTCAACTATACTCATTTACAATATGGAAAGCACTACTGTTCGTGTTCCTAAAAGCTTATGGCTACCTACAGTTTGTTTTCCTTAAGGTACATACACTTCTCTCGTAGCGTTATGTACACTGAAAGAAAAATTGTCTAGCACCTGTGAAGTTTTTTTTTTTTTTTTTAAAGTCTTCCTGTAGTTAAAAGGAACAAATTCTTCCTACTCTCCTTCATAGTTGTCACACTATAAATTAATCAAAATTATTTCCCCTTGTTATGGGAATAATTCTAGTGTGGTAGCTTTGTCTTTGCCAATTATCTTTGTTGAAGCAGTTCATATTAAAAAACCTTTAAGGCACCAGAATACTTGGATTATAAAAAGTAATTCTGATCTTTAAGTTGTATTAATAAGGCAGTCTTACACAGCTGCTTAGTCAATAAATTTATTGCCACTTTTTCCAGAGCTTCATAGAAAACTGTGGAAGTTGTCTTAACTATCAGCTGCACGTTCCTGGGCCCTGAGGAAGCTAGCCTTCTTCTGAGCAACGCGGTCTTTCTTCTGGGCGAGGGACATCTTGGTACTGTTCACTCTGCAGTGTAAACACATGGTATGATATATTAACCAAAGCAGAAAAAGGCAAAAACAGGAATGAAGGGAGCTGATGTACACTGCAACTAAGAACATACTACCACTTCTCTATCATGCTCTATTTCTTAAGTTCTTTAGTAAGGGCACCATAAAAAAATACTGTTTAGTTTCTCAAGAGGTGAGCTCTTAACTGACTAGACACAATCACGTCCCTTCCAGTATGAGCACCTTACTTTCTCTTCCCTCACGCTTCTGAAAAAATCAGAATAGTTTTGTAGTACACACGAGTCAGCCTGCACTCTCCTGAAGGGAAATGGCCTTGCCCCTGAAAACAAAGTTAAAATGCACACAAAGAATTCCAGCTATTCATGACAAAGACATGCCTCAGTGCTTCAGCTTTTTTTGCACAGTTAAGAGCTTTTATATTTTAGATTATTCACATTCAAGTTCTTTCCTGACAGCCTTACATGTAAATTGTTGTATCTTAACCTGATCTAAAAATGAGTTCTGACACAAATACCACAGAAATCACTCTACTTGGTGCCATCACTGATTAAAATCTCTTCAACAGAGAAGTTACATTCATGTTTACCTCTTTTTCTTGAATTCTCTCTTGGGTTTCTTTTCATGGACTGGATTATCCCGTATAGCAGCATGGGCTTTTTTATACATTTCTTCCATCTTGAAAAAGCAGAAGTTGTTACAGTTCTCCAGTGGTCCATTGTAAGACGGTATCAAAAACTAAGATACCCTTAGCAAACTGGGCACTAGAACCAGTTATCATCACAGTAGAGCTTACAATGATCCCTGTAATAGGTTTCCTTCATGTGAATCACTGTTAAAACCTACTAGGATTCCTGGCCACCGCTAGAAGCGTCCATATATTTAAATATCAAAAATACAAATTACTTTTCTCCTTATTTTACTACAGGCTTCTTACAGGCCTCTTAAGTACAGGCTAGCATCATGCAGTGGAAGTGCTCTTCCCTCTGAAGCTTACTTCCTATGGTCTCGTTTCCCTACGCTTAAATTGAAAGGCAATACAGAATCTTATTCTACTTCTGCCTTGAGTGAAAAAAAAGAATTTTTGCTTTCCTTATATAGTTTAGTGCTCTGAAAACTTAGTTCTTAAAATTAAACCAGAGCTATTTGACCTGAACCGTTTCATCAGATGTTATCTTACCACCTGCCAGACTCTACCTCCACATATTACAAAGCTGCTTAGTAAGAAAAGTCCTATGAAAGCAGCTACAAATGAACTCATCGCACAAGATCCTGCATTATCCCCACTAGCAGCAGTCTGCTAGCAACAACAGAAATGCATTAGCAGAGGTTACAAAGAAGCAGTCCTTTTTAACTGTGGGTAGCAGGTCAGCAAGCAGAAATTACTCTTCTTTAATGTGTAAACAGGAAAATGGAGGTGATCTGTCCAGTTACACAGATCAACAGCAGAAGCCACCAAAGGGCCCTATTCTGCCTCCTCCTTTTTCCCCAATTTCAGTATCTTCGCTGATGATGTAATCAAGACAACTAGATGCTTACTAGTAAAATCTTCTCTAAATGAATAGTTTGTTTAGTAATATATACAAAGTTGGCATTTATAGTTAAAATGTTACTACAGAAAAATGTTCCAAACTTCTGAAACACTAACTGAACAGGAGACAAGTTATCTGAAAGAAGTTAAAAAAGCACCACGGTAATTTCACCAATCTTTTAGTGTTTTCTGCAATATATTCAGAATTTCCAAGTCATGCTGAATTCAAGATGTAGAACAGAAGATATATTTCTTAAGATGGTGACTTCTGCAACAGAACTAGATTAGGATTTTCTGTATCTGCCTGGAGCCTACAGCTACCAGTAAGGGTCGCAGACTGTACAACAGATTTGACAGAAGAAATATTTTTTACCTGTCTGGAAAGCATACAAAATAATCACATTCCTATTTTCCATACTGACCTTAACTGTATTACTAGAGGAAACCCTATACAAGAAGATCTACATCACTACTAATGGACAAGAGCCAGACAGATAAATCTTACCCCATCAGGTGTTATATTGTTCTTTATGTACTGAGAGAACTGTTTTTTGTAAGCATCTTCATCCTCCTCCATCAGGTAACGCATATAATCTGCAACGTTTTGGCCCATAATGTGCTTGCGGTGAACCTCTGCATTGAATTCTTTGCTTTCTGAGTCATACCCAGGGAAACGCTTGGTACTGTGGAAGAGCAGTGAAATTCAGACTAACACATATTCCCCAAACGCTCCGATTCAAAAGCGGGTTCCTCAAAGAAATGACTTGAGATCAGACTCTGCTATAGTTAACTGAAGAATAGGACACCAATTAAAAATGGAAACATAAAGAAAATGGATATAAAGAAGAAACAGGAGTTTTAAAGTTCATCTCAGCTGCTATCAGTCCCGTCTTGAAACTGTGAAGTACATCATTTACACACCATGGACCTACTACAGAGTGGTCAGTCATTGGGGTATCATCACATAGCAGCCAGGTTAGAGACAAATGAATTAGTAATAACATACAAAAAGACAGAACAACAACACAAACAAGAAAATACAACTCCAGGACAGCACGAGAGAATATAAAAATCTACAACAGATACCACTTTTTTTTTCCCTACAGTTGCTGTCTGAAAGAAACAGTCAAGTGTAGTATTAGAGTTAGGCAAAATCTTGATTTGGCCACACGCAGCCTCTGACAGGAACGACCACAACTTCAGCATGGAAATTCTAAGTGCTGGTGGACTACCCAGACTTGCTATTGTCTTGACAAACGTGGGAAACACCAGTGGTTGTTTTTGGATCTCATATGTACACACAGCAAAATTAATACCTACATGCAATTTGCTAATGTCTTGAAACAATATGAAAACTAAAGAGTATTAAAGTGCATTCAATCACTGGATGCTTTAAAGTAATGAAGTGGCTCTGCAGTTTCACAAGATTCACTGCAGTGCCCTCAGAACTGCAACTTTTGAGTAAAAGACGACCAACTAAACAAACAGTATCCCAAATCCCACACTAAATTAATCATTACCAGGTCACAAAAATAGCTATTTCAGCATAAAAATGACAGTGTAAGTAGACTGTCACACACAGAATTATCTCAGGTAACTCTAAAGGAGTTTTTCCAGAGAAACGATTACCTGTGAGGGATGGACAGACCACCATCCACTGCACCCTTCAGAGCACCAAAAACTTTGTTTCCAGTTGTAGTTCTGGCAAGACCTGCATCAAGGTAACACGTGAAAGCACCAGGCTTTCCATCCACACTTTCCACATTGTATTCATCACCAGTCACTTCAACTTGGCCTTCATAGATCTTATCAAGACCAAATTTATTCAGAAGCTGTAGGTGGAAGAAAAAAAAAAACAAAACAAAAGCAAAACTTCTGAAATTCTGCCCATTTAAAGCCAAAATAAAGAATCACCATCAAATTAAAACACAGAAGTCGCAACAGAATCTCCATGCTTTCAACAAATTTCTTCACAAAAACTATACATTACATACCAGTATTAAAGCTCATAATAACCACTGCAATAAACATGCCTGTTATATTTCAATCTCTTGTTCCAACGGGTACAATAAACTTAACACCTATCCACAAGCTCATACGAAAATGGATGAATACAGTTTACACGTATTTAAATTCTTAACGAAGGTACATTTCTTACATTTTTGTCCTGACTCCCTCCCTCCACCAAACTTAAGTGCAGAGACTTAAAAGTGGGCTGCTGGGGTTGAACCTGCATGTTGTCATACTTCTCACTGCGATTTGACAGTCACAAGAGGCCATCAAATCTACACGGTAAAGAGTACAAGTTAGCATTTAGACAGGCCCGCACAATCTGGTATCTATACTACCAGTGCCACTTAACACGGTGAGCTAGCTTTCCTCCTTTTAAGAAAAACAGAGCAGCTACTTCCAGACAGTCTGACAGATACCTACCCTGCGTGCCAACAGCAGACCTGTACAGTATGCTGCTGCATAATTGGTCAGGCCAACCTTCACACCATATTTTGGCAGCTCATGGGCGTAAGCAGCACAGACAATCATGTCGCCTTCAATCCTGGCATAGGCAATCTGTCAACAGCAAAAAATGCCACAAAACAACTATTAGTTTTCTCACTGTAATTGTGGACCACTTCTCTGACATCTACTTAAGCCAACAGGAACTCTATATGGAAATGTCCAGCAAACTGCTTTTCTTGAGAACTTAAAGGAGCTCTGTTTCAATTTTTTCAAAAATGTCTTATGGCATAATTAACTCCTTAAGTACTGAAGCTAAGCATTCAAATCCATATTTGGCTTTGAGAAAGTAAATGATGGCAACCACTTTCATTTACTTCATATAAAACAAGAGACCAAGAAAATGCCAACAAAAGCAACACTTCAAAGAATTTTTACACACATAGATGGATTCTGTCCTACTTTCTGCACACAGGTCTCACATAACACAGAATACAACTCACCTCTGAAAAATGCAAAAATGTGTTTGTGAGGACACTGTTCATTACAGAGTGCCTGTATTAAGATGTAAGATCCTTGTAATCTTGGGGGTCTCGTGTGAAGCAGCAATAATAATAGAACTGTCTCTCTTTGACTTTTCCACACCTCCTCTGCCTCTAAAAGTTTCCCCCTCTGGAGTTCCCACATTCTGGAAAGGCATGACTGCTCAGATACAAGCATCTGCCACCACCAATTTTTGTTTTGGTGGTGAGATAAGGTAACCTCATCAAGGTCATACAGTTTAGTCTGAGCTGATTAAAAACAGCACTACTTACTATTCTGCATAGATAGAACTATTCAATGAAGAAAGAAGCAACAAGAAAACTTTTTAGCTTTAAGCTTACAAGCATGTATTTGTGATAGAACATTCTGGAAACGAACCAGGAAAATGAACTACAGTGAGAATCTGCATTACATTATGCAACACGTAACCATGTTCCACAACAAGGTGCCTACTATTCTGATTTATCAGTCTCCTTTAATCTCTGTGAAAATATCTTCAGGCCTATCTGCTTCACTCGATCCACATAATATCACAGTAAAAAGTCCTGAAAGTGAGGGCACCTCTAGGTACCAGGTAACAGTGAGCAGGTTGACAGGTCACAGCAGTTTTCAAGCAAGCAAAAAAGACCTCTCTTTTCAAAGCACTTACAAGACAGCATAAAAGATAGAAAAGTTTTTCCCTAAAACCTTTGACATATTTCATCATCATTAGAAGAGTACAACTTCATATTGTTTTAGAATGCTGACATGAGCACAATTATTCTGTATTATGTCTATGGTTCATTCCGGACATTGCGTCAGCCTTAAAGACTTCTCCAAGAAGCCAAAGAGAGATATTAAAACTGCTCAGGCATGAAAACAACCAACAAGTGCCTCAACGATCCCCCTTTTCTGTTTATTTCTGGAAGAAAGTGGCAAGTATCACAGACCTTACCTGGCAAATGATGTCTCTGTTAGTAACACGCACAATCATCCTATACTTTGGGGTGTTGTACTTGTTTTTATCCTGAATTACCAAACGCTTACGAGCATAGTAATCAGTTTTTCCCTCTGAAAAACATGTGGAAAATGTGTAAAAAAAGTATTGATATTTGTTAGCATAACATAATTGAGCAGTCCAGGGAATGAGCCATACCTCTCCTTCTCCTGAATTTTACTTGGTATCTCTTGAAGTAGGCCTTATTCTTGACAACTTTCACAAACCCCTTAAATAAGAAAAATAAGATGTTACTAACACATAACTGCATAAGCCAAGGCCATCCAAACTACATGAATTGTTATTAATGTAACTCTGGTGAATCAGGAATGACAGGTTTTCTTACACGAGATTAAAACCATCTTAAGAAAGCAGGATTCGTATCCTTCACACAAACCTTCCTGCCCACGGCTTCATATGGTTTCAAGAGAGAAACAGAAATTTTGCCTACTAATGAAACGTTTGCCTGCACACAGTGAAGCAGCATCCCCACTCGCTGCCAGACACTCCCACACAGTTAGTCGGTCCCTCGGCCATTTCACCCAAACCCTCTCCACCAACACACGAAGAGCTGTCCTGGCACCGCCCTAAGCCGGACGGCCCCACAGCCGCGGGTGTCGGCGCAGCACGGCGCGGCGGGACGAGGGCAGCGTGTCATCCTCCGGCTGTCCCCGCCCGCACGGCCCGTGCCACCGCGGGCCCGGCCCCAGCTACCGCCGCCACGCGCGCGAGGCCCGGGCTCGCCGCAGCACAGGGCCGGCCCGGAACGGGGAGGGGGGGGTGAGGGACAAAAGGGGAGTGGGCGCCACTGAGGAGAGGGCGCCGCGGGGCTGCACTAGAGCCAGCCCGGCCCGCGGTGCCGCAGGCAGCCATTGCCACGCCGCAGCCGCAGCAGCCGGCGGACGGCCCGGGGTCAATCGGGCTCCATCCGGGCGAGCGGAGTCGCGCGGCGGGCGCGGAGCGGAGGGCAGAGCTGTCCCTATGGCGCGGGGGTCCCGTACGGGCCGGTACTGACCATCGTGCCAGGTACTGTCCGGTCTAGGCCTAGGCCGGGGCCCGCTCCGCACGACGACTGCAACGACTGCAGGGGGGGAAAAAGGCCGCGCCTACTGCGCAGGCGCAGCTCCTGCCCTGCCCGGCGAGGCGGGGCGACGCCGCGCCCTGTGTCCGGCGCGCGCCCCCTGCCGGCCCGGAGGAGCGCCCGCGCGGAACGGGGTCCGGCGCCCGCGGGGCTGAGGGCGGGAGCGCTGTGCGTTCGGAGGTGTGACGCGTGCGGGAAGCACCGCAGGTACCGGCACGGGCTGCGGCAGCGAAGCGCTGCTTATCGCACGGTAAAAAGCAGCGGCTTTGATGCTAAAAATCTTAACGGTGGAAACGTAAACGACCTCGATCACNGTCCCAGAGGGTCGGGGCCGTGCGGCGCCGGGCTCTCCCCGCCCGCGGGGTGGGCGCTTCCGGGCCGGGGGTCGGCGGGGACCGTGGGCCTCGGCCCGGCCCGGCCCGGCGGGAAGGCGGACTATGCGGTGAGAGCGGGGAGAGAGCGATCCCGCAGGGCCGGCAGCGCGGGGAGGCGATGGGGAGGAGCGCTCGGATTTGGTCTGCGGTGCGTTCACACGGGGTTATCTGTAGAGAGATTTTTCTCAGTCGCGTTTTTATGGAGGTGTTGTTAAACCGGGAGCGTTTGGGTGCGCGGCTGTTGGGATGGGAGTTTTCAAAGGGTGCTTTCGGAGGTATCTGACGCCTCGTGCTGTATCTGCACCAACTCCTTGTGTAATAAGGACAAGAACTCGATGTTGCCGTTGTGGCTACTTGAGGTGCGTTTCAACTTCACTTTCCAGGAGCGTTCTGAAGTCACACGGCGTTCCTGCCCGTTTTCTGTGCTGCCGATCGGAGAACAATTTGTGTGGGGTTGGCACGGTGCTTGGAATTGCCAGCGTTAACAGTGAGCATATTTTAAACCGTTCTTATGTTGTCCTGGGTCAGTTTTTTGTAAAAGGTGGCCCGCAGGATATGTAGGAAAGCATCGCATCTGTACGGAGGAGATCTGGCAGCATTTAGTGTGCTTTACTTATCTCTGAAAGAATTTGTCACAAAATTCAAGTTGTTTTTTTTCTCTCACTTTTTTTTTCTTAATTTACTTTATGTTCCTAAAAGATAAGGTAATTGGATTCTATTTGTTCTACTGGTGGTTGTTTTGCTTAAATTTATCTATTTATTTTCCCTTCTAGCCTCCGGTTTCTGCTTTAGTCATGGTTATACAGCTCTACGTTTACATATAAATGTTAGTAGTTAAGGATATTTTGAGGTAGCTCTTAGCTTTCAAGTAAGGGTCAGGAGAGGAAATGGGGGATGGTGAAAGAGGGACACAATCAGGAGGAAAACACTAGCTATTATGAATCAGCATTGCCTGAATTTGATTAAGCTGGGATGAGAACAGCTGTGGTGAGTGTCCCTGAGGTCCAGCCAGCCCAATAGTGCCTCTGAGAGTAGCAGATGTTTGGAGAAGAACAATTAAAATCAAGAATCTGCTTCCTCCTCAGATCTCTTCTGAGCTCCCAGTACACTGAAGCTCAGACACTTCCTGAGCTAGAGGTCAGTGGCTTGGATTCTTTGCGTGTCTTTTTTCATTGCCTTCTGTATGTTTTCCTTCTGTAGGCTTGTCTGATGGGTTTTGAGCAAGTAAGCAGGAGGTAGCTTGAGAATGGGATAGGTGAAATGGAGTTTGTGGAAAGGAGGAGATGGGAGATGCTTTTCAGAGTTGGTGGGAGAAGGGGTGGGGGAAAGTGAAGTGCTTAAGTAGTTAGTGTCAGCTTCTTTGGATAAGACTGAGGGATGAGTATTTGAAAGATGGGGGAAAAAAGGGGAAGTGGATTTTGAAAAACAGAATTGTTTATCTTGCCAATTCCATGTTCTTATGTAACAGTAGAAAAGAAAAAAAACCTGGTTGTTCTTTGCTCAAACAATTTTTCCTTGCTTTCATTTCATACTTTGAATTCAGTATTTTTTCCAAGACATAATAAAAATGTGTATTTAAATACAAAAACAAACAGTAAATACCTAAGTTTTTAATTCTGTTAGATAAATCCTCTGAAGTTTTAACTATATAATGGTGCTTCTGGATGGCATGCTGAATTAAAGCCCAGTGTCTTATTTACCTCGTGAAAACCAACATCTGTTGGCAAGCTTTTGGTTCTTTTAAATACTGTCTTCCTTTCATTATAGTCATCTGCTTAAATGTCTTCGGTTAAAGAGCGTCTTTTCCTTCTGCAGCAAGTGGTGGCTGAAATAAGTGCGGGTTGGTAGCTGGGAAGGTGGCTTAGTCATAATGGAGGGGGACTTAGCTCTCTTTGCTCAGTGCATGTTCATCTGTGAGGTATTCCTCTTGGTTACATGTGTGCTTAACAGAAGCTGCATGGTAGAGGCAGAGACAGAAGTGATGTAGTGAAGTCTGGCTTATCCTCGATTGCTGTGAACTTGTTTAACTGCCCAAGATCTCTGAAAATACTGAGTTAGCTGTGAATGGGGTGTTTCAGGGGGAGCCTAGGAACTACTTGTACTGCTCTGGGATTTGAGCAGTGAAGAACATGAACTCCTTTTGGTCATGCTGAGACTGCACACTGTACACAGTGGCTGTTACTGCAGGCTCTATTAACTGTCAACGTTGCTTGCTAATTTTCTGTAAAACTAACCCTTCTGAGTCAGGTTGAGGCAGTTGCTGTGTGTTTGGGGCTGAAGTGCAGTATGAGGGTTGGGCTTTGTTCTGGACTAAAATGAAGATGTTGGCTTAGAGTGACTGTGGACTCTTAGATTGTGTTCGTTCCTAACTTGGGAAACAGCCAAAAGCTGCCATCAGGTGTTATTTTTTTTTTTTGTCCGAACAAATTTTGTCTGTCTCTAATAGTATTAAATGCCTCATTGATGAGATCATGAAATGTCCTTGATTTTTTTTTTTTTTAATTTTAGAAAATATTAATACTGTGGTGACACTGGTATCGTATGTTGTATTAATTCTGATGTGGGTTTGTTTTGCTTTTTAAATATGGTTTCTTCAGACTGTCAGATGGAACTAGTCTTTTACTAGTGGATTGCTGCTCTCAGAATTTGGCCCTGCACTTGTCATTAGCAGGATGTTATGGGAAGAGCTTACTGTTACCCTTATGAGAGGAAAAACTATTGAATACTGTTTAAAATGGGCATCAAAAACTAGTAGCTACCCAAAAACAAACATTTTGAAAGTGTTTTTTCCACGTGACTGCATAGAGGGATGTATATAACAACTTAATTTTACATCTCTAAGCTGCTTGACTTAGATACAGTTTGAATGACAGACTACTTTCAGGCGTAGTAAAAGAATTTCCAACTTAAGTGTTCTCTGAAACAGCAGAGGTAAAATTCATTCAGCAAAGCAATTGTGCTTCTTGGTGTTATTTATTTTAGTTTTTAATTTGCCTTGGAACGTATTAGTGATGGAACTTTCAGGGTTTGGCTGCAGCTTTAGCAAGTATTTCCTAGACAGTTGGTCAAAGAATTGGCTTTAAAAATATCAAACAAAATGATGAATGCAAGTTAAAATTTCCTAGTAAGGTGCGTACCAATTCTCATACAAACTTACGAGTTTTACATAATCTTTTGCTTTGTTTCCCAGTGGCACTAAGGATGATCTTTGCTTTGATGACCTTTCTTGGATTTTTTTTTTCCACTTGTTAGTGGAGTTGTCCTACTAAAAAGACTTGAAGTTGGTGATTGGGGTGAAAGCTGGTGAGCACTAGTGGTGGTATTTCTGACTGTTGGTTAGTGATAGTATGAGAAAAATCAAGAATATATGAGCAAAGCAGGCCTCATCTTCTCAGACTTAAGCTGAATTCAGTTAAATGAATTGGTAGTATAGAAGATGCAGGTGAAGCCTGTAGTGAAACCATGTTTGAGTCCTGAGCTAGGATTTTAGCTCGTCGGGAGACACGAGAACAGGCTGATTCACCAGCTGCTTTTCCTGTACGTCCTCCACTGAGTCAGTTCAGTTTGTTAGTCAGGTATTAGAATGCTATTAACTTTTTGAAGCAAGCAGGAGTCTGGGTTTGTGGAATGCTATACAACTTGCTTGAAAACGGCACATATTACCAACCATAATTGTGTTAGACTTTCTTTTTATATGCAAAGTACTATGAGAAGTACTTCCGTTTTCTTAGGAAGAGAAGAAAGGGTAGAGAGCACATGAAATATACGTAGTATACATAAAGGAATTAATATTTGTTAAGGCTTGCAATTATTTTTACTTTGTCATGTGATAAGAACAGTTAGAACAGTATTTCTGATAATCGAGACACCCGTAGCTTTATGTCATGTTTCTTGCAGGGAAATGCGGAATATTGGTGGAAGAACTTCAGTGTCTACAGAAATATATATATGTGCGTTGCTCTGAAAGTAATGCCTCCTGTTTGTTTCCATGGAAACTACAACAGATAGCAAGAGCACAATAACACTATTTTTCAACACAGTTACCTCCATTAGCTGTGCGCTTCAGCCAGCAATGAACAAGAGCCTGTGTGCTGTGCTCAAAAAGCTATAGCAGCTGAGTGGTGTAGTGGGGACCACGGGTGTGGGCTGAGACCTGTGTTTGTGCTTGAAGTGCAATTAATTGGAAGGGTCTTAAGGAAGACATCTTTGGGGAAGCAAATGTGTTCTTCAAGTTGATTGACTCTGTGGTTTTGCTCATGCAGAATAATGTTAATTTTGGTTTGGTTATCTGAGCTGTTCTCTGGGTTTGGTGTTGTGGTTACCTCTTCTACTTTTCAAATTCAATTTGAAATTCAGCATTTGAAAAATGCTGACTGAACTGCTGTCTTGTATAGTTTTCTTGACCATTCTCTTAGTATTCTTTACCTAATCCATTCCTACAAACTTTTAAGTTACTTTTTCAATGCCCAGTGATCTGTTGGTAAATAAATTCTAGGGTTTTTTTCCTACTTCCTCATCCCCTTCAGATTTCTGAACTTGGAGTATGAGTCTTGTGTAAGCCGTATTCAGATTTACTTTCTCACCTTAAGTCTTCTTAATTACTTTGCTTTGTAAGGAGATCAAAATGGATTATATGCTACTTCCCTGCTTGTGTCACAGTGTGCAACTCTAAGTCAGTGCTTTTCTAATGTTTATATGTGGATATCTGCTCAAAACAGAAGTGTGACTTCTGGAAGGTGTTTGCTGTATTCTTAAGATTGTTTCTGTTTCTGCCAGTGTTTATTTTTGGAATAGCTGTGTTACTTAGCATATTTGAAGCAGTTAAACATTTGAGAAAAGACTCAGTCCTCTTACCGAATGAGATGCATGTGTTGTCTATATCACAGATCTGCTATTTAAAATGAAACATGAATAATTTGTGCTTCAGTAGCAATAGAATATGAATGTTGACTGAAATATTATTACATTTAATACTCTGAAATCTCTACCATATTTTCTTTTTTTTCTTTTTGTTATAAAGTGTGTGTTAAAACACTAGTTTTGAAAGCGCATCTCCAAGATGAGCTTTAAAAATTTGTGGGTTTTATTTTTTTTAGTAATGTAAAAGGAAAGAAGAAGTAAAAGGACAGAAGAAGTTGCATAGGAAAGCTTAGGTGGTGCAGAAACCAACTGGGATGTTTCAGATGCTTATTTTGGGGGTCTGTAGCAGAAATACTAAGTAATTAGAGCATACTTAGTAATATTAAGTACATGCTCTGAAGCTGTGATGGAGCACCTGGTGGGAAGGCAGGGCCAGCCCGGGGGGAGCTCAGGTGCACGCAGTGAATCTGAGTGACCAGGAGGGGTGAAGTCAGGATCAGTGTTTAAACTGATAGGTTCTTGCAGCTTCTGTCAGTTGTGAAGTAGTTGACTGCTTCATTATTTATCTTTCTAGCGTCCTGTGCCTTTATTAGCTTATCAGGATATCTTAGAAAGTAAGCTTTTATTCTGTAGTGGAAAGTCTGAAGTGACCTGTAGCAGAAACCAGCCCTGCCAAACAAATTCCTCTGTATCTTTCTTGTGTATTAGCAATATCCTTGCGTGTTATTTCTTTTGTAATATTGTATTGCTGTCGTGGCTGCTTGTAGCGCTTCTGACAGCTTTGGGTCTTCTGGAGAAATAAACAATCCCAATGTCAATTTATGCATATTGTATCTTTTCCCTGTTCAGTGACAGCAGATTGGCTGAAAAGATGAAAAAACTGTTGCAGCCTCTTCTTTCTGTCATCATAGGTGGCGACAGACAAGGTTGCAGGAAAGCTGAGCTCTACTCTCTCATGGGTGAAGAACACTGTATCACACACCGTCAGTCAGATGGCCAGTCAGGTGGCAAGTCCATCTGCCTCCTTACACACTACATCCTCCTCTACCACTCTGTCTACACCTGCGTTATCGCCATCCTCACCAACACAGCTGAGTCCAGACGACCTAGAATTACTGGCTAAACTTGAGGAGCAGAACAGGTAAACACAAGAGCTTTTGGTTTACAGACTATAATAGTAAGACTGAACTGGTTTATTGTGGCTTCAGTGTTGAGACTGTTAAAGAAGGTTGCTGTTCATAGCACAGCACCTTAATTTCAAGGTTAAGAATTGATGTTCTTGAGATATATGTTCTAGAAGATATGTTTTTGTTAATGATCAGAAGTGTTAGTTTTCTGGTTTTAACGAAGTGCTCATAACTGCTTCTTGTTCTAGAAATTCACATTGAAGTCACATGGTCTTCAGTATCTCAACTGAAATGGAGTATCATAGGAATGAAACTTCTGTGTAACCTCCTCCTTAGATAAAAATGGTATTTTTATAGGCTTTTTGAAATGTGAAGTACCTCAGAATTCCTTTGTTCCTTTTTGATTTCCACCGTACAGCCTGCTCACATGTAGCCTTTTAGCATGTTATCTGTTACCTATGATGTTCTACCTGGAGCAGAATTTTCTCTTGGAAATACTAGAAAGGTAGAAGCAGCTATTCTGCTATTTAGTTTAAAGGTTTGAGCAGATTTCTTCAGTTTGTACTCTGTAATTTAGTCTGCAGCTCAGGTTGTTTCATACAAGTACAGCTAGTAAAGGAAGCATTGCAGTTCCTTCAGTGTCGTGGCTGGAGACCTACTGTTATGGATAGAGCAGTGTTCAAGCATCTTTTATTTGCAAGGAATAATAGACGCATCCTGCTGTTATGCTAATAGTGATAGGTACAGAATGACTTAATTTCATGAAAGATAAATCCCTAATCAGTCATCGCTGTTTGTCCTGAAATTTTTTTATAGGTTGCTATAACTGAGAGGAGAAGGTAATGCCAACTGTCTCCTGGCATGTCTTCTCTTATACTCTGATTCTGCTGCCTAATGGTAAAGTAACTTAGAAGGAAATTGTAGTTGTCTAGTTCATGAGTGAGAATGGAAGTCAGCTTTTAAACCATGTCATCCTCCTTATGGTTTACAGGATTATCTTTCCTTTGAAGATGCAATATGTGCGGTTTTTGTTATCCTAGTAGCCATTTAAAATTTGTCAAAAGAATAGTAATAAAAAAGAGGTAAATGGAGTGCTTTAAAGTAAGCTAATTTGCATTTAATCTGAGGCTTTCAGTTCTGTTTATGACCAAGGGTCTCATTTATGTTTGAAAAGCTGTAATATCTGTTCTTTGGACTGCTTATCTGTGTTTGGGCGTAAGATTTCTGTGTCTGGAGTAGTCATTAAGCCCTGTGGTTAAATTAGTTTGCTTCTTCAAAGCATGTGAGCTTGGGCTTGCTAGCTTTCCTTCTTTGGGCTTGCATTCTTGATTTAGTACAATTTAGGTTAACTTCTAAATTTTCATTTGAATTTTTTTTTAGACAGATGTTATTCAATTCCACAGTTAGTTTGTTTTGTGTATGAATTGTAATGAGGGGATATCCTATCAGATATATCACACCAAATGTTCTTTCCTTGTGAGATACAATACTTGAAGTAAACTAAAATGTGCTCTCATCATGGAGGGTGCACTGTAATTTTGGAAGTTTGACTCTGCATTTTAACACAGTAGCACTTTGTTGAGAAGGAATTGTGTTCTGAACACAGGGAACTTGTTTATGCGGTCTGGAAGAACAGCTGGTGCTGGATATTTATTTGTAAAGGTTTAATTTATATTCTTCAGTATAATAAGAACAATACAGATTATTTAAACAGGCTAGGAACTGGAAGAACTCAAACTGTTTCAGGCTATGAATGTATCAAGCATTCCGTAATCCGGTTCTACTGGAAGTCTCCTCAGAATAGTGAGGTAGCTCAGTCCAGAGTCCTGTTGGAGCTGTTTGGCATTAGTAAATCATTTATAAAGTTTTAGGTGAAAGAAAATCAGAAATTCATTAGTGTTGAACAGCACAGAACTCGCATACTACTTACTTTGGAAACAGCTCCCCGCTTTCAAATCCAAGGACAATGAATTTATCCAGGTAAGGTCAACCTACTGAAATCTAGCTAAACTTTTATAGAAAGCTGTGGTAATTAACCAGTCAGAGCCTTTTATAATCATCATGCTTTTATAATCGTAATATTTTTTCTATGCTCGTTTTTATCTGTGATTGCTTTTTTGACATTGACTCACATTGATAGAAGGAATTTCAAACTAAGTTTAGTTTGATCATGCATTGGTATTAGGTTTCTAAACATTAAAAAATAATAGGTGAAAGGTGGGCACTGGGAAGGCTAATGTAAGTACCTCTTAGCTGGAACTTAAGCTGCAGGTACTCTGAGACTTGTATAAGAGGGTTATGATTGATGAAGTACTTAAAACTG
This sequence comes from Odontophorus gujanensis, assembly GCA_013399175.1. Lineage (NCBI taxonomy): Eukaryota > Metazoa > Chordata > Aves > Galliformes > Odontophoridae > Odontophorus > Odontophorus gujanensis. Next base: position 88,574 of record VXAB01011891.1, read on the forward strand.
AAGGCAACCTTGCTAAAATGCTGCAAGAATTTTAGATTTTGTGCAAGTGCATGAGCAGTCTTGTTGCCTGATAATCCCAGAAGTTCTCATATGCAAGGGCTGGGCTTTATCCATCTGTTAGCATTTGTTGCCCAGTTCCCATTTGTTACATCTGAGATTTTTTTTTTCTCATCCAGTTATAAAAACACCATATTTAACAGTTGTCAGCATGATCTGGGCATTACAGAACTACTTTTGAGTTTTAATTATTCTGTCTCTATTTACATTATTGATGTATATAGTGTTAATGGGGAGATGTTTAGTTGGCTTCTTTTCTTTAAAATTACTGTCTTTTCCAGTACCTTTGACATTTGAAACGATTGTTGAGAATATTTAACTTGTTTGCTTGTGTTTCCTTTGTCAGTTCAATGCACAAGAGCTCTTGGATTACTTTTTTTTGGTGTGTGTTGCTAGTAAGGCCAAACCCTCTTGCTGGTACTTATACCTTGAAACCTTCCAGTCTTCCATGTTTGGCTTTCAATGTCCAGTTGGTGAATGTATGCAAGAAGTTAGATTTGTGGTGCTTTTGTACTTTCTCCAACTTGATCTTTGGCTTTATTAAGATATAGTTCAGGAGATGGCAAAACACTGATTAAAATCTCAATTCTATTAGTATTGATGCACAATGTGACACTTCTGTCTGTTCCTTAAAAGGCTGTGATGTGATCTGCTATTCTGGCTGCAGAAATGCTTGAGCGATTATAAATAGTAACATCGAGCAGTTCTATTTAAATTTATTACAGATGGATGTTGGGAGAACTGTACCAGTGGAACTCTGTGCTTGTTCTTTGCAAAGAGGTTGGAAGCACAAATTTGAAAACAAACCATAGTGTGGTAATACTGTGATAAGAATTTGTCGTTTCTTGTTGTTTTATTTTTGTGTGTGTGTGTGCATGGTTTCTATGCAGGCTACTGGAAACAGATAGCAAATCCTTGCGGTCGGTAAATGGGTCAAGAAGAAATAGTGGATCTTCTCTTGTATCTAGTTCATCAGCTTCTAGCAATCTCAGCCATCTTGAAGAGGACTCATGGATCCTGTGGGGAAGAATTGTGAATGAATGGGAAGATGTACGGAAAAAGAAAGAAAAGCAAGTTAAGGTAGTTGGATACATTTGTAAGATAGATTTGTAGTGTGACTGCTTTTTTGGCTTAGTTTTTAAGATATGTTATCTACTTTGATCCTGAAACCTTCTTACATAACTGTTATTATACTTCAGTTTTGCCTAGCAATGTCTCATTGAAAACTAGATGCATATTGTGAATACCAAAGCTTTTTGTTTAATGGAGAGATTCCCTAGAGTCATGTACTTGCTGTTTTCAAAATGGAGTTACTGAAAAGCTGCTTAAGACCATAATGTAGCTGGATGCTGTGATTTTTTTTTTTTCCTCCACTGATCAGCTGTCTGTTTAAAAGCAATCTTATTAGAGGAGCTGATCATTCTACTGTTTGAGGTTCTGATACAAATTTAGTTCAATTGTTCAGGCCAAGCATGTTGATCCCAGGGATAACCTCAAGTGGAAGAAAACAGTTTCTAAACTGAATGGATCAGATAAATTTTGGGTAGTATATGTCCAGTCAAAGTCAGTTGTGGCCACGTGCAGAAACAGAATTCGACAACAATTTAAATGAAAAAGCATTTAGTGGGTTTAATATCCATGTTCCAAAGGCAGAAAGTACAGGAAGTGTAGGATTTTTATTTGTAGGCAGTCTATTTTGTTTCAGTTCTTTATTGGCTTTAGTCTGTAGTTTTATGTGCAGAATACAAATTTCAAGGTCTCTTGAGTAGTTTGAAGTTCATGTGTGTGAATAAGTTGTGGGAAGGCGGAACAATGGGCTTAAGCAAAGCGTCCTTTATGTGTAGCAGTTGTGAAGAGAGAACATGGCTCGAAAGTGGAAACTAGGGGTGAAAATGAATTCAAGGCTCTCTGCTTGTATAGGGAAAACAGTTTCTGGGATGGTGTTCCCAAAAAGCTGTGAAAAGAAGACCCATGAACCTGGGAAGGAGAAGTAGATTGGTAATAACTAGATCAGGTTGGATAGAATTCAGTGTCTGAACTGCTTGCCTGTGGACTTTTATTTATAAAGTGTGGTCAAGGTTTGTTTGTTGAACAAATATTTACTGAAAGTTAGTCAATTAAATATGCTTCTAGTGAATTTTTCATTGGTGAAATAATTCTCAGATGTGTTTTTTGTTTGTCAAAAATCAAGGTAAACTTTGGAATACTGGAACATCCATACTTTCTTGGTTGTACAGATAGGTATGATTTTAGCAAGTTTCATTTTGTAGTGACTATGAAAGCTAGTTACTAGATACTTGGGAAGTTTTTGAAGTGTTAGTCATGGGTCTATATTCTTTCTTGTATGTGATATGATCCATCTGTGTGTCTTGATCCTCTTTGGAACTCTTACCCTTTCTGGAGAGATTCTGAAAGGTGACACTGTAAGTCCTGCTTTGTGCCCAGCACTGTGTAAAATAATATCATTTTAGTGACACTCAGAGGAACAGTAGGAAACACACCTGAGTGTTGATGGAATTAACCCTGTTATTTTTGTCAAATAGGTGCATGATAACTTAATGCAAGAAACTACTTGCTAATGATTTGTTTATACTTTTATCCTTCTTGAGGTTTTAGATGACTGAACTGCAATCTGATAGTGCAATGTTGACATAATAGCTAGAGATAAATGTGGAAGGCTGTCTTAGACTTGCTGGTTTGGAGTTGGACATCTTTTAGGAAATAACACAGTGTCACAGTTGTATCTAAACAAATAGTTGTGGTGACATTACTAGGAAGGTTCTTTAGCATATTGAAAAGCTGCAGATAGTGCTGCAGAACTCCTGCAGTACAGTTCAGGCTTAACAAATAATTTGAAGCAGGAGTGTATGTGGAAGTTACCACGTTCAGAAGATTAGTTAATATTACAGGGATATCTTAATATGTGTAGTAATAGGATAAATACTTGGACAAATAGGAATAGAAGATTATTTTGACCTCAGAATAAATAGCAGCAAAATAAACTCTCCTGTATTAGACAGAGCATTTGATAATAGTTTGTAAGGCTTAAAAAAAAAAACCAAAAAACAAATAACTACAAGCAAAAAACCCACCCCTGACAGAGGAGTCCTCTTGTTTTGAGGAGGCAGTCTTGTAGTTGGATTGATCCTTGTTACAGAAAGTACTACTAAACCTATTAACTTTGACTCATATTTTCCCCTCGATTTTTCAGATCAAGCAACAAGACTGCTTCCTACTTGTCCTTTCTGAAAAGACAAGTACCATACTTGGAATGTGATTTCTCAGATCTGTCTGAGAACGTCTGAATTGTACAGTAACTAGCTGATTTTTATTTTCTTTTTTCTCCAGGGAATTTCAGGTAAATGAGGCAAGCTTAGTTGATGTAAACAGTGTATTCTTGGTCTAGTGTCAGTAATTACATTTTAAAACTTCCTTAAAACAAAAGGAAACTGTGAAATACTGTCACAACAGGAGGAAAAGAGGAAATTAGACATTTTTGTGAAGCGTGCGTCAAATGACTTCTGATAGAAATCTTGTGCACTTTTTTCTAGTTGTCTGTGCTCCAGTTAGTTTCACTTTTTTTTTTTTTTGCCATTTACTTGTCTTGGAAATTAAGCAGTAATTTTAGAAATTTTCTAGATATCTAGGAATATTTTTGAGTGCTTTCTTCAATAAAAGTTTTTGAAATACTAAAAATAACTACTACTCTTCGGCCCAGAGGAGTTCTTGTTGGAAACGTTTTTTTTAATATTCAGCATTTTTCATAATAAGTTACTTCAAAAAAAAAACCAAACAAACAGTCCACCAACAACCAAACCTACTTTAATTATCTAAAGTATCTAATTAAAAATCATTTATCTTTGTTATCTGCCAATTATCTGTCAGGCTATAATTGAGGCTTACACCTTATGAACTTCATAACTGGTTTGTGACATGATGTAGTATTTTCAGAAAATATTAATGATTTTGTGTCCTTCTCTGTGCTTTAGGAACTTGTTCGAAAAGGGATACCTCATCATTTCAGAGCAATTGTTTGGCAGCTGCTGTGTAGTGCTCAAAGCATGCCAATAAAGGATCAGTATTCAGAGCTTTTGAAAATGACATCTCCTTGTGAGAAGCTAATAAGAAGGGACATTGCTAGAACATATCCTGAACATGATTTCTTTAAAGAGAAAGACAGCCTTGGGCAGGAGGTTTTATTTAATGTAATGAAGGTAAGTCAGCATTTCAATTCTTGAAAACACATTAGCAAGAATAAGCAAGCACAGAGATTTAGAAAATAATTTACATTGTGAACGTGCTGCATCAGTTTCACGTGTTCTGTTTTTTAAACTTACTCCACTTCTCAAATTTGGTTTCAAAGATAGCTTTCAAATACTGTATTTCTATTTAATATGATTTTACAGAGGTTTAAAACATTTGCTTACTAAACTTGCATTAAAGCAGTTTCACATAGTAAGTGCTGGAGAAAGTGTGCCATGAAATAAACAATACTGACGGATGGGAACATAGTAAATCAAAATGGTTTTCAGGTGTTGGTGAATCTGTGTGTGGTAGAAGAAAATGGTAGGTGCAAGCTAATGAGCAGTTGTTAGTGCCCAAGCACAAATGAGACCACCATAAAATGTCACTATATTGCCTCCATTCTATTAGAGCTTAAATTGTTCTATGTCATGTAGTTTCACCAGGAAAGACAGCATGTTTCTAAATCATAGTAGCTTCCAATTCTACAATATGTATGGAAGCCACTTGTAAATAAAACTACAGCTCCTAATTGTTCTGACTCAGACTTATGTTTCTTTTGTCAGATCTTCTGTAGATGTAGTAATCCTGTGCATTTGGTATGGAGACCTTTTTATCTTCTAAAGCGTGGCAAATTCTGTGAACTGCAAGCTTCCTTAGGTGTGTGTTGGTGCTTTGAAGGCCAACACGGAGCAAAGTTCATACCTTTTTGTAGCTGCAGGTAGCAGCTAAACATCTGACCAAAGTTTTTGCATGGAATGTCTATTTCCTTTGGGTTTGGGAGAGCAAGACAAAGTTGTTATCAAAATAACAGCATGAGTAAGATATATATTTTATTAGTAATGAGGATTTAATTGTTCAGAGTCTTAAAAGTGTTATTTTGTATTATTTTGCAGGCTTATTCTTTGGTTGATCGTGAGGTTGGATACTGTCAAGGAAGTGCTTTTATTGTTGGATTACTACTTATGCAGGTAAACGCTATATTAAAAATATGTGAACCTTGAAAATCCTTGCTAGATTATGTAATGTGTCATAGGGAGGAATTTTTGTCATTCTTCTTAATCACTTTTTGTTACAGTGTAATTGTGGAATGCTGCCTTTTATTCTGCAATTCAAATGAGACTTACTGTGTGTTTCTGTCTTTTGTCAAGAAGCTACTGCCTTTCTGAGTGGGAGGATATATTTATTTCTAAGATGGGATCCCAGATTTGCAAGTACTCTGAGAAATGCTGTTTCAGCTGTTGATGTCAGTTCAATTCTATTACGCTAAACCTCCTCTCAGTTCAACTGGAATTTCACAAGTTTCATATTTTAAAAGTTGTCTTTACATTTCTATTTGGTTTTATAAGCCAGGTTATATTGTAAGAAGTTTGCAGACCTCCATTTCAGTTTAGAAACCACTTGACAGGACTCAGCTCATACAAAGAAAACTGGTAGTAATCATCTGTTATAAATTCCTTGATTAGAGAAACAACAGAACACTGAACCTTCCCAAACATCCAATCTGTCTTCTCCTGAGTTTTTGTTTCTTTTGTTTTTATTTTTGACACAGATGCCAGAAGAAGAAGCATTTTGTGTGTTTGTTAAATTAATGCAGGATTACAGACTACGAGAACTCTTTAAACCAAGCATGGCTGAACTGGGCCTTTGTATGTACCAGTTTGAGTGCATGATACAGGTACATACGAAATCTGTCTAACCTTTTCAGTAACTGACTGTAATAAGCTTGGGAATTGCAGTTCAAGAGCTGACTTGTCTGTTGGTAACAGGCTGTTCTCTGACAATAGCTGATTTCAGGACTGCAGGAGAAAGTCTGTGTCTGTATGATGTACTTTTTAACCTTTAACAGACAGTGTCATGAGGGGATGTGTTGCTGTACTTCATGACTATGAGTAGTGAAGCTTGGATCGAAAATTAAAAGTCAAATGTCTTTGTACTAAATTTACAGCTGATTTTTTTTTTTCCAAGTGAAATAGAAGTCAGGCTGACAGACAAGTTGGCCTAATTTTGTGATATGGAAATACTTTCATTTCTACTGTGCAGTGTGGAAATAATGCAGATTACTGTCTGCTGCGTAGTTCTTCATAATGATAACTTTTCATATTCATATTGAGTAGTATTTCTTCTAGTTGTGTGCTGTGTAACTGCTGGCTGTGGCAAATACTGATTATTTTATTTTTCCCCATATCTGCCTAAACCATTCTCACGATAAATACTTCTTGCTAAAACATAATATAATTTTTTTTTTTCCTCATCTCTTTCTCCAGGAGCATCTTCCAGAACTTTATGTACACTTTCAGTCTCAGAGTTTCCACACTTCTATGTATGCATCATCATGGTTTTTAACTATATTTCTTACAACTTTTCCACTACCAATTGCAACAAGAATATTTGATATCTTTATGTCTGAGGTAACTACTCAATGCTTATGTTCTGTTTCAAGAGTAGTGGTTAAGAGAGCTATTTCAGTAGTACTACGAAGACTGTTCTGATGGGGAAATTTCAAATACCTTTGCTTTGCAGATGTTTGTTTATCAATAATTTGGTAGGGGAAGATGTCTGTGCACGTAGTTTGTCAAGGAAAAACTACTACGTATTTAAATATAGATGCTGTGTGTGGTGTTATAGTCTAAGCCTATTGAAGAGTTATTGCATCTGCCAGAAGTTCTGCGTGCGATATGATGGTATCATGCAACAGGGGCGTCTGGTTTTCAGTTGTTTGGGGTAGAAAATCTTCCTTCAGGTCAAGTTAAAACTTCATGGGGAGAAGCAGATAAGGAGGGGAGAGCATTCAAGAGCTTCTCCTGTTTAGAAGATGACTAGTAGCCAGAAGGATTTAAGGAATTTTTCTGTGGAGTTATCACTGATGATGTTATGTCTTTGTGATTTTTGTTATATTATTGATATTCCACATCATAGCATCATGTAGTGTGTTGGGAGTTAAAGAGTTAATGCTATATCATAGATAGTTCTGGGTACACCTGACCAGGAATCGAACCCAGACCGGGACGGTGAGAGCGCCAGCTCCTAACCACTAGATCATAGCATGCATGATGCTATGATGTGGAATATCAACAATATAACAAAAATCACAAAACCATAACAGGTGGCTAAGGTGTACCTAAGGTTAGAGCTTTTGGTAGTTGTAAGCAGTAACAAATAAAAGCTTTTAGTCCATTTATGCTCTTCCTCTGCAATAATCTTCTAGAAAATAATAAGTCAGAGGTGGATTCCTTCCAGATCGTGTACAGTATCTAGGACATCCTTGAGTCAAACATTCCCTTGCATCAGTTTAAATTGTTCAGTTGTGTTGTACCTTGTCTGAAACTAAAATGCCTTTTTTGAGAAATACCTGGTTCCTTTTTTGTTTTTATTCATTACATTTTAGAACTAAACGTATTTAAATATTTTTATACAGTTCACAGAAGGAACTGTTGTTCAAGAGATTTTTACCTCTATCTTTGTGAGGAGGATCTTGTGTCAGCACAAGAAGCCTGACTATTTGTACAAAACAAGGAACCCGGGATCAGTCTGTTCTTTAGAGATTTTCATTTTCCCTTTCTCTTGCTTGGGAAAATGGGTGAGCTTTTCAGTGTTGTTAACTAATAGAATCATATTGTAGCATTGACATTGCTATGAATAATTGTTGAATATTGTTTTCACTTCTGTTTACAGGGTTTAGAGATAGTATTTCGAGTAGGTTTAGCACTGCTTCAGACAAACCAAGCAGAATTACTGCAACTTGACATGGAAGGGATGTTACAGGTAAGTTAAGATGATAATATTGTAAGAGATGTGAGAAATGTGTGGTGTGTATTTATTTGCAGCTGTTAATTATATGTAATCTTGTGCTCTGATTGCTTTTAGCACTTTCAAAAGGTCATTCCACATCAGTTTGACAGTGGTCCAGACAAATTAATCCAAGCATCTTACCAAGTCAAATACAATGCAAAAAAGATGAAAAAGTAGGTATAACATTTTGAGAAAAGACTATATACTATTGCTTGGAGTTACTGTTTGTTTGTACAAAACTAGTTACTCATTACTTCACTCTGAATTTTCCATGTCTAAGTTTTTGGGGGGTTTTACACTGTAAGCAGTTAAAAACTGAAGTTCTGTTTGCAAGATTCTTCTAAGGGGCTATTTGCTTTTGTTCTTGAATGTAATGAAATCTCACTTAAAAACTAAAAAGCTTCTGAGGAAAACTGTGTGTTATGGTAAAGTACAGAGCTTCTCTAAAGAGGACTTGAATAGGAAATCCATTGTGGGGTGGTGTTAGGTGTGTAGCCTGTGGATTTTTTGTGTTTTCTGGTTTTTTTTTGTTTTTTTTTTGTGATTGTGAAGTATGGAGGGGAGGATAATTGTAAGGGTAATACTGATTGTGGGTTTGAAATCCGGAGTATAGTACTGCTATTTAAGGTTAGTTGCATGTCTTCACTTTTCTGTTATCTTTAAATTGTCTTGATAAGCCAATTTACCCTCCTTGTGCTTTTTCAGAGTTAAGTTGGGCAGTTTTTCAGTTCTTAAGGCAGGAGGTTTGTAGTATATTGCAGTGCAAGGAGAGTGGATGTGCTTGGTCTTTCAAAATAAGTTTACCAATCCTGTCAGCCATCAGAGTGAGACACAGTGCCCAAACTTGCTGGGAAAACCCCTTCTCTGAATACCACTATAAGAGCTTGTAGTTTAAAACACTGCAATTCAGGATAAACTTAGTTGATTGCCTTCTGTAGAGGCACTGAGTATTGCAGCTTGTTTCCTCTCATTGCCTTTCTTTTTTCATTGGGGCAATTTTGGAGCTTGCTTGAGAGGGACCAAAGTAATTTTAAGCCTTTTGCCTCAGATCTCTTTTCATCATTCTGTCCTCCAAGCTTTCTTAGCTCTGTTTTCCTTTGACTGACTGTACTGAATTGATTGTTGCATAACTACATTGAGTGGCTATTGTAATTCCAAATCATTGTCATTTCAAATCTGTATCTCATCAAGATTATATGAGCAAGCACCCACACTTCAGTATGAAGTTCAGAGTCAGCAGAAGTATTTATGTATTCAAACTAAATTTAAGGTCAGGTCCCAAGTATTTATAGGAGGAGTATATTGGCAACTTTCAAGTGGTTGTTTAAACAGAGGAAATATAATCTGTATCTGTTTTCCTGCTGTGTAGGTATTAGACCAGCTTAATTGTGAGTAATGTTTCTAATTATCCTTTACTATTTCTAATTTTTTTCTTTTAGGTTAGAAAAGGAATACACTACAATAAAAACAAAAGAAATGGAAGAACAAGTTGAAATTAAAGTAAGAGCATCTATAAATTTACTTACAGAGCAGTTAAGTTCTTAGATGTGGATTATGTGTCTGATCTGTGTATCATAGAATGGTCTGTGTTGGAAGGGACCTCTTAAAGGTCACTAAGCTTCAACAGCCCTGACACAGGCAGAGACACCTTGCAGTAGATCAGGTTGCCCAGAGCCCCATCCAGTCTGGCCTTGAATGCCTCCAGGGATGGAGAATCCGCAACTACTCAGGGCAACCTGTTCCAGTGCTTTACTACCCTCTGAGTAAAGGATTTATTCTGAATATCTCATTTAAATCTGTCTTTTAAAGTTATTATCCTTAGTCCTATTTCTACTGTCTCTGATATAAATTCCCTCTCCAGCTTTCCTGTGGATCCCTTTAAGTACTAGAAGGAAGGACTTGTAGCTGAACATATAATTGAGGTCCCCATGTTGGTTTTTTTTCAACATTTGCAGTGGACTGTTTGCTCATAAAGGGCACCTGACAGTGAGACTTCTGGTGAACAGATTTGAAGAGAACTCATCAGTGGAGACGTGCTACACATAGTTCTTGTTAGTTTCTGCTGTGTAAACTTCGATTTACAGTCAGCCTCATTTATCAGAGGTTCACAACACTCTGGTTTAAGATGTGGATGTCCCACATGGAAGATTTGGAAAACACTTTTAAGGGAGATTTTATCACAGTTCACTCCAGTTCCTTGAGATTGGTTTTGAGATTTATTTATTTTCCCTCATATGCCTTGGATCTAAGGTTAGGTGTCCTGTCTGCATTCACCTCTTCCTTATGGAGTTTCTGTAATTTGTAATTTTGAGGTCTGGAGATCTTGGTGGAAAAAGCTGCAAGTTCAGATCTGCTCTGACAGGTTTAGGTTTCTTTTACTAACTGACCTGCTCCTTAGACTTAATGACCACATTTATTTGTGTTACGTAAATAAGCTTTTGGTGTATTTTCCTGTCATGTTTTAAGATTTTTAGAGGGAGTGAATTGTATCCTTCCTTCTTGCCATACATTTCTGGTAATTTGTCTTTCAATATTGATTTCAAAGGCAACAGTTCTTCAGAAAAAATCAATGATATGCACTTAGGCATAGAAATTACCCATGCTTTTGCATACAGTTTATGCTTGTAAACAGACAGCAAGACAGGTTGCATTCTTTACTTGTATTAGGGGCTGCTGAGGTGGCCTCTCAAATTAAGATTTGTATGAAATACATTAGTAAAAAAAAATTTAAAAAAAGTACAGTCATTTCTTTCTTTTGAGGTAAATAACAGTTGATAGAATTTCTAACAGGTAAAAAAAAAATTACATTATCCTCTTTATTGAGAAGAGGAACCTTTGTAGTATGTCATTAAGTTGTCCTAGAGGAGGGAGGACTTTTTCACATCTGTTTACCATGAGGACTGTGTCCAGTTCTGCTTATGAAGAGGAGGCTAATTGTGTAGTGTGGTTAAGCCCTCTGGTTCACCTGCTTTCATATAACACTAATACAATTACTTTCTTATCATACAATTCTTTTCTTATCTTTCATCTCTAAGCTGTTTAAATTCACCTTTTGAGTTAGTATCTCAAATAAAAAGGATGTTTGAAAAGAGTGTCACTACTCGTGTTTGTATTCATATTGATTTTCATAGGTGTGATTTTTTTGGTTTTTTCCTTGACCTTGTGAGACTTTCATAACTTGAGAAATAAAATTCTGAACTGTTTCCATTTCAGAGGTTACGAACTGAAAATAGACTCCTAAAACAGCGCATTGAAACATTAGAAAAAGTAAGTATGCTAGTGACCAAATTTAATCTTTTTATATTCATTATGTCAGTTAATTACCTTATGATATGAAATGAGTCTTGTAACTTATTTTTTCCTGCTGATTTACAATGTTCACTAAAAGTGCGTGGCCAAAAGCATGGCAATAACAAAGCTTATCAGGGCTTATAAATGTTTGTCTAGCTCTTGAAATTGAACATCTTGATATATCTGACTTCTGTAGCATTTTATTCCTGAACTAGAAGTATCGAAGTACAGAAGATTGCATAGAACAGAGGAATGCATGGGTGGGAAAGAGGTTATTGTGAGAGGATCCTCACTTTTGGCATCTGAAGTTGCTCGGTACTTTTACATAGAAGCAAAATGACAGGCTTATCAATGATCAGAGGGATGAATGTGAAAGTTCATTATCACTGAATACAGCAGTAGAGGGGTGTTGTTGCAGCATTCACATTTAGTACAGGAAGTCTGCTGCTGTCAGCTTTTAATTCATCTTACATGCTTTGGAATTTCTGTAGAAATTAGATACAGAGGGGCCAGGGGAAAGAATTTCTCACAGGTATAGTCTGAAATAGGGTTTTGTTAGGTTTCTTTGTAGCAGAATTCCAAGTGTGCATAGGAACTGTTGTCCACATATTAATAGCATGCAGGCATTTTTCTTTGTCTTTCCTGTGTTGTGATATCACGCTTCGTTTGTCAGATTGAAGAACATCTGCTCTAGCATGAGAACATTCTTACACTTTTTAACTGCACAAAAAGCTGTCTTTGGGCAAATGAAGTTAAATGCTCATGGCTTACAAGGAGTTGCTTCACAGCAAGGAAAATAATTGACTAAATTTTGTGTGAAATAATTGAATGATGTCGTATCTTAGATGTTTCTCCAAGAAGCCATAGTAAATTTAACAATCTATGTCAAATTATAATTAACTGTGATTTCTGAACTCTGGTTTGGGAAAAAATGCACATCATGGGGACATCTTGTGAAACAGAGTTGTGACTGAAAATATAGTTTTATGAACTAGTCATTTCAGAAGTCTGAGTTGTTGGTAAGGTTAACTGAAGAGAACAGACTCCGAGATGTTTAATTCTGTAGCAACTCACTTCAGTGATTTAAGTTGTGGACTTAAAATAGTAAATGTGCCTGGTTTGTGCTTGATTAGCAGAGTTTTGAAGTGGGTTTTTCTTTTTGTTTTGTTTTTTTTTGCTATGAACTCAATGATGCGCCTCCAGGCAACTAATGTGCCTGTAAATTCTGTATCTAAAATTTCAGAACTTATTTTCAGAGTATCCCAGTTTGATTGGAATTGAAATACTTCAAAATGAAAAAATATCATATTAATTATCCTCATCAGAAATTCTTGTCATCAAAGCATCTAAGAACAGATCATAAAGTAAAAAAACCCCTCGTTCTTCTCTTGGAAACTTTTTCTTTCCTCATCCTCGCAGATGATTTAGTTGTGATTTTCTTACTGCACCATAATGATAAACACCTCAAGATGTTACCTTACTACATTTAACTGGTAGTTCCTAACAAACAAACTTCGTCCTTTTTTTCTTTTTGTGTGTGTAAGATTCTGGATGGTTTAACTGTCTGTGAAGAGAATGCCATAGAATCTGTGAAAATTGGGTGCTTCCAGGGGTGATAATGTGAACATGATTCTAATGAAATTGTCCATCTTAGCAGACCAGAGGAAATGTAGTGCTTGTCAGCATGCATACATTTCTTCTTGTACTTCAGTAAGGGAAAATAATCTATCAACTGTTGTTCTACTGAGCTCTAACATTAACTCTAAAATATTTGCTGTCATAGTTGAAATTTTCTACTTAGGTCTTTCAATTTGCACAAATTAACTTCCCTGGTTCATCCTGATGGAAGTATTAGTTCTGCATGGGTGTCTCTGCACTTAGTGGAGTTGCCTTTGTGCTCAAATTATGCCTTCCTTTCGTAGTGTAGGTGGATCACAGACCAAGTCTACATTCCTCTATTAGATCATATCACACAATGTGCCAGTAACTCTTAATTAAGAAAATAAGCCATTTAGATAAAAAATAATCTCCTGTAAGTGAATTCTGAGCATAATAAAGTCTAGCTTTGGTATCTGCTTGTATCAGAGACTGACTCGTTACATCTATTGCAGTAAAAGGCTGCTTCCTGCAATTTCCAGCCTGAGTTGCCTCAACTTATATGAAGAGTCCTTAACTTTGTAAAAACAAGTTGCCTGTATAGAAAAATGGATAGAGTTTGGGCATTTTCTTTCTCTGCTCTAGTCTTTTTTTGTCACTATTATCACTCCTTTGTTTTTTCTCCTTATTCCTATCTGAATTTTTCCTTTGTAGGAAAGTGCTTCCTTGGCAGATAGATTGATACAGGTATAGTCTTCTACTGTATGACTCTTTTTACTTCCAGAAAAGCCAAACTGCTTTAATGCATGCATACTTGCATGCTGCGCTCTATTCTTGCCTTGTTGATTTGGAATAAGTATATAGCTAATCTCCTATTAGAAAGTGTTTAATATATTAAAAAATATAAACCTAATAGTTGCACGTTATAATAAGTTTCTAACCTAATGTAATTCTGGTGAAAATCTGTTTCAGATGGATTGAAACATTGTTATTAACACTTAAATTGAATATTGCAAACTTAAATCTTTGCATGTACAACTGAGTAATATTGCATGAATTGACTTCTGTTGAATGGAAGTACACAACTGTGCTTGCTGAAAGGATATCAAGCTTAGTAACAAAGTACTAAAGCAGCTGCTTAGTACTACATTATCCAAAATTTTCTACTAATTGTATTCCATGCTGTTTGTAAAACCAATCTGAAATAAGCACCTGAGTACCGCAAAGGCAGTCTTTCTTGGATTTGTCCTCAATTGCTTTTGAGGGGAAAAAAAACCCCACATAATTATGTCCTAAGGGACAAGTGACAAGGGCCCAGGAGGCTGAGGAAAACTACCTCATAAAACGGGAGCTGGCCACCATCAAACAGCAGAGTGATGAGGCCAATACTAAACTGGAGCAAGCTGAGAGTACCATCAGGGAACTCCAACAGCAACAGCAATGGGTAAGGAGCCTGGCAGCACATCATCTCATGTTTTTCATTCATTCATGTTTATTTTTTCTCATCATGACATGGTCTCTGTGCTGTCCTTACAAGTGCTTGTGTATTGTGATTTCCCTTCTTAAAGTAGACAAACTGGATTAAATGGTATTTTGGTCTCTTCTTGCTGATAGATGATGGAATTCATACCCTGGATAAATGTAAGTTTAAAAGTTTAAAACAGAAATCAAGAAGAAAACAAAAACTGAAACCAGCGCACAACCTTTTCATCTCTTAGAGCACTAGCCATTACAAACTGTGTCACTCTGAATACTCAAACTTGAGAGTTGATAAAGCCGTGTCCTAACTTTTCATCTGAGTTAGTTGCTTCCATATTGATGTTTTTTCTGAACACATGCATATTTTCCCAGTGTGCTTCTTGCAAAACATTAGCAAAGTAGCTATCCCTTGCTTTGGGGACAGTAGAAAATTCATTAAAAGTTGTGGGTTTATGTGCAGATGAGCAGGAAAATAAATATTAGCTGCTATATTTAGCAAGTACTGTGTTTGTGTGTACTACATATTTTAGTTTGTTCGATGTGTAAGACTTTAGACTGTTACTGTGAGGCTGAAGTTACATTCCCTGAGCCACTTGCTAAGTATTTGGTATCTTTCAAATAGCAAGAGGCTGTTTATGCCATCTTCCCTTGCTGGGTAAGTTGTGCATTTGCAGTGTTGCTGAGTATACCCATATTGCTTTAACAAGTGGAATGGATGTACTTGTTTGGAGCTCTGCACAGTTCAGGTGTATGAAACATGACTTTTTAGAACTCAGGTATTTTGCAGCTTCTTACCAACTGCCTGCTGGGCAGCACAGCATTTTATTTTACACTACACCAACACTCTGGAGGTACTTCTTTTTGTTTTTGGGAGGTGAAGAACAATTTACTGTTAACTTAAATGCAGCAGTAGTCTGCTTGATGCATTTAGCTGTACAAATGATAGATCTTCTGGAATTGTTGCAGGGCATTGTAATTGAGTTATGACACTGTTATGTGTAATTATGTGTAATGCTGATTACTTAATTTTAGCTATGTTTTCCTTAGGGAAAAGCATGAAATATTGATGACCAAGGCAGTTCTATTAATGTTTTTTCAAAGCTGTAGATGTTCTATTTCACTTCTAAGATTATAACATGACATGTTTATAGATTAGCTAGTAGTATTCCTTTTTGCACTGTCTAATTACATCAGTAATTTGGAAGCATACACTAATATACTTGGAGTGTGTATTATTTGAGGAATCCTACTGACTGTTACTTCCTGTGCTCAGTAACAAGTTAGAAAAAGATCAAGAGACCGTGGTAAAAACTCAGTTTGTGACTTTTCAGAGTTAGCTTATTCAACTATATCTGTTAAGTTAATTGATGAATAATACTGCATTGAAAGGTAATGCTTTTAGTTATGAAAGGGAACCTTGCTAGGTAGCATAGTCGGGAAGCCTGGCCTGAACCCTGTCTGAACATGGGAGCTGGTTCTGAGCAAAGTTATGGAAAACTGAATTGTGAAACTGTTTCTATATTGAAGCTGTGGATACAAGATATTGAGTAGGTTTGGCAGAAGTAGAGAAAGCAATGCAAGAGTGGACAGTTAATTTAAGCCATACTTTCTAACCTGTGTGCTTGCAGCTTTGTTTTTTTCCACTTAAGTGTGAGAGTGACAATAGGAAATAGTCTGAGTGTATTTGGAGCTGAGGCTGCAAATTCATGGGATTACAGAGAGATTTTTACTTAATTTACTTAACTAGCTGGTGCTGTTTTGTACAAGTGCAAGAAATTGTACTGTGGTTGTAAAGACAGCTGAATTAAGGTGGTGGAACTTCCACCATCAGCAACAGGAACAAAGAGGGGGGGCAGGTGGCTGCATCTCGGGCACCACCTAGTGGGAAGCCACGAATTCTATTTGAATTCTGGTCACTTCAAGCAGAATCCCCTAGTAATTCTTCTTACCACTGCCTAATGCCAGTGGCTCCTGGCAGTACTCTTCATAGTCATCTTCTTCATAGTTGATTTGATTGTTTTTTCTTCAGTTACTTCGATTTCGTTTATGGATAGAAAAAATGTTTGCAGATTGTGCTGATAGATG
Source organism: Odontophorus gujanensis (assembly GCA_013399175.1). Classification (NCBI taxonomy): domain Eukaryota; kingdom Metazoa; phylum Chordata; class Aves; order Galliformes; family Odontophoridae; genus Odontophorus; species Odontophorus gujanensis. The sequence continues at coordinate 105,116 of VXAB01011891.1, forward strand.
GCTGCATAGTTGGTCTTATTTGAAGGTCGAGCATCTATCACGTGTACTTGGGTAACCTGAATCTCTTCAAATGATGAGTTCTGTTTCAGCATGGTAATTGGTAGCAAGAATATTATACAAGCCATAGAAAGCTCACCTATACTTAGTTTAAAAAGTTATGCACTTGTATTTAAATATTATCTGGGGCTTATTTATATATGTGCTGTGAGAGTTGATACCAAAAAGCATGGCTTAAAAAGTAAATGTTGAAGGTTCCCTTTAGAGTATATATGTGCCTTTGAAAAAGTTTTCCCTTATGATGCTTTTCTCTAAGGGTGAGGATCGAGATGGGTGGAAGAACATCTTCGACTGTATTCCAACAACTATAGCCCAAATTACACACACAGTTAATTTTTTTTTTGTGCTGTAATAATTGTAGGGAGTTTTCAGTTGAAATGGAGTGACTGTAATGAAGTTTTATATCAATTTAGAGGCATTTGTTACCATTTTTTTTCCAGTGTAAGCAATGGAAGTTTTGCTATAGTTCTTATCTCAGATAACCTCAAAGTTGTGCTAATGTTCATATAATGAATTGCATATTAAGAGTAATCAAGTACATTCTACGTATTTCTGAATAAATTTTAGGTTATTTGGAAATTGGAGTAGGAAAGAAGGAGGGGAAAGAAGCATAAAATAGTAAGGCTTGTGTAGGGGAACTGCTGAATCACAGCCTGAACCTCTGATTGACCACCTGAGGTGAGCATTGAGTCAGCCATGGGGGCACAGGAGAAGGCAATGATACCTGTGTGATTGGAGGGGGGTGGAGTCTGGCTCCACCTCTCCCCAAGCCCCATTTAAGGGCTGACCACCACCAGGAAAGGATCTCTTCTTGGAGATCCCTCCTGCGTGGAGTCCTGCGAGCCTTCTCCATCTAAGGTGAGCCTTTTTCCTTTGTATCATCTTGTATACTACCTGTATAGATCCATTCAAATATACCATCTCTTATTATTCTTTGAAAGGATCATTCTTAAGATTTCTGGCTCTACAGCTTGAGATGGAGACTTTGCATATCATTTTACTTTAGATGCTAGATTTTACATCTTTCTGTGGAGTAACTAACAGTGTAATGTTAAAGATAGTCTACACTTTTTTTATATTGCTACCTAGGAAAAACAATTGTAAAGCTAAAACACCATTCTGAAGCACTGTTGGAGTTCAGTGCTTCAGCTGCTCACTTGTCTAAATGGCTCTGAAAAAAGTGACGCCAATTTACCCTTGTGGCATGTGCAGTCTTAAACAGAAATTTGCCACAGGCTTCTAGATGTGGTGGGTAACTGAAGGATTAAGAGCAACTCTTTGTTTCTTTCCAATGGTAACTGACGTAGGAAGTATATGCTTATAATGGATATTGCAACCTTACTGAAGGCTTTGCTTTATTTTATTCACTTTATTTTACAATATACTTTGTTGTGAATTCTCTAACAAAAAAGCAGAAAACAAAAAAACTTTATTAGGGCAATTAAGACTGATGAATTTAGCAAGCTAAGTAGCAATTTTTAACATTGTTTTGATTATAAATGTGTCAAGTTTAGTGATTTAATGTATAAAGCACTGTTTTTAAAATTAAGCATCACAACTTTGAGCTTTTGAATTATTATTATTTTTTTTAATTTTGATCTTGGTTGTACTTTATTGCTGTCTTCCAAGAATAGACTTTAAGGAGTGGCATGGCTGTTTGTGATGTTTGTTTGTTTTGTGGCTAGATATGTTAGAAGCATTTAACTATGTCCTAAGTAGGTTAAGTCTAAAGGCAGATTTAAAAAAAATTAAGTTGTGAGTCCAAAACTGTTTACAGTACTCACATATCTCGTTGCCAAATCAGGATGTGTTTTGTTCTTCAGACCTGCTATTTCCACTCAAATTCCTGAGAAGTATGGGAGGACTCTTGACCTAAAGAAAGCCTGCTGCATAGATTTTCATTTCATATTGTCTTATTTGGGGAATCTGAGACAAGTAATTGAGAGTCCGTCAGTCCTTCTAAGTTGCTGTGTATGTCATTTGATAAACTTGTACAGTCAAGAAGGAAGAAGAAAGCTGTTGCCTATTCTCTGCCTCTGCATATTGTTTCATGTGCTATATTATGTTCTTGTATCATGTGAAGTGATTCTAGAAACACACTGGCATTGTCCATCCAGCCTCCTCTGACATCTCAGTTCAGGGCTACCTCTGCTACTTGCTGTGTGAAGACAATATGCAAATTGAAAATAGTGTGCATTACATCAGTGCTGTGTAAGAAAAGTTAATATCTTTGTGCAGTGTTTCTGGTGCATTCAGCTGCACAGCTAGATAGGTTGAGCACTTTTAAATGCATAGTGTCTGTGACACTGAAAACTGCATAAGCTACCTTTGCCTTCAAGTGTTTTCTTTGTACCCCTCTGTTGTAATTCCCTGTGGTTATATATCCTGTATATTTTTAAAATGAAATAAAAATGTATCAGTAAGCAGGTGAGTTAGATTAGATATAGTTTAGATGTAGTTGGCATACAGAAGTATAAAAATGATTATTGACCATGTAATTGTATGTGGTAAATTCCTATTTTGCCTTGTTAGTGTTTAGTTTGTGCTTTGAAGGTCAGGGAATGCCATATCCTAATAGCAGCACACAGAACTGAAACTTTGCTGTTAATTCAGCTCTTTTTAGGTACGGAGAACTGAGTTGTTTCTTGCGAAAACAAAGCAAGATATAGTATTAGAGAAATTTGTGGAATATTTCCGAAGTTGCCTTGTTAATTGAGTAAAATTTCATTTATGAATCCAGGTATAGTCACAGTGTAGTTAACAGCATCAAAGATGTATGCAATTAATTCCTTTTGATCTAAATGTTTGGGGTAGCTGTGCATAATCAGTAACTGGACAACTATGTCTTTAGTACTATAACTTTTTCTTCCTAGAACAGTAATAGAAATGCTGGCGTAGGATGCCATGACGAGTCAGGCAGGTCTGACAGTGTGTTGTGAATCTCAACTTACTTTAAAGTCACTTTTTTTCAAAAGTTTTGTAACAACTGACTGGACTAAACAGTTGAGTGAGTCTTTTGAATAGGGTTAAGTACAAAATTGTATTTAAGCAAGTGAAAGAATAGCTCTCACTTTTAACTCTGACTAATCAATCAAGTAAGTTAATGGTAAATTAATCCAATTGTCGGATTTTTCTCTTCCTCTGAAATTCAGAAAGAGTAGCTTTAAATTCTGATGTTTTAAAACTGACACAATGTGTTTAAGTGTCTAATGCTGAGTAGTAATAGGCTTGGAGTGTGTTCTGTGTTTGAAGTACCAAATCTGATGTAGCCTGGACCTATGTTATTGGTATGCCATCTGGCTAGAAGGGGCTATACTACTTAGGCCTGTATTTTTTCCTCTTCAATGCATGGGGCTTGTCCTGAAAAATGTGTGTGTATGTATATATGTAGTGTGAACAAATAGGAGTCAAAGGTTGGAGTGAATTAAAGAGGCAAGCCCAAGTAACAGTGCTTTGAAGCAAATATGACTTTATTTTAAATCCAAGATTATGGAAGGCTTCTTCTGAGTCAAAGTTTAAGTGAGCATGCATCAAGAGAGATCCTTGCATTAACCTTATAAACAGCTGATTTTTCTCAAGCCTTTTTCAACATGTCTCAAAATAGCCATAGATTTTTTTATTTTTTTTTCCAGTTTGGATAACAATGAGAAGAAATTGAGTCATTGCTCATCAGTACTAAGAGGGGTCTCAGTCTGATCCTACACATTTGACCATGTGTGGTTGCAGTTGTTTGAGAAGAGTAGTATTAGGGTTTGTACTGTTACCAGTGGGGGTGGGCATGTTAGTAGACCTATCTAAGCTAAGAACTTCTGTATCTTAAAGTAGTATTTCTAATCTGAAGCACTTGAATATATTTTTTCACTCAAAAGCTACTGTATATAGTAGCTTTGTACTAAATATTTTTCTGCAAACTTTGTAGCATAAATGCAGTTCACGATACAGTGAAGACTTTGTGCTACAGCTGGAAAAAGAGCTGGTCCAAGCCAGGCTGAGTGAAGCAGAATCCCATTGTGCCCTGAAGGAGATGCAAGATAAAGTTCTAGAGATGGAAAAGGTAAACCAAGCCCACGATCTTCTGTATAAAATGGCACTAGAGATGGAATGCAGGTCCCTGCAATTCTTTGTGTAACTGTGCTCTATACTCTTGGCATGTTTTCATGATTGCAAGGTGCTTTTCAACTTCGAAGTTGATACAGCAAAAACAAACAACGACAAAAAACCCCACAGCAGACGGAAGTATGGAAGAAATAGCAACACAAACTAAACAGGATCTGTTTGCACTGAGAAAGCCCTACAATTGCTTTCTCTTGTTCCTGTGTTGGAAAATGTGAATTTGGATTGAATCGTAACAGTAAACATTAACTGTTTTAAAACTATATTCTGCAATAAATAGCAAGCTTATGGTGATCCTTGAAGTGATGTGGAACTAAGAATAGTTGGAGTGGATATGGACAGAGGAGTTCAAGGTCGTCATTCCCTGGTCTTGAGTTCTTCAGTCTTTCCCACCTTCTGCTGTGAGCAGGAAAGTGTATCTGCTGTCCTTAGCATCAAACCCTTCTGCTTTTCAGGTGCCATCTCATTTTGTAGCTTTCTGATGTCAGAGCTTTAGCTGTGCTCAAACAATCTGTCCAATGCTTTATTCTATTTGCTGTCAGGTTTTTCTTCAAGGAAAATCGAAAAATCCAATTGAACTTACATAAAGCACACTCTTCAGATCATATGTTGTTTTGGGAAATTATTTCCCCATGGAAACTTGAAAAAGCCTTATATCCAAGAATGTGAACAGAACTTACTAGTTAACTTCACATGATTAATCTAGTTAAGATTTTACTTTAACTAAGAAACTTGACTGGGAATCAGAGTAATAGTGTTGTAGTTTTTACTGCACATTGGTAAGAGCTCAGAATCTAGCATCTATGTCCAGTCTGCTAGTTTTGTGTTTTTGTTGCCCTCTTTGTTTTAATAAAAATCTATATTAAAAATGTGTTCTTACTTGTATATTTAAACTGTTACATATTGTCTTGGGCAGTGTAAAAAATTTCTCTTCATTCATTGTGACCCTGGGTAACCAGAAGGTTGGATACCCACGATTCTCTAAATATTAAGAAAGCAAACACTTTTTTTCTTGAGCTATGGAGGTAGCATATACTGAAAATGTTAAATACTAAGACATAGGAGTTTTGAGAAAAAAACTCATGTACCAGACAAACTTGGATGTCAAGTATTATTTCCCTCAGTCCTTAATGAACTTAGACACATGAGAAAGTGACTCATGTTAACTCCCCTCAATTTCTATAAATACAACTCTTTACATGGCATGTCACTAACAGCAGAGATCTGGAAAAACTCTGCTTGGTAACCTGAGACTTGAATGGCTATCCTGCCAAAAATGTGAATGTTAAGAAACAGATTCTGCCAACTCCTAGGTTTGCTAATGCTTACAAATGGTGGTTATGCTGTGTTAATGTTGAAGTACTTCACTCTCAACTCTCAGGAAAACCTGATGCTTTTCCAACACTATGTCTCTACAAAATACTTGATTTTGCTGGAGATTACTACTGAGAAGTACAGTAGAAAGTGACGAAACACAATTCAACTTTGAGTGTTTGACCAAAGATTGAACAAAAGGAAACTGTAATTGGGCAAACTGTCCTCCTTCCCTTCTAGTGTTTTTTTTCTTTTTTTTTCCTCCAGACATTCATTCTTTCATCACTTTTCTCAGGTAACTTCTGTAGTGTGTATTGCTGTTTTCTGTGTAGCTTTTTCCAGCCTTTCTACTTTTTTCACGTGTCTTTGTAAGCATCCATGAACTTTCACTTAAGAGCTTTCTTGACTGATTATTATTGGTTAATGTTAATGGATAGTTCCTTTGTCAACATTCCTTCCTTCTTTAAAGGCAAATTACCTACTTCCCAAAACCTAGATTTCCAGTTGTTTTTTCCTGTAAATCTGAGTAAGAGCTGTAACTCTAAAGGTGTAATTTCAGTTCATTTGCTTTATTTTTGTCAATTACTTCATAATTTTTTATCTCCATATTTTTAATGTGCCAAAAATAGTGTAACTAATACTTTGTGAGGGATACTATCCAACAAATTGACAGTTTTAATACACTTTCACTCAGATTTTTTTTAAGAACTTCATTTTATAAGGGATGCATCATTAAGAAATTTTGGTTAGCAGTAGGAGTTTTCTTATATATGTTTTGGAGTGGGTCTTGCTAAGCATTATTTATTCAAATACATGTTTAAGAGGATGTTTCTTGTTCCAGAGGAACAGCTCTCTCCCTGATGAGGAAAATGTTGCTAGACTACAAGAAGAACTGATTGCAGTAAAACTAAGAGAAGCAGAAGCTCTGATGGGTCTCAAAGAACTAAGGCAGCAAGTCAAAGACTTGGAGGAACACTGGCAGGTATGGGTACCAAGATACTGTTCCTCTTTTCTTCTTTTTAATGCATGATGACAAGGCAAGAAAATCTTGAGATGTGTCAAGTAGGAACTAGTGATTATGGATTATGAAACTGCCACAATAAACTTCACTTCAAAAGTATGCTGGAAGTTGGTTTCTAACTGTTGCAGATGACAGAGAGGCCTGTACTAACAACCAGCCATCCAGGTAGAAAGGAAATCCCCTATCAATACTCCTACTTCAGTAAATATTGAAAGCTATTTTTCAGGATATACTTGAAATCCTCTGACTTAATCTAGTTGGGAATTGCTGTCCTTGGCTTTTTAATTCTCTGTTCTTAAAACCATAAACTTGCATGGGTTTCTGGATGTTAGACCTAACGGTAGCATTCTTATCAACTTTGTGTCATTCAGTTAAGGCATCAAGGAGTTCTGTGAAGGAAATTACTTAAATGAAACTAGGGAACACCAGGAAAGATGAGATGTATCAGCAGTGTTGTGGTTTTTTTAGCGTCACCTAGCTCGCACCACTGGGAGGTGGAAAGATCCTCCAAGAAAAAATACAGTGAATGAACTACAGGATGAGCTGATGACAGTCCGACTTAGAGAAGCTGAAACTCAGGCTGAATTGAAAGAAACTAAACAAAGAATGATGGAGATGGAAACACAGGTATGGTATTTAACATATGAATTGACCTGAATGCTGACAGGCTAGCGTCAGATGGACAATAGTATTTAATGGTCTGTACCATTTATGGACGTGACTTTAGCTCTAAAATAGTATGGTCTTATTTTTTTTAAACTGTTATTCCCAGCTCTTAGGTTAGGAGGGGCAATCAAGTGCATACAGTCAGCCTGAATGTGTGTGAATCTTTTATCTGTTCAGTTGTTACTGGTATGATAACAACAGTATGCTTAAGGTACTTCCACCTTCACAAACCTTTACCTAATCGATAATTCACCTCTAGTGATTTCAGATCTTAAGGTGATAGTGCTTTTTTTTCTGGTGAAATTGCTGGTACTGTGTCATCTACTGAAAGCACGAATATTGTTACTAAACAGGAATCTTGGTGTAACAATAGCCTGTTGTCACTTTTCAGCAGAAGCTTTACCTTTCACCTGCTAAGAAGAAAAAGTGTATTTCAGCATTTCTGAGATGTGCAGAATAGGCAAAAAGTAACTTAGCAGATAAGGTCCTTTTTATGTAACTGTAGTGCAAGTTAACTAGTCAAATCTGAAAGTGCGCTACAGTTGGTATGTTTTTATTACATTTGTGAGCTCTCAACCGAATTGATAGTGAATGTACTGTTGATTGGTAAGTGTTTGTAACAGGTTTCTGGGGAATCTTCCCATGTGTGTAAGGACGTGGTATTGAAGAGAGACAGGATGACTGCATGATATGTGGTGGCTTACTACTGACATAGGCACCACTTTCTTCTATAGTAACTGGATAAAAATGTTTTCTTGCCTTAACTTCTAAAACTTGTATTTAAATATTAATGCTGTTAATGTATGTTTTGTTGGTTTTCCTTTCTATTTGTTTTAGTCAGTAGGGGGCATTGGTATCCTGCACTCCAATAATCACAAGACCTCTAGGTTGTTCTCTTTTCACCATTAAGCATCAAGTCTGTGTGCTTATGCTGCTTAGTTATCATTTGAAACAAATGCAGTGATTCTCATATTGTGTGTTAATCTATTCACATCTTCATATAAAAAAAACCAGTTTGTCTTGTATTAAAGCAGTGATCTGAATTGTACTGTATTACTTCCAGGATTTCACTGGTCAGAGAAGTGTGCGTGTATTATTTCTGACATACTTGATGTTTCTTGGTTGCACCAGCCTGTAATTGTAATCAGGATGCAACTTCACAAAGTCTTAGGAAAGTCAAAGTGCAAGATAAGTAGAAACATATACAGCGACTTCGTTCTTGTTCTTCAAATAAACTCTTTACTTAAGAACTCTTGAAATATCATGGTTGTAAAAGCAACTGTAATACAAACTTCTGTGACTACATTTTAAAAATTCTGAATGTTTTTCCATCAAATTTTTCTTACAGCAAATGATTGTCAAGTCTGTCTCATCAGACCTTAGGGAGGTAAAACTAATACAAAAAATCTCTCATTGATGTGCTTTCTTTTTTTCTTGTCATAAATGTCAGAGTCAGATCAATAATAACCACTTGCGAAGGGCAGAGCTGGAGGTCACCAGCCTGCAAGAAAAGGTACAGTATCTTACTGCACAGAACAAAGGACTTCTTGCTCAGCTGAATGAAGCAAAGCGTAGACAAGCGGAGATTGAATGTAAGGTAAACAACATGAATACACTACGTGCATGCTTCTGTATGTGTAATTTGTATCATTTTCCACTACTTTATTTTTCCAATTTGACAGTGTCATCTTAAATTTACCATCTCAAAATCATTTGAGGTTTTGACAGAGCTGCTTCTTTGTGGTCTCACAAAGATAAACTTTGACTTCAAAGTGTGGTTCTGCTCTACTCTCTACTACTGTCTGTGTGTAATGAATAAAAAGACACTTCTACTTAGCAGATTCTGATCATAGTGTACTCTGTGTTAGATTGTGTTAGCGACAGAAGGCAACTTCAACAATATTACTGCAGAAATAGCTTGGGTTCAAAAATGGTGGAAGAATTGTATTTGAATGGGAAGGTATGCAGAGAACAGTGATAGAGTATTCACGTCTAAATAGAAAAGATTTTAAGAGAACGGCGTAAAAATTCCAGGCAAGAAAGTGTTTGTTACTGTCAGTGCACCAGAACTCTACTTGATGTTTTCATCTCAGATTTAATTTCATAACTAACTCCGTAACCAATCCCTAATAATTTCTCTTTCAGTCATGTGCATGCAATATGTAAAAATAATAAAGGATTAGTCCTATAAGGTTTTCTTTTAACTTGGATGAAACATTTCCTGAAATGAGTACTGATACTTATCGCAAAAAAGTGCAATATTAGTTAGGAAATCACTGTAATTAAGACCTAATGTACTAGAGACACTAAAACAGCTTCCAACTTCACACTGTTTCCAATACTCTGTTTGCAGAGTTTTTTATAAAATTGACTAGAACGGAGCAGCCAGTAATTTCTAAATAGCTAAGTTGTTAGTATGTTAACAGTCATCCTGTAACAAGATGAATTGCACTTATTGTACTCTGGTTGCAGATTTGGCAACTTGAGAGCAGATGCTGTTACATAATTTAAGTTGATCATGTCTTAGTTCTGCCCATGGTGTAGCCAGACATTTTTTCTTTTTTACTCATATAGATCGCAGTTAACAGCTGAGAGTTGATTTTACATTTTTTCCAATGTACATGTATTTTAACAGTATCTAACTTAAGGACTGGCTGTAGTCTCATCAAAAGGTTCTGATGATAATATGAATCAAGAGTGTAGCCTGAATAGCTTACCACTGTTGCTTAATTTGGAGGTGAACTGGCACTTTGTGTAATTTTGCTGTAATATATTTTGGTTTTACAGTCTCTTAATTTCTTCATGTAATTGTTTTTCCTCAAGGTAATGCATAAATATAATCAATTCAGTCGTGTAGTAAAATTTTATCTTGTATTCATTAACCTAAGCTACATTGTGTAATTTGTAATTGGCAACTTTTTGCTGGTTTTCACTTCTTTCCAAAAGGAAAATGAAGCTGGTTGTTGTTCAGTTCTGCTTTTAACAAATTTAAGAACAGTGAATAACTTGCACATACTGTAGTTATTTTCTGAAGTATTCCAGTTTTTTGGTTAGGTTTTCATGTCTTAAATGGAACCTGAATCTAAGGTGCTGTGAAGATCTAAATTCTACTGACTCTTGACCAAAAGCTCTGAGAAATCACTCCTCCTAATCATTCGCTCCTTGTAATCACTTCCATCAGCTGTTTTGTTTAGCATAATCATCATTTCCAAGTGCTATTTTTTTTATGCTGATGTTATTGATTTATTTTATATTTTCATCTTGGTAATGTGTCTTAGTGTATTCTCTACCTTTTGGATTGCTTTTTCATACCAGAAGTCCGTGTTAATACTTGGCACTGTGTAGGTATAGGCAGTATTTCAAAGAGTTTTTTGACTGTAAAAGTAGTAGTACATCTTTAACCTGGCTAATGACCATTACCACTTCCTGTGCAAATGATCATAGTGAGGTTGTAATGTGGATTAGGGAAAGGTGTGATATTAAAAGGGTTGCCAGCTGAGTTCAAGGGTCAGGGTTTTAAGAGATTCTTTGAAAACAGCACTTCTCTGTAACTGAGGTACCTGTATTGGCATACAGCACATTAAGATTTAATAAGAATGTTGTCATCAAAAGATTAAGCAGTGTTGAGCAATACCATGAGTTCTAACTGTTCTCTCACTCCTTAGCACTGAACTTTATATCGGTATTTTATATTTATGAAAAACTTTTCAATTTCAAACAAACTATATGATTATATACTATTAAGTGAAAAATGAGAGGGTATTAAAAAGACGCTGTCCTTTTGACAGCTGGTTTGTTTCCTGCCCTACACTCTCCATGTTCGAACTGCTGGAAGGATGATTTTTTTGTTAGCTTAATCTAAGAGTCATGACAAATCTTTTGTTCTGGAAGAGGCTGTTATAGGTTCCCCAGGCAAAGAAGCAAGTTCCTGCTTGGGATTGTTCAAAGTTATTTCACATTGTGAAAAAAGGTAAACAACCAAAACAACAACTAGTATATTCAGGGGCTTAACTCTCTTGAAATAGTATCTTAAAATGCTTAAGTAGAAATTGCATAGCAAGCTGCATCTCATATTACCTGTGCAGTTACTGTTTTCTGTCACCGGTGTGTACTGCATTATGGCTTTTTCTTTTTATCTGATTGCCACTTCTACAGCAAGAACTTCATTTTAAACTGTTTCTTGAAACATGGCAATAATCTCCCTAATCAGTGTTAAAGAACTTACAACATAAGGGCTGTGTCCTCACCCCAGTTGTCTTTCCTCTCCTATAAACTCCTGTGGTATTGAGCATATGCCTTGTTTCAGTGATAAAGTGTCAGTGCCATCTACAGCAACACTCTTGACTCATCTCAGATATTCAAGTCAAACCATGCCAAAGACACTCACTTAGCTCACAGTTGACTACATGTGATCCTGCAGGCTTGTGCCCATGGCTTCATGCAGGCAGTGATGCAGTAGAATTTAGCAATAATGGCTAAGCTTTGACTTTGACGGATTCCTCTAAAATGGAATTAGCTGACTACAAATTCTGTTAATTAGATACTGCAGAAAATGCACTTTCATTACAGGGCTTTTTTTTTTTTTAAACATACAGCATCTCCGAGTAGCTGCTGTGGATAAGTTTTGACATGTTAAATTCAGTTTCAATCAAATTGTTTAAAGAATCAGGAATAGTTAAGTACTGTCAATTTGAATCACACGTTAAATGAAGCACACGTGAAAATAACTGCAATACTGTAAGTAACCAACAGTAACTATAGCTACGGAGTTCCACCATCCTGCCATGAAAGCTGTACCTGGGACTCACCTCTCTTCTAGAAATTGCACTGTAGCTGGAAGAATTTTTGACTTATTATCTATTTATTTATCTGTCTTTTCTATATGGCTGTACCAAGCTGGTGACAATATACCACTGGTAGTTTTGTGTTCTCAAGTCTTTAGGGCTTGCTTCGTAAAACAGAAAAGAGGGAAACTTCCTTCTCTAGTCAAAACTCAAATTGCAAATCACTGTTAAGCTCACAGCAGGAATCTGTTCATTAGTTCCAGGTATTAGAGTTTTATCCCAAATGGTATTGGAAGTGTTTCTTGTATACTGTCACTAAGATAGCTGAACGTAAATGAGGTTGAGAATCTGTTCTTATGTTTTTAGAGAAAGATGAAATAAAATAAATAACTTCAGTGTATCTTTGCTGTCTTTTAACAAAAACAGAAGCTGAAGAATGACCTGGTCTTCTGTTAATAGCTTGTTGATTCTTTTTTTTTTTCCTAATTTACTTTTTAGTGTTTCTCGAACAAAATATATCTGTTTCTTGGACCCAGACCTTTGTGGACAATATTTTTCAAAGTGTCATGGATGTTAGGTGATTGTAGTCGAATTACTATTAGATGCTTATGTAATTCTATGGGATAGAAAAAAAAAATCTGGGTTCTTTAGAATGTACTTTTATCAGTATGTATAGTATTCTTCAGCAGTGTAAGTTCCCTTTATATAGTTCAGAGTAAACACAATGCATAGTCATTGATTGAAACTGGTATTATGGTTTAGCTTTAATTCTTTCTTTCTTCCAGAGTAAAGAAGAAGTGATGGCAGTGCGGCTCCGTGAGGCAGACCGTATAGCAGCTGTGGCTGAACTCCAGCAGCATATTGCTGAATTAGAAATCCAGGTAACAACTGATGATATTAAATGTGTGACTTCATACTCCTTACTTTTTGTATTTTTCTTCTTTCACTTTATTTCTTTTTTATAACCTGTTGTCAATACAAGATGTTACTTTACAAAGTGGGATAATGCTATTTTGCTGAGTGTACCTCCTTTATAATTAAAGGCCTTACATTTACCTTCTGGGTGTACTGATGAACTTCTAATAATAGTTTCTGTACAAGCACCGTGTGACTTCTTCTGTATTTGTTTTGTAATTAGTAATTTTCAGCACTACATCAGGTTGAAAGCATACTATAAAAACACAAGCATTTTGATTTCAGCAAATGTTCTTGTCTGCACTTATTTTTCTGCTGTGATCAAAGTTGGCAGATTTGTTGTGGAACTTACATCCATTATTTTCTTAACCAGTCATTTTATTTAGTGCTACGTATCACTGTAGGACCTGAAGATGGATTCTGTAGCCCTTGTGCTGTTCTTTATACTGTTCTATTTCTTGTCTTATGAACTTGCTGCTCCATTAATGAGAGAACCATAAATGATTTCTATTTTTTTGGCTTTGGGAATTCTTTATGGGTTACTGTAGACAGTCTTTCATGTATTCATGGACTGTTTCCCCACCTGAATTTTGTTGTCTCACAAAGGTTTTCTTGACTATTAATTCTAGATTCCAAACTTCTTGTTCCCTAGTTTCCTTTTTTTTCTTTTTTTTTTTTCAAACTGGTAATGCTAGTGTCTGATTTCTTTCTGAAATCTCTCCTTCAATATGACTTCATTTTCTAGTGCTAAAGCTCAACTACTTGTGACTTTTTCAACTCTTCATTTATGGTATTAACTTGCTTCATAAAACAGTTTTTTATTGCTTCTTAACTCTTGGTTACCATTTTGCTAACAGCATGAAGAACATGTCAAGTAATGTTCTCATATTGTTTCTATAAGATCAATTTGCTTTATGTAGATGACCGACCGTACATACAAATGTGATTCAGCTTGCATAAAGGATTTTCACTTTGAGTGTTCCTTCCTGTAGTGCAGCAGGCACGGAGTCTATTAAAAGATAAAGCAATCATTTGATCACATAATGCTTAGATAATGCTGTGATGAGTACATTAGAACTACTTAGATAAGTTAGTATTGCATATGACTCAGTTATCTTCTAGAAAGATAATAAGAGAATAGCTGAGTTCAGGTCAGACTTTTCCTTCTATACTAGCAATCTATCTGTAAAATAATTGTTTTTGTTGATTTCAAACTGTGGTTTTGCAGGTGAGGAACGAGTAGCTTATTTTTTTCTACTTTAGCACTGACTTTAAATGCCATCCTGAGAACTTTGTTTGGCTAATAGGGGTCTTCCAAAAAGCAGTATAGTTCTGGTGCTCTGAAATAGAGAATCCAATAATCTGTTTTTGTTTTTTTTTTCTGTCACTCAATTAGAATTGCATTTTTTATGTAAACAGGTCTATTTTTTATGGTTTGACTGATCAAATCATCAGTGCTTAATAATCTCATAGAAAGTGAAAAGGAGACAGCTATATTTCTGCCTAAGATATAGGTGTCAGAATTGTATGCAAGTGTTACAATATTATGGGCAGTTAAAGAAAGTAAGTGCTAGAAGGGTAATCTGTTGTGTAAGTCTGCCTTAGACATGCAAAGACTTCACTGTCCCTGTTTTGTCATGATATTGCACTTATATCATGTTCACTTGTTTATCTTTCTGTAGTCATTTTTTTTCATGATGCAATCTTTGATTATGTTTTTCCATTTTTATCAGTTTCTAGGTTGCTTTCTTTTGTCTCCTACTGAAGTGCATTTCAAGTTCCAATCTTTATTGTCATCTTAGATGATCACCTGTTCTTCATCTGTAACCTCTTAAGATCCTTTCATTTCTGTACAAATGAGAATGACTGTACTTTCTTTGTGTGTAGTCAGAGCATGAAGTCACTCTGTGGCTGTGGTATATACTTCAGAGTTTCCATGTTAGAGTTTGGTGAACTACTGATCTCAAGCTTACATTAGTCTGAAATATAGCTTGTGTGATTGTGCAATACATGTTTTGAGTGTTAATACATAAATTTAAAACACTAGTGATTTAATAGAAATAAGTTCCTCTTATGTCTTCTTTTCTTTCACAGTGAAGACTTGTCTTGAAATGTTTTATTGTGCTGTGAAAGATTCTTTATTTTTGCTTATAGAACCTTACACAAATAGATATTTGATCAGTCTTTGACAGCAAATATGAAACTTAAGATTAAAACTTCCTTTTAGGTACTCAGGCTCAAAGGTGTCTGAAACATCTGCAACAACAACAAAAAAGTAGTAATGGAGTTGTAAGCTTGCTTTGAAAGCAAGCAAGTTAAAACTCGCTACTAATCCTACAGCTTCAAGAAAACCTGTTTTTTAAGGAACCAGCAAGTCTCAATATGGGGATGAGATAATAGATAACTTTTTCCTCTTTGGAGAAAGAGCTGCCTCATTCTTTTCCATTCAGCTTGCTACTGGTATGCTGTGACCTGATGTCAGCGGGGGTGGGGCTTTTAATTGAGGCTTGCCTTGATGACTTGAAATATAGCATTTAGTAATAGTGCCTGTAACTAATCGTGGAGCACAGATGTCTCAAAGTAATTATGCTGATTAAGCAGCATCATAAATAGGTCTGCTTGTGATTATTATTTCTAAGCTGATGAAGCTTACCTCATAACCTTCATTTTTTTTGTGTGTGTGGGAAACAGTGATCTTCTAGGAAGCAGTGGAAGACCTAGGGATTCAGTGCAAGGTCCACATGGTCCATAGCAATGCTTGACCTAAATCATATTTTTCTTTTTAAATGTTTGTGTAGGTGTGAGACACTGGCATTAACTTTTGCAGAGTATCACTACTCCCACACATGAACTGTTCTGACATACACAAATGCTAGATTTAAATCACAGTTTGAGGTCACTCTTAGTTTTGGTAAGTAATAATGACAAAGAGAAGGAGGTAGTTCTATCATTTAATAGTAGTTGTAACTTTGTAGCAAGATCTCAGTTTGCTATGATGTTATTTCTGTGTATTCTGAATGACATTTTATCTTAAGCATTGAGTTCTCGATGCTGACCTGTTCAACTTCTGTGTAGATGTGTTGAAGTGCAATAATAATTCATGAACATTCTTACTTAAAAGTCTGAGGGACACTCCTTGATTATAACATATTTGGAATGCCTAATTCACAGAAGTGATGGAGAAAAACCTCGAAGCTGTGTATAAAAGAAGGTGTGCTTTGTCAGTTTTTGTTTTTTTCCTCTGCCCTTTTTATTTATTTATTTATTTACCTCACCAGTTCAAGTTATAAAACCCTTAGGAAGCAAGCGTCACATCAAGTACTTAGCAGGCTTCTCAATTTTGAATAGAATGCTTTACTTAATCATTACAAACTAAATGATGGATTTCTAGATGCCTAGGCTGATAGTTCGGCCAAAACTAGTCAGTTATGGAGTGCAAGTCTCTCACTTCTATGAGAAAGTGAAACATCACATGAAGAGAACAACTTAGCCCCATTGTGGAGGTGCAAACCCCTTTTGTCTCATCCTTTGGTAAGATGTCGGCAGCTGAGACCAAGGAATAGATATTCTCACTTTATGCCTGTAGTCCATCAGTAAATCCCTGGGTTTGCTTCCCCAGGTCCTTAATATCAGCCTTTAAAATATTATGTCTTCTGGATTGTCTCTATCTTAAAGCTCTCAAGAAAACCTCTACCAAGCCTCACTAATCTTCTGGACTGTAAGTACACATGATCCTTCTAGCCATATATAGTTGCTCCTGTTGGTCACTCAACACTGGTGGGATTTTTGTTGTTGTGTTTGTTTTTTTTTTAACCTTTCCTTGTAACGGTTGAAGACAGGACAGGCTGAAAAATGAGAAGGGGAGTTAAAAAAAATGGTTTTGGAGAAATTCAGGCAAGGCTAAATTAATCACATTATCAGTTAAGGTCAGTCAGCTGCCTGAAGTAAGGAGCATGGTGCCAGTGAAGCATGAACACTGGGAAGCAGAGCTGGGAAAGCTGTGGACTCTGTTCCGCATTTTGATCTGTTTCTCTCTATTTCCCTTCAGATGAGTGACTTGTTGCTATCCTTCTAAAATAGTCTATAGCTACTTTGGGATGTGGAGATGCAGAGCACATTTCTATAATAGAAAACTAGTTTTACATGTGAGTAATCTCAGTAGGAAAACTCTTCTGTTGGTTAGGTTGATCTGGTCAGGGGGTAGCATCACTTCCTTCTTAGTGTGTTTCCTGGCAGATTCGGAGAATTGTCACATTTACCCATATTTAACCATGTCAAAGCTGCTTTGAGAACAACTGTAAAGGAAGTCCATGATTGTGCTAGTTCTCTCTTCCACAGTTAAACTTTTATCTGTTTCACTAGAATGAAGCCTTTCTATGCCCTGTGTTTAAAAAGTTTTCCAAGTACTGACTGTTGAGTGTAGAAATTGTTTCCATCTTTTCAAATTACAGGAAACTTTTTTTTTCTCTTATCAATAGTGGTATGTGATGTTAGTGATGTGTTTTTTGAAAGTCTAGAATGAGTCACTGTAAAGTCACTGAAAGGACACTAGTTACCACATTTACCCTTCTGAATAAACTTCATTTACATCTTAGTGCTCTGTCTTGCCACAGAGGTATGAGTTTAAAACCTGCCCTGAAAAGAAGCTGAGGTTGGTTGTTACTAAGTAAATATTTGAAGTCTGGAGAGAAAAAAAAATCAAGGTTATTTAGGAAATATCCTACCCCTTGAGCATTTTTAGTAAAGCTGATAGATTCTTATTTGAGGAATAAGTGTCTCATGTTTCTTCATTTTGACTGCCAGTAAAACTATTGATTTGGGTTTTGTGTTTTTTCATAGTTATTAAAGTGAAAAAGATCCCTAGATATTCTCTTATTTAAATGGTGTAATTTCTAACGTTTATTTTCCTACTCTGCGATCATCAAGAGTATATTGGAAAACTGTGCTACTGTTGGAATGCAACTGGAATTTTATTATTTTGACCTTCTTTATCTTAAACATTCCTTAGTTTAGGATCAAAAGCAGGCATAAGATCTCCCAAGTGTTTCAGATGTTTTTGATGAATTTCTAATTTGAACTTCATTATATCATAACTAACTATACTTGATTTTTTATGTGGGGCACTATACAGTAACAGCTTTGAGTATTTAATTAAGCATTTTCTGAAGCAATTTGTGCTATTGCATTGCCAGCTGTGTATCTCGGTCCTGTGCTGGCAGTTTGGAAGCTCCATATACTCAACAGTTGTTGTATATATCTGGTGTACATGCTACTAAAGACTAACTACTGCTTCTTGGGTACAAAAATGCTTTTCTCTTTAAAAAGTCAACCAAAGGGGGACTTCAGTCTGATACTACAGCTGTGTATCTCAATTGATACTTTTTTGTGGTCAGAATTTTTCCTCAGTCTGAGGAAGCAGGAGGAGAAGGTTTATTCTCAGATGCTCTTGTAGTAGATCTTGGTGTGCAGGCAGATAAAGTAACTCTAGTACTTCAGAGCAGAGTGAGGGAGGCGACAGCTTCCACAACTGAAGGGGCGCAAAGATTTTAGCAGTTGCTTTTTGGGTTTTCAGGACTCATTTCCTGCCCTTTCACTGCCTGTGCTACTGCTACCCCCCTCTTTATATGCACCCCCCTAGTCAGAGGTTGGACTGCGTATTGACTGCTTAATCTGTTACAAGTACCTTTTTCTTGAGCAGAGTTGATACCCGCCTACCAGGTTGGTTTCTTTTCCTGCAGCACAGAGATTTGTGTCTGTGCTGGAGGAGCTGGTAAGTTGGAAGAGACAGTAAGACTGGGGGGGTGGGCAGAATTGAAATAATGGCTTTTTGAATGACATAGCACATTACGTTTCTAAAAACATTCCTGGGAAGGGAAGATGGGCGCTGTAGTGTTGCCAATATGCTGAAGCAGTGTACTGTGAAAATTCATGTACAGCGAGATTACTTATGAAAGGGGTTTTTAAACAAAAAGTCCTTGATTCTAAAGTTGCCTAAGTTTCATTCTTTCGCTATTCCAATTACTTACTCTTTTTTCCTTCTTGATGCTATCTAGTTTCTTTAAGTACGTTCATTTCTAACTTAGAATGTCTAATAATTGCCAGGAGGCCAGGCATTCTTTGTACTGTGACCTCTCCAAATACCGCAGATTTTCTGCAATAGTACTCTATCTCAAAAAGAAAAAAAAAATCAACAAAGAAACAATAACCACATCCTATGCATGCAATATTAGATCTTTAAACTCTTGTGAAGAAAGAGATTACTAATTGCTTATTTCCTTTTAAAAGGTGAGATATCCATACCTTAAACACATGTTAAGATACCTCTTAAATTTCAACATTCATTTTTGAACCAATTCTGTTGATCTGAGACTTTTCTTCAGAAATACAAAACCTCTGAAGCACAACATAAAACCAGAGTTAAATGCTTGGTTCCTACTGAACTAAATCGTACAACAGGAGGCATTCAGTAACTCATAAAAGTAGCTTATATTTTTCTTCTGTCAAAGGGACCATCTAGCAAATGAGGGAGTCAAAGCAGTTTGCAGCCAAAATATATGAAAATGTGATTTAATGAAAACAGAACTTTATTGTTGGTACTGCTTTTCTTAATTAAAAAGTCACAACCAGATTTAGAATAAGACCTTCGGTAGAGCAGTTAGCTCCCCTTTTGTTGTTTTATTTTTCTAGGTTTTATACAAGACAGGTTTTAGTTCCTCTGTGCTTGAACATTCTTGCTATTTAAGACAGATGAGATTAGGATTTACTTAATTTTTTTTTTTCTGTTGAAGACTTGCCAGATCAATCCATACTAAAAACATGCATCTTCCAGCACATCTGCATGGCTTAACACTTGAAACATGAGACAAGCAATAGTAATGGAACTGACAAAGAGGAAATGCATCAGGACTGTTCTGAATGTAGGCTCAGACCTTCTGGGTTGCTGGGCTTGGACCACAGACTCTTGTCTTTTGGGTGGATAGTCCTTGGTTCCCCAACTCAAATTATTCTAGAAATAAATGCTTGGTAGTGAACTAATTGCAACAGCTGAATCCTGCAAATAGTGTGCTGAGGAAGTAATCATCAAGAGTTTACCAGTATTGCTGCCTAAATTACTGAATTGTTTCAAATTCTCTTCAGTACTTGTTATATTTTCTCACTTTCTTTCCTACTTCTGTGTAGCCTAACTAATTCTCTGTCCTTTCTTTTCAGTGCAAGTTTAATTCATATTCAGAACTGAGAACAAATAATTCTATTAAATTGCCCCATGCCACATGACTAGATCAGTTTGAAGTGTTACAAATTTTATCTATGTAATATAGTGTCATATTTGAGGCTGAAAAAGCCAAGCTGAAGTTGCTCAGTCTTTCTTAATAAACCACTAAGTTAAGCATGAACTTAAAGTCCCATGTGTGTTTTTCTTGTGTGAGACAAATGTGTTAAGCATCATTTTGCTCATTATACGCACTTCTAAATCGTCACAGTGACAGAAAGATTAGTGCCCAAGGACATCTAATGTAATCTAGAATTGTGATGCACAAGAGGGAATCTAACCTGCAGGGGGACAGAATTTCGGGTTCTTATTACTGTAGTGGTGATTTTTGCTATTTAAAAATATATACGTACACTGACAATATCATTGAAAAGACACCTTAAGACATTACCAAGATCCCTTGTTTAGTAATAAAGTTCTTAGTGTTTTTATTTTAATGGTAGTCAGGCAGTATAAGACACTGTTGTGTATGTATAACCTTGCATAGGTTGAGAATGAGATCTAGAACTACAGAATTTTTAGGAGAAAGTATTTTGTCTTTGTGATATACCAGAAAAAAAATAGTAGGGAAAGGCACTCCTATTGCTTTCTACAATTGTAAAATGAACTGCACAGAAGGAAACCTTCCTGCCATCAGATGTTGATTGTCACAATGCAAAACCAGTGTTAAAGAATGTCACAACCAAAATTTAAGCTGCTCAAGTTAAAACTTGCCTTAAAATAAATGCCTATCAGAAGCTGAAAATTGCTAGCAAGTAATATGATCTTAATATAAATATAAAATGACTGGAAAGCAAAACAGTTTTGCATAGTACTTTTTATAATACGGGTATGTATTGAAGAGAAACATCAATCTCTTGCAGTTCTAAAGAATGATGGGTAATGAGGCTCATGTACTGACAGATGAACACAAATGTTTTGTAATTGCTTTTATCTGACAGGTGTACAATTTCAGATGTCTACTTATCTGATTTATATTTCAAATAATAGTTTTGAAAGAACTGAAAGATATTTTAATGCTAGAATGTATGATAACTGCATGTTTTCCAGTGGTTTGCTTGTGCACCTGCATGACTGTCTTTTAAAGAAGTAATGACATAAACAGCACAGAAGGAAAAATAAAATAGGTAAAAAATACATCTTTGCTGCTCAGAGAGATGAAGAAGATTCTGATACATTGCCTAAAATTTGTGTGGTACCCTTCCAATTTACCCAGTGTGAATAGGTTTTGTAGCTTTTAGATCATGGACTTAAACAGTTAGTTAGAAATGCCTGTGTTTTAAATTTTTTGCAGCTATATAAAAGGATCATCTTCTGACCTCTAGTGTTTTGACTGTTCAAAGAGGAAGTTGCAACAGCAGTTTTCTTTGAAAAATGTGTTTGTAGAAAATCACTTTGTAAGGTTCCTGTGCTAAATGCATTTTGATGAACTGTCACCTCCACAAAATCTGTGAGTTCTGAAAGGAAAACTGAAACTTTCTTTGACTGTCATTAATGATGAGGACCTCACAAGCCAGGTTTCTGTTGACATTCAGTTTAAGCTGACTGGTAGACTGTTATTCCGTGAGCAAACAATATTAAATTATTCTGATATATGATAACATTACAGAGTTACTTAGAATAAAAATCATTTAAGATTATAATGTATAATTCCTAGTAATGTATACTGTGTATATAATAGCAGCTTTCAGCTGTTTCTGCAGTGTTGAATTTAAGCGAGTAAATTTTATTGACTTTGCTGTTATCTTATCATAACAACTTGGAAATGCCTGCTTCATGTCCTCTTGTGCACCAATTCTAATGTAAACTCAAATGTTACTACAGTCTAAAAAGGTGGCACCTGTCTTATATTTAGTGTAAGAACCTGGCTTTATGTTTGCTTTCTGACATCATGCTTTGTGGTTACATAGTAATTTGGAATCAGAGGAATAAGATGCTAACGTGGAAAAGTCCATTTCAAATCAAGGACTTAGATGAACATTTCTTCCGTGTGCTCCTGCTGTCACAAGAGAGAAAATCATTCTTGTCTAAATTCTTAGCATCAATGTAGCTTTTTCTGTATATGAATGTAAATTATATTATTTTTGGTCTGTAAGTTATGTTCCTTCTGTTTCTAAATAGTAATAGTTATCCTTGTAAAGGGAGATGAGTTTGGCTCTATATATACACACACACATCTATAGATCATTCTTTTAACCTCTTTAGCACAGGAAAAATAATGATACTTCTCAGTTCATGTGTGTGAACTGGAGCCATAGATTGGCTTGGAACTGAATTCAATGTGGTATTATGTGCTTCTATTCCATTGTCAATGTGAATTAACAGTAAATATCATAAAGTAACTTTGTAATGTGTGATCTGATGCAGTTAAAGACATCTCCAAAAGAAAAATATCTTTGAGATTGAAAACACTGATGCTACTCAGGTTTCTTCATGTAGTAAAATAGCTTTGAAGGCAGTGCATTGCTACTAACTTCCAGACACGTGTTGTGTCTTGGTGCTGATGTTTCAGGGAAAGCTCTCTGTTAAAGCTTTTTGCTTTCTATTTTGAAGAATACTTGACACCTCTCGTTCTACAAGGCACTGAAATTCTGTTTGCAAATTGCTTGGAACTTGCCTGTTGAAATTCATTGTTTGCATTCTTCAAGTGTAAACAGGAATGAAGCAAAACAAGCCTCTACTAGAAAGCCATATGCTCCATGTACAGTTGGGTTTCTGTAGTGTATTGGTTGTATGTGATTTGCAATTGGTACAAAGTTGTATATAAAATATTTGCCAGAGTTGGTGGCTGCTTCAGAAATTAATTTTTATTTATTTATTTATTTATATCTACTAAGGATTTGGTATGGCCATATTAGAGAGAAGCTGAAAGTTAGTGTTGGAGGCCTTAATGTTTCAAGATGAAGTCATCTGCAGTTAATGACTACATTTACTTGACAATTGTCCTCTTCATCTCTTTATCGTTGTACAATTTATTGTTGTACCTCTTATAGCAGTGGTATTAGGGGACATTCCTCCCTTCCCTTCTGCTTTATAGTCTTTCCACACAATAATATCACTATATTTTAAACTAAACTTGTCATATGTAGTGTTCCCTAGTGAATCAACTTATTCTGAGCTCCTGGTACCTCTGGATACCTGTAAAAACTTAATCCAAGTAAAAAATGCTGAGAAGTGTGTGAATATGTGCGTGATAAAAAATATGCAGACAACTGAAATAACATTTTAACATTGTATATTTGTGAACAAATTGAATAAGATTCTTTTTTTAACCAAAACAGAAAGAAGAAGGAAAGATTCAAGGGCAGCTTAATAAATCTGATTCTAACCAGTATATCAGAGAACTGAAAGATCAGATAGCTGAGCTGCATCATGAGGTAAGTGATAAAACACTGCCTGATCTCTTGCACCTTTTGTCATATCTCTTAAGTGTAGCAGGTTTTACCTTTCTAGTAGCTGTTAGAGCTTCCTTACCTGATGCTGCCAATGTAAGTTATTTTAAATGAATGCAATAGAACAAATACTTGTGTATGCATATTGTCCTTGTATTCTTGTATGTAAGAAAGCTAAAATTTTGTTGATTATGTGATTTGACATTACTGAGGACAGCACTTCTTCTGTCTTGTTCATTTCATGAGTTGATAGTATGTTGCTGTGTTGTATCTGCTGTGTTCAAAGATGCAAGCATGAAAACAAGCTCCTTTGCTTACTTGATACAGGTCTTAAGGCTACTTCAATTAGAAACTGAACTGTGTTTGCATATGCAGAAGAGTCTGTAGAGATCTCTTTTGGTGTTTGCTATTATGAGGATTAATTTTGTGGTAGTGTACTGAGATTGCTTAAAAAGAAAAAGGATGCTTGCTTAATACTGGTTAACAGATACAGTTTTTTAACTGCCAAAACCTTTGACCTATGAAATTTCTATCTTCAGACTTCCTTGCTTTAATAGCTGTAGTAACTGTTGAAAAGATCAGACGGTCCTGAAACCGAGATGGCTTATGTAATCTGTATGCTCACTGGCTTATTTCAGTTTATCCTGTCTGATGAAGAAATGTCTTATCGCTTCACTATGGGCAAAATGCCAGGTTACCTTTGCATTATAATCTACTTCCATGTACCTTGTAATACTCAGCTCTGCTAGTAGTTAAAAAATGTAGTATGTAGGTCACTGAAAGTAATACTTACTATTTATTTCCATGGAAATGCAGATAATCCTATTTGATAGAGCAAATTCTCAGCTACAAAACACCATTGTTTACCATACTCACTACCAGTAGCCATCCAGCTTCACCGGTGATGAACAAGAGCTTGTGTGCCATGCTTGTACAAATGTATACAGCCAGAACATGGCTCATCTTCCATGTCACATCAATACTGCTGAAACACACCACCCACTTTCTCACTGTTCTCACATCCTCTGTTTAGTCTCCATAAATGTCCAGCAAGCATTGATGAATGTCAGTGGATGCATTTTTTTTCCACACGGAGGAATTCAGTGACACACCTCTGCAGATACTGTTCTGTCAGTTAGCACCTTCTGGTGCTATCTGTTGCACAGCAACAAAATGTAATGGACTATTGGAGGGAATGTTCAACCTCTACTGCCAAATCTCTAACATGTGCCTCTGAGGTCCTGAATCAATGTATTGAAATGGAAGGCATTACTTTTGGAGCAGACCGTGATTATAGATTAGTACAGGTTTTTATATTGCTTTCTTTTATCTTTAGTTAAATGTAGAATTCATCTTTAATTTCCTCAAGGCCGCTCTCGAACTGAGTTCATGTGCCTGTAAATCAATTACATGAACTTGAGTTTTAACTTTAGTAATTATGTCAGTTGGTCTGTGTTCATTCCTGAGGAAGTTAACAGCCATCTTTTGTTTTACACAACCTATCAAAATTCAAAGTGACATGTATTTAGTGTCACATTAGAGTTATGCTTCCCTTCCTCCTTACTGATTATTTTTTTATTGGGTGCACAGCTAGCTGCTTATCTTCTGCCTTATGGCCTTCTTGTTGAAGGCTGAAACTCTAGCATGAAGACCTGAAATTTGCAATAGATGCAAATAGGAAGTCATGACCTTAACTTTTCAGAGCTTTTAAAATCCAGTAGACTCCTTGCACATTCTCACGTTCTATTGCAATTTTATAGATCAGTCTTTACAGCTAATATTTTCTTCATTTTACTTCCTTTCTTACATCTATATCTAAATGTTTGTGGCCTCCTGTAATTTACAAGGATTTTTAAAGTGCTGTTGAATACTGCACAGCTTTTACAGGCTGCAATTGCTACCAAACAGCTTTGTTACTGTTCAGTACATTCTGTAAGCTTGTCTCAACTGCCTTTGGTACAGAAGATCTGATGATGCTATACTCTGTCCCTTGACCTTACAATTTAACCTGCTCTAACTGATGCAGTGTAAATGGCACAAGTATGCAGGCACTGCACACTTTGTAACTTGGTTTGTGTACTCCGATTGTACGCTGGGTGCTAGAACTTCAGTGAAGTTCCCATTGATTAGATCCTAAAATGTTAGGTGGCAGCAATTTTTATGGAAAAAACATCTCACTTCAGGAGGTAACACTCAAGCAAGCAGTGAACTTGGGGGGTAATACTTGGAAAGTTTGGGATGCTTTCAATTTCCATTAAGTAAAATTGAGGGCTTAAGGAAAACAAGGGTCATAAACTAGTTTGTCATTTATGTTGAAATGAACTACTGGAGGGAGGAAAGGGAAAGAGCTACTTCGTAGCTTGCCACCTTTTTTTACGTTTAATTCAAACTGAATGAAATTAAATGATTTACAAACTCCTTAAGTTCTTCATTTCACACACTACCCTGTTGTGCATACAGTCACTGTATATATATTACACAGCAGCTGTCTCTGCTTCCTGTTGGATGTTGCAAGGCTAATATGTATTACCTAGATTACAGGAGTGGTACAAAAGATTAGAATTAACTTGTGTACCCACAGACTACACTGGCAGACCACAAGACACCTTTGGAGACAGAAGCAAGTGGTTTCCCGTCTGTAAGTCTTCGTGATTTAGGACTGAAATGCTTAAGGTTAAGTTTGTATTTGAAGCAGATCTTTTTAAAATTTGTCCTTGTCATAGTGCTAGGTGGTCTGTCTCTTGAATTGCTCTAATGAATTTGTTTTGCTGTTACATTTCAGTTTTTTATTTATTACTAATTTATTTCAAATGTAGCCTTCAGTCTTCAACTCAGCACAATTAATAAAAAGCTGAAGGCCTAGTATGCACTGAAGTACCCCAAAGCAAGCAGTCTCTACAGTCATAAATTGTGTAGAGAGTTTAGTACAACTTGCAGCAGAATTATGCTTTTACCAACTGCATTAGGGAGCAGCTTCTTGAAGCAGGAGCAGCAACATGCAGGAACTTAGTGCTTCCTTCACTTAACATGAGCTTTCCCTTTATATTTGAGAGTAAGACAATGACACTGATTGTCTAAATGAAGAACAATCATTACATTTTTTTTGTTGCAAGTGGAAACTGTTATTATCCAGATGGGATCAAATTCCTGTTTTCAAAGAGCTAGCATTCAGTAGCTCTGAGATAATATGTCTAAAATTTCACTTATAAGGTGCTGATTTTGCTCACTTTCTATCTTTTTAATGCAGTTTCAACGCATTTTAGATATATATACATTGCAGTATAAGTTGTGGAAGAGTTTTGTTTGTTTTAAGCTCCATTTTTGACTCTTCTTATACTTGAGGAATCTGGTAGTTGTTTTTAGCTCACATGTGGCGAAAGAATACTCAGAAGAGAATGATGCATTTTTCCTTTGTTCTTATGTAAGACAAGTAATTGTCTTTTGACCTACAAAATATTCTTTACAATTCCTGTAGTTTCTACTCTTAACTCTGTTCTTAGATTTAAAAAAAAAAAATAAAAAATTAAATTCCAGATAAAAAGTTTGAGACGTCTGTGGGGTCAAGGAAACCCGTGAATTTATCTGTGATTTTTGAGTGTAGCTTTCAAAAGATACTATGATCTTTATCTGACATCGCTTCCTGTTCTCAAGGAACACACACCCCCTATAAAAGACTAAATTAGGACTTGGCTGTGAACTTATTCTAGAAGGTATAACAAATACAGAGAAGATATGTGAAGTAAAATACAAGTTTTGACTACACCACCTGTTCAGTGCCCTTCACTTTGCTTCTTATACTGTTGTCTAGTCACCTTCAGCAGCCAGCACAACTTGTGCCTCTATAGAGGAAGATCAGCTAGTTGCTTCTTAGCTGCCTTTGCTGTGCATTTATTCATTTCTCTTCCACAGCACAGATTAAGAACAGCTCTACATGAGAGATGCTTTTAATAAATAATTGTTTAATGTATTTTGAGAAGGAGAGAGCTTTCCAATGTAGAAATCCTGTGCATGCTTTTGTATTTGAATGAAAACCAAAATCCTCATGTTTGTGTGCTGCTAAGGTTAGTGCTTAAAAGATTCGAAAGCCCTCTGCCAACTGCCCTCATTAGCAACATTTCAGCACGGCTAGTGGAAAACTGATGATAGATGACTGAAGCATTATTTTCCAAAACAATTTTTTGAGTTTTGTTAGAAGACTAGAATAACCTCAAAATAAATTATTCTAAGTTCTTGCTTCTTGACAATGAGGAAAGGGGAGTTTTCCTTTTATTTATTTATTTAGCATTTGAAAACTTGAGTTTTTAGGGAAATAGAGACTGTTAGTTTACTAACTTTCTTTTCCCACTTAGTTTTTATCAAGGAATGGATCTGATATTATGTTGTAAGAAACTAATGCAGTCAGTAAGGTTCTGATACAGGTGTTATCTCATTGTCTCTGATCTTGTTTCTGGTGAGCTTACATTTAAGATTGCCTTAATGAAGAGAGATATAAAAGTTGGAGATTACATGCAATGCTTTTAAAAGATTGTGCTTCTGTAATAAAATTCAAGACACTTTAGGTAATTACTTTGAAGATGATGGGTAAGATATGACCAAAGGAGTAATATGGCTAAAGCTAAGAATTAAGGCTACATTTTGCAACTTAGTGAAGCTTTCTAGACTTTAACTGCTAGAAACTAGATTGGAGAAGGGAAAGTAACCAAAAGCCATCAGTATGAAGGATGAAAAATTTCATACAGATCACATAAACAACAACCAAATAGTTTAATGTGTTATAACGCATAAGAGGAAAGTTCACACCATGTTAACAATTCCTTTGGTCTTAAAATACCATGAAGTTCCATGATAAGTAAGTTGTGTTTAAAAACTGCCAAACTATTTCCTCCATATTTCTGGCTTACTACCACGGAGCATTCTGTCTTTCCTCTTTATTTTCTTGTAGTTCTCCTTTGAGTCAGATTCAGTGCTTTGCAAATCAAATGCTCTGTAGTCTGAAACACCTCTAGGCTAGAAGCAGGGAAAGCAACTGTGAGCTTAATTCTGATGTACTTAAACTACCATTGCTCAGCTACTCTGTTTGGATGTGCCTATGCTGTGTTTGTCATAAATGACTGGAATGGGGGCACGTCTTTAAGTAACATTTATAGCTGTGAATGGGTTGTATGTAGCTTTGGGTAATGAACATAGAAGGATTAACTGGAAGAAGTGAATCCTAGTTCACACAACTAAAAACAAAGTTCTTCACTGAAGACATTTATAGGGTGGTGACTTGTGTAACAAATCGTATGGGTTAATAAATTGAGATCAAATGGATCAGCATTGTAGATCTTGGAAATAAACTGATTTCATCAGAACTAGAGATGGGGAAGTCCTAAAAAAGTCTTAGTACTTTTCATGAAGTATTTACAATTGAATGTAATACATTTTTACTCAGTCTTTTGTCAAATTACTTCCCCTCTTTTGTATTGCAGATAATGAGGTTCAGGAAAGGTTGGAAGAAGTGTACTGTTTACTTTCCATGTAGTACCAGCAGATATGTAATGGGCTCTTCTTGACTGTCATTTTTTTGTGCTTGCTTTTGTAAAGCAGCTAATTTCTATGATTTGTCAATTTCACTGTTCTTAATTCATAGTTTCCACTATTCTTGCTAAAATGCTTGCTAATTCTTGCTACAAACACTGTATTACATTATGCAAAGTAGTTCTCAATATTGACTAGAATCACGTTATCACCTTCTAGTAGTTTTTTTATTGGATGAGTGCTTTCAAAATATGTGGTTCTGTAAATGTTTTCTTACTTGATAAGAAATGCTGTCTCTGAAAGGAAATATGTTAGCCCTCAGATTTACAAAGCGTTTCAACTTGTGGTGGAAGTCTATGGCACAATAAATCATGAGCTTTTCTTCCTCCATATCTCACAAGCACAGTTGGACAAGAGACCATCAGATTTTCCCTCCCCACAAGCAAAGTTCTTGCAAAGCTGCTGGACAGCTAAAAATGTAGTTGGTCTACTGGTACGTGTCAAAGATACAGAGTCTCCGTGCTGGTGGAGTCTGATTTAAGTGGTTGTGGTCAGTCTGAGGAACCTGTGATGTGATAAGATAGCGTTTGTGAGGTCATGTGGTTTGTGAACACCAAGTCTAATGTAGCGGCTTTGTCTACACAGGATAGTTAAATATATACTGTGTGCTTTAGAAAAGTGAATTGCTTTATTCCTTTAATTCAGCCTCTCCTTGAGAATCAAAAGATGTTACACTGGCTAGGTGATACCAGTATTGTTACAGAAGTGCAAGGCTGAGCAGATGAGTGCTAGTACTTTCCCATTACTTTATACTTGAAAAGAGCTGGCTTTAAAAACTAAGCAGTCTGTCTTAAACTAAGCAGTGAAGAAGTGAAACCATTGTGCAGTGTGTATTTTATGGAAAATTGTTGAATTATTTTGATTAGTTATGAATAGGTGTTTGTAGTCTAGAACAGAGATCCTACACTTGCTCAGAAAGGTAGGATTGATTCTATACTGATTCCAACTACTCACCCCTCAGTAATGCCTTCAACAAAGCCAACAGTGTAATCAGGAACACTGTTCCAGTCTCCTCTCAGAGCAGGTATGACTTTGTTCACTGCGGTGGTACTAGAAGATGAGGGCAGCAGTTTTAGATACGAATCTTAGCTTTCACTGCCACTATTGACAGATTAGATTCAATGATAAAATAAATGAAGTTTGGTGATTGTAGAAACACTTCATTTTGTGTTTTTTTTGTTTTTTTTCCTGATTGTATCCTACTACATCTAAGCTCCAGATCTGTCTTGTGGAGAAATATACTAGTTATTGATTGCAGTAATAGAAGTGAATGCAGCTACCTGAACTACAGAGTCCCTGTTTGGAGTTTATCTGGATTGTCAAAGGAAGTAAACTGATCATAGGTAACATTATTTTACTATTGCAGCAATAATGCACTTCTCATTGAGCCACTTTTTATTTCTTTAAAGCTGTGTGACCTGTCTGCTGTACCATATAGAACTTCGTCAGATCTATCCTGTGTCTCTGCGTACAAAACAAGTTCTGTTAGGAACTCAGGAGTGAGGTACTGGTTTGAACTTAGAGTAATTGCTCCTTGGAAAAAAAGTTGTTAGATGGCAACTATGTATGGTGGCTATTTCCTACTTGAGAAGTAGCTCAGGAGAGGAATGCTGTGTGTTAGCATGTTTCTACCCATCCTGTTCTCAGAAAGGCAGGCAGCACAGATAGAAGTTCAGGTATCAGGCAAAAATAAATGTTACTTGGTCTGCTTAAAAATGCTGAGGTTAACTCCCTGTTTTAAAAGAATAGAGTAAAAGTGCGAAATGATCGTTTCCTGTAACTGTACGCATTATGGGTGCATTTTCAGTCTCTGTATCAGCCAGTACGTTCTAGCTAATGCTTGAGGTTTCAGTCATTTTTCTATTTATAGACACGTGCTCTAGGGAAAAGGAGCAGTAAGATTTAGGTAGCTCTTTGGGTAGAAGTTTATGATAATCACAGTACATTCAATGTGATCATGCTGCTGTTTTAAAATGTTTTTGTTGCCGTGTCCTCACTCCAAATAAACACTTTCATTAGAACTTCTTGTGGCAAGAGTTTCTGGGAACTTTCCTTCCGCCTACCAGCTAGCTACTTATAGAAACTTCCCAAGGCTGAGTTAGCTTAGAACTTTTTTGGAATTGCGTATGATCTCATTACAACAAATTTGTCAAGATCTCCCTCGACAGTCAGAACACAACGTAGTTACCAGAGACTGAATTATACAAAATATATGTAGTTTAAAAGCTAAGTACTTCCTTGGTGCTGTTTTTTATTTTATACTCGATACAGAACTTCAAAGGTTAATTTGATTACATGGCAGTAGGTCAAGAAGTCTTTAACCATACAGTGCAGTGATCAAAAAGTCATGACCTCCCATTGATCGGTTTATTGGTTTCCTGTTCTGATTCACTGGAAACCTTCTGGTCTGTATGCCTGTTGCTAGTTTTAATCTGTGTCACGTTTACAACACAGCAATCTTGTCTTTACTAAAAATGATATACAACATATATTTACCGTATTTCCTTTTGAAATAGAGCTCTTTTAACTGGTAATACTAAAAAATGTGTTTTTTAATTTATAAATGTTATAAAATGTACTCTTACATTCAGAGTAGTATGAAATGCATATTGAAACAACTAGAGATGAGCTTTAATGCATTAAAGCTACTTCACAGTTTATTTCAACTTGCTGGCATCTGTAGGGTTTCACACTACAGTGAAACTGAATATGATTTACAAAAGCTAGCAATCTAAAACAGAGTCCACGTATTAAGTGCTATAAGAGAAAAAAAAGTATACCTTTAAAGGCATGAAATGACTAAGTCTTGGAAATTTCTTGCTGCTGTTTTGCTTTGCACTTGTAGCATATAAAGCAGTAGCTTAAGTTCTGTCTAGTAATATGATCAGCAAAATTCATTTGTGGTAAATACAGCAACATGTTGGCCCACACAAACTACTTCTTAACGCTTTTTTTGTTAAAGGCTGACCCAAAGGTAACTATTTAAACAGGATAATTTTGTAGTTTATCACACAATGAACTTGGAATTCAAATAATTAATGGTAAATTGGGAAGATTAATCTAAGATTGTAGTATATTATGACTGTTGTTTTTAATCTGTGTAGATGACAGGAAAAGAAAATGTCTGAAGACTTTGGGCTTTTGTCTTTTAAGAACAGCAGCCATATTTGTACAGACAAAAAAGCAGTCTTTGTCCTTTCTGGCAAATAATGCTATTGTTCTTGTTTGGGCCCACAATAAAATACCTAACCTAGTGTTTAATATTTGCTCTGTCTTTCAATTAACTTACCTTGTTGTCAGTTTGAAAACTGCAGTTTTGCTGCAATTGCTGTAGCCAGTTGATAGACTGTAGTGGTAGCTGTGATATTAGACTAAATTCAGTTTATAAACTCTAGAAACAGTTTTACTTTTTTTGAGGTACTGTAGATCAAGAAGTTCAGTCACATAAGATTCTAGAGGCAAACAGAGCTTCTTTCTGCCATTAGGTAATGCTGCAAATGGCCTTCTTTCAACTTTCATGCCAGACTAAATGTAATACAAAATTAATTCCCTCTATCCGCTGCTTTCTGCTCAAAGAAAACGGAAGCAACCCAAAAACTAACAAATCAAATCACTTCTCTAAAATGAATTTTATTACATTACAAATGGAGCCAAGTACTGCACCAAATCCTCTTAAATATACTTGTCAGCTAATTTTCCTTGATATGTACATTATAAAACTCTTGGGGTTCTTGAGTACTGAGGAAGCAAGTGGCCAACAGGGTGCACATAACAGCTTGAACTCATCTATACAAACTAGAGTTAATTTTCTTTAGGAAACACCTATTAAAAGGAATACTATTTTACAGAAATTGATAAACTTTATCTATCTAGGTTCACTAACTTCTATTAAGGTCCATTGTGAATTTCATAGAGTTCCTATCTTAATCACATCAAACTCTGTCTCAATTAAATAGCCAAATGTAGTGAGTCCCAGACAGTCCTGAGTATGCTGGGATATGGTTTAGATCCTCCAGTGACTGGTTAACACCATGATTTCAAAGGGACTTGCTAAACTCCTATGCTATTCATGTATTGAATACTCCTGACTTGTCCTGCCTTGCAGACGCTGCTTTTGAGGGTATGAAGAAGAGGAAAACACAGATTGTTAGGCTGTGTTATGATGATTTCAATCTGCTAGAATGCAAATTTATATAAAGCTCCCACCTCCAGTACTTCAGGCTAACTTTATTTTCTGTACAAGGGGAAATAATGGGGTTTTTGTCCATGTTAATGTTGTATTAAAATTTTCATGAAATAGTTTTCCAGTCTCTTAAGGCATTTTCAAATTCGTTCACATATTTCTGTTCACATCTCTTCAACAGCATTGGAGCACGTTGAATGACTTGCATTTCAACAAACTCTGATTTCCTGTTTTTATCTTGTTGTTGATTTTTTTTTTAAATAATGTGAAATTAAATCTCAGGGAAAGTAAATACAACATCTTAGTAATACTTCCTGTCTAAGAATATATTTGTCTGTTGTGTCTGTCTCAAAATTGGTGAGTTAGAGCTCAAATTGAAATGGAACTTATGAAGTAAATCATTAAGACTCCAAGTTGTTCTGGAAAACTCTTAATAGCTTAAGTCATAATATTTAAAATAAAAACTGCCTGAAATTGTGAAGATGTAACATATTTCCTGATTTCCTCTGCTAAGAATATCTCTGCAGATCTCCATGTCTGCCTCAAAATCAAAGAAAATTTCACTTCTTTTTTTTTCCTTGGTTTTGTGTATTTCTCACAAATCTTTTGTGGTCTGCAAAATGTATTTTTATCTGCTTCATTTTCTAAATCTAGTGGTAGATGGAGCAATGGAGAGCCCAAAATGTTTTTTGTAAGGGATGTGAGGATGGCCGTTTCTGTAACTTTTCACATGGATCTCACTAAATAGAATCCCACTGCAGGTCCTTCTCAACTGCCGTCTTTTAAACAACGAGTCCCTGTTATTTGTTAAGGCCTCTCCCTCAGGAGGAATAGCAATGATCAGGTTAACCGTAGTAAGCAGAGTACATGGGAGTTCCTGGATTTGGCTCCTGTCCTGGCTGGTTTGGGCTTCTTGAATCATCAGTAATTTCCAGGAATGACCCTTATGTCTGACATTGCTGGTAGCTGTGTTTATAGCTATGGCTTTCGGGGTGTGGGGGTGGGATGGGGTGATGGATGAAAACAAATAACAGCAGCAGCAAAAGAATGCAATGTTCAGTGATATGAAACAGGAAATTCACAGGTGCTGAAAGCCACAACCTTGAGCCTTGTCTTGGCTGTATTGACAGTGCATTTCTAATTCAGCAAATATTTTAAATTTATTTTTTAAATTTAGTGACCATAATCATGTTTCTACACAAAGAAAACCTGATGTAATATACATCGCTGAATTATTTTACATGTTTGCTTGAAGGTTGTGCACATTATCAGGAAAGTCTCGAGACTCCTGCCTTTTGCATATGATCCACGTATAAGCTGCCTCATAACTGAGGAGAATGAAGGATGCCTTTTAAAATAGGTTTTTTTTTTTTCTGCATTAAACTGTTTTTCTTGATTGCATGACTTTGTTCTGCTCATCTTAAATATCTGACTTTTCAGAGCAATAATTTCAGGTTTTCATTAAAATGCTCTGATGCAGCTCTGTAGCAATACATAGTAAGCAGGCCTTGTATAAGGAAGTTGATTCTATTGGGGAACTTTACAACCACCATTTGCATTGTAGCTGTACAGCCATTAAACTTGCTAAGAATCCTTTTAGATGAAGGATTGCTAATATTAGTTCCTCCATTTGTTTAGTTTAGCTTGTGATTTCTCCATTTGAGCAGAGATTACTGCGACAGTTTCAGTATGAGCATGGCTCACTGTGGATGTAGGACCTCATATTTAAAAATGGGTTTCAGAAGACATAAGATGTCTTAAGGAGATGTGTGTGTTTGTGGAAGTGAAAATGCATGAAAAGGCTTGTTAATCTTGTTTATTTTTTTTGTGTGTGCATGTAGAAATGCTTCAACATTATGTCAACTAGGCATAATACTGGTATGTCTTTTTAGTTACATTTCCCATTTGTTCATTCTGAAATGCTGTGACTGCTTAATTTTTTGTAATATGACTTTTCCTAAAGGAAGTTGCTGGGAGTCTTTTAAAAAGAAACGATAACATGCTAGTGTGTGCATTAAACTGGAGTGGGACAAATTTAACATACTGTCTCCTGACAATAACAGCTTTGTAACACCAACGTGAGTGGTCGTATTTTTATATTTTGATCTAATTTGTGTACTGCTTGCTTACCCTGTTGTGAGTAGATTGAATATGTACTGACAAGCATTCAGAATTGGATGAGTCTCAAGAATTGATTACTGAAGCCTTTTGAAGGAAATGAAATAGCGTTTTACTTGGACTTCTTTCCACCCCTGAATTTCAAGCTTAAAAAAAAAAATAATAATAATCTCAGGGGTTAAGCAAAAACATTTCCTAGGATTTAAGTAGAACTCTTAATTGTAAAGACCCCACTTTTAAAAACTCAACTTACCATTTATTTTTAAGAAAACAAAGGGACTTAGCTGCAAGCAAGTTATGTTTCTGATAATTACCTTTCATTTAACATTTAAGAAATTATGAATTGTGCTTAAACTTCTGAATTTCTCTTTACTATCTCTCCCTTTTGCCTGGCTCGATGAGGCAGTCAGCATCAGGTAAGAAAGTTTATTGGGGTTCAAGCATCTGGTTGTTAATACTGACAGCTTTCTTTTCTTTTTTGTACTTCTGGAAGTATACCATTATTCACCAGTCTCTTAATATGTTGACCAATAGGGCACACAGATTCTCTTTAGAATGCTGAATCTTTTAATCACAGAATGGTGTGTACATGTAAAGACTTAATCATTTACTTGTGACAACTGTGTTTTCGGTTCAGATGGCTTTTGAAGGAACAACAGTGAACTATATTTTAGCTGCATAATGTTGTAAGCCCTTTGAAGTGTTCTGAAGAGCATGTGAATGTTATAATGAAAACTGGGTAAAAGCTGCAGTCATCTAGACAGTATGACCTGAATTTGAGAATTAAAGCAAGATCTGTGGGTTTAGCAGACCTAGTTTTACAGATTTGATGAGTTTTGAGGTTCTTACAAAACTGAAGCAGTAAAAACAACCAAAATCATCTGATTTGGGATAATTGGAATGATACAAGTTTAGTTCCCTTCAAAAGAAGTGGGATCGGACCTAGTACTGAAAGGATAAAGTGGTATTCTCTGTCTTTACAAAAGATAAGTGACAGATCCTGGTGTGTACCTGGGGTGTAAGTCCATATTCTGTTCAACATAGCTGCAAGAAAAAAGCTGTTATTTTTCTTCAGATGAAACAACAAGAATGGCAGTAAAATAATTTTTCCGTTGAGTCCTTAATTAGACTTCTGAATAGACTGATATAATCCTTTGCTACATGAATAACATCTTGATGTGATGGTTTATTTTCTTATTTTCAAACAATGCACTGCTGGTCAAGATCTCAAGAAGTCACTTGAAACTCGTGAACAAAAAAAAAAAAGGGAATGTATCAACTACAAAATTTTAAGCTATGCTTATGCATTGTTATTTACAATTCAAGAAAGATATTTTGTAGTTATCACTGAGACTCCTGTAGTATCATTGGTTCAGTGTACAACAGCAACAAGAACCAACAAAACAATGCTGGGAATGAAGAGGCAGTATATTAAAAACAAAAAAGAAATATCACGTTATAACCACTACAAAACTTTAGTTCAAGGATATTCTCTATGCCCTAAGGTAGATATAGAGAAGTTAAGGAAAGTCTGGAAGGAAGTTAAAGAACAACTAAGTTGTCAGTGGTTTTGAGTGTAACCTACTGTAGGGAACGGGAGGGATTGGACTAGAGCATCCCCAGTAGTCCTTCCAACCCTTATGAGCCTGTGGCTGTATGAGTGCTGCTGCTTCAGGAGAAAAGGCTAAAATGGGTGGGACTCATCAGTTTTATAAATAAGGCGAAGGAAAGCATTGTGATCAGCGTTTTCAGGATCAAGACTGAATAGTTCTTATGCCATTTACTAAACATTTGTTAGAACTTTTAACTGATATTAGCTGATATCTAATCACACTGGAATACATCCTGTCTGCAAGTTGTTCCAAATGCTTCAAGAAGCTTTACCGAGCCTTTCTGCTGCAGCAGATACTACGGATAATGGGTTTCTTTCAGAAATGTGCCTGAACAAATATTAAATGAAGATGCCCTTGAAGTGTCTTCAACTCCAAAGTTAATCAAAACTGAAAACAGTGTGAAGGTCTTCACACCCTCATCTTGTTGGATGCTTTTCTTGAGTATGAGTTGATTTCAAAATCTCATTTCATTCATATTTGAAAGAATTTAAGATGCAAATCTTACATCTGTATTTCAATTGAGAAATCATTTTCAGTGTTTTCAAGATTATATTGTAGTACACTACTTCAAAAACCTATGCTTAAACAGCGTGTTGCTTCTGTTTTTACAATTAGAAAGCTATATGAATGGCAGCGTGTACATTTTAACAAGTGTGGTCATTTCTTGGCAAGTATCAAGGTGTTTGTTCACACATAACTGAACTGGAATCTTTCCAGGCTGGAAGGGACCCTGGGAGTCTCTGCTTAACTACCTGCTCAGAACAGCGTTGACCAACGATTTCAAAACAGGTTGCTCAGGACTTTGTCATGTCGTTGTTGAAGAGCACTGAGGATGGAGATTCCTGAGTCTCTCAGCAACCTGCTTTAAGTCTTTATCAGTAATTAAGTATTTATTTTCCTTTCATATTCAAACCACCTTCTGTATTACGATTATCTTCTCCTGTCACACATTCAGAGAGGAGCACACTTCTCAGTCATCTTACAGCATGAACTCCTGCCTTTTAACTTTTTGATGATCTCCAGTGAGTCTTTTCATCAGTTTCTTGTGCTGAGATACTAGATAAAGTAGGAACAGACCCACGGTGTACTGGCTGTGCCTTTCTGCATATGGTGTACTGTGCTGTTGACCTTGCTCACTACTTTGAGATATTGCTGTCTCGAGGTGTATCGTATATCAGGACTCCCACATAGTCTTCATCAGAGTTAGTCTTATTCCCATAATAAAATTTCTGCTTCCGTATTTCCCTGTTCAAGTCATTTTTCAAGCAGACAAATGTTACAAAATCTGTATGATCATGCAGTGTTATCACACATTCTCTGCAATATGTTCATATTTCTTCTTAGCAGTCTTATTCCTCTTGAACGTGAGTAGTTGAAAAAGGCAGGCAAGGGTAAAGCTGCAGGCCAAAAGAAGTGTTTCTGGAAGGAAACAGATTGTTGTCTTTTTGTTACCTTAATTACAGTTACAGTTTTCCCACGCTCTCTTTAGGATTTTGCATAGCTAGTATTAGAACTTTTTCCTGATCAACAGCTTTTTTCTTAGGCTTGCACTTGGTGTCAGAAAAGCCTACTGCTTGAAACTGTCAAACCACGATTTTTGTCATGTTTCCGAAATGTGTTCATCTAAAGGTATCGCATGCTGAAGCTTTCAGGAGAACATTTGAGGTCACTAGCTTCGCTTTCAGAATGTTTAGAACTGACATAGAATATCACATTTACAGTACAGATGAACTGATGGCTTAAGTGTGCAGACATGGAGGCATTCATTTCTTACTGAAATGTGGAAATTTGTAGTCACTTGTTCAGCCTTTGTGGGGCTGTTCTGTTTTCCTGGAGTTAATTTTCCTAGTGAATAAAACTGATAGCTGTTCTCGAAACTAATCATCTGGCAGCTAATCACATCACAAGATATTTCTAGGGACAATGCTTCTCACAAATGGAAGAATCTCTGCATCCAGGTATATAAATTAGCAGGAGTTACTCGTTCCTGACAAACGTTGCTGTCTAATGTCTAACACACGGCCTGAGTAAGACATCGCATCGTGAACTGTGCAGTCTGAGTGTGAAACTTGTTTTGCTTGTCTTTAAACAATCAAGTTCTTGTGAAACAGCTGCAACTTAAGTGTATAAGAAAATGCAAATACTAGTTAGTATGCGTATATGCATCCAAGGTTTAGGTCTAGGGCATGAACCTATGTTCCTAGCAGGAACATTTTGATAAACATTGAAGTGATGGGTTGTATGGAGCTTTTATATACCGTCTACATTGGATCTGACAGCTTCTTGAACGGTTGTGATTCTTGCAATCTTTTTTCCAAACTTTGCATCTTTTACATAAGCCCATGGTAAATACAGAAATTCTTTCTTCCCCATTATGGGAAGCTAAAATCTGTTACTGATATAAACAGCAAGGACCTACATGCACTTCTTATTTATCAAGCTGAATATTACTTCACATTTCTGGAACATGGAATACATTCATGATGTAAGTAGTTCCTCAGGCTTTTTCTCCCTGCTTTCCAGATCTCTGATACTGTTAAGAGTTGCTTACAAAATAGCACTTGATGCATCTTCCTTTTTAAGCTGACAAGAGTGATGTTACGAAGTTTCTGTAATGTATTTCAATGTCTTTCTACATCTTTGGGATTCTTATTACACTTTGCAATTGTCAGACTTACTCAGAGATAATTGTTACTAAAAGTTAGGACAAGTGAAATTTCTAAAGAAATTTCTCAGGAAAGTCTTCAGTGAGCTATGGCTATTTTGACTTAATGAACAGGAGACTTGCCAGACTTCAGAGCTTTAGGTTTTACTTGTGAATAGCTTGAATATACAGTTAAATAGTTTATAACTCTAAAGTGCATTCTGAACAACTGTTCATGCATCTGTTCACAATCTGAGAATGATCTTTTCTCTTGTATTGTTTCCTAAAAGTGAAATTGTGATCTATTTATGCTGTATGAAGATTCATGGGGATGCTAAAGATGCAGTAAGTGGCCTGGAGAAATCTGTCATTAGTGATCATAGGTACCTGAAATAGTCGGCTGTCTGAGAAGAATTTTGGAATATTTAAAGTACTTTTTAAGACGTTCTTTCAAGGTCTCTGGACAGCCAGGAGTGAGAAATCATTTTGTTCTGCTTCCAGAAGTGGTCAGGAAATGGTTGCTACTTCTAATGTTTACTTTAATCCTCTGAGGAGAGGCTTACTGAAAATTGAGTGGTTTTGTTTTGAACTTAGCTCTGATTAATTCAAATCCTACGTGTGTGTGTGTGTGTTTGTTTGTTTGTTTGTTTTAAACAGATCAAATGCCTAAAAGGACGGAGAGACTTCTCAGACCAACCCACTTTTGATGGGATTCACATTGTCAACCATTTCACAGGAGATGACGAGTCATTTCATTCTTCTGATGAAGATTTTATAACTAACTCCATACAGGAGAGTGGGGTAAACTTTCATCTACACAGGAGGACTGGTCAGATGGCTTTGGATCACACAATTGTAGACAGCAGTGACAGCGAGACTGAAGAAAGCACACTCCAAACTGGAAACTTGGACAAGATGGTTTCCAAACAGAGGAGAATGGAATCTTACTCTACTACTGTGTGATTATCACTGTGACTAGCATTTGAAGACTTTGTTTCCTTAAGGATTAAATTGTCAGATAATTGAAGGTGTCCAACAGTTGGTTTAGCTAACTATTGGATCTGGTCTGGCCTGTGATAAATATATACATGTACTGTCCATCTGACTTCTCTTTGCCAAATCTTGCTAGTGACGTACCATTGCCACAAAATAGGCTGGGAAGAAGTTAATGGATGACAGTTCTGACAGTATTACTGAATGTTCCTTGTTTTAGAAACTGCAAATATCTAGTTTCTTTAAATGTATAAGAACCCTTTTTGCTGTTCACAAGGACGGGAATTATCTTCCTCAAAAGAAATCGCTCTTGTGCAATATTTTATGCTCTGAACAAATGTGTATGTTTTACGTTGTTATCCATTTGTGATCAGGACGGACTCAAACCATCTGATCATGGCATTTATGTAATTATGCTTCTCAATTACTTCTGTTTTATTAAAGTTACCAATTGCCCAAAGAAGGCTTGAAAGAGGAGCCATAGTCAATACTACTTCATATATAAAAGTACTGGTCACTAATGTCATAAAGGTGTTTTTCACCATTTTCACTTAGATTTATGTGCATCTGCTTTTGATGTTGCTAAATAATACCTCGTCTGAATATATTAACTACAATAATGTTTATTTTGTACATATTTATATAACTGCACCAAGCTGAAAATGTGTATTATACCATTTTATATGAGGAATGTAAATGTTGCAATATGACTGTCTCTCATATTCTACTTGGAAAATGAATTCTGTACATACACACTAGAAATGAATTGCTAAATAAAAGCAAAACACTAACTTGACATTTATTTACATTTAGTTCTGGTCTAGCTACACTAACAGATTCCTGTTTAACTGAAATGCTTGTTCAAAACACTATTCACTGAAATCTTTTACCTTCATATGTATGTAATGAAAATAAATTTTTCACAATTTAACAAGGTTGCAGCATCTGCTGTCCAGTCACTTCTAAGCTACAGCACTTAGTTACCCTTTGGCTCTCGATTAGAGTGGTAGTTTGAATAAAATGAAAAATTATTTGTGCATTCCAATTAACAATTCTAATGAAGGTATTAGTGCAGTAGGAATATTTAAGTTTAGTTTTCTTGCAGTCTTATGCTGCTGTCATCTGAGAAACAGTATAGGTCCTGTCACCAAAATAGCTACTGTTAGCCAAAGTGGTGAGTGCTGAGCAATTCTGCTTTCACCTTCTCCTGTAAACTAAGATCCAAAAACATAGCCCCCTGTCTTGCTTCTTGAAGAGAACAGCTTCATAAGCACTCTTTGAGACATGCTAATTAAGAGTTTTATTAGTAGTAGTGAAAAATGCTATCTTAAATAAATATATAGTCCTTGGGATTTGTTTTCGAGTAATATTTGCAGCTGTATTTTATTTAAGAATAAGGAAGGGCTATGTTGGTAGTAATAGCATGCATGTTAAGTCTTATTACTTGTGAGAATCAGTGTAGCTATTAAGAATCATGGAACTGTGAAAGCATAGTGCTGAGGAAAATCTTTTGAATGAGTCCTTAGAAAAACAGCAAAACTGAGGAGGAAAGGAACAGGGAAGGCTGAATGGAAGAAGAATCTTCTGGATTTCTCAACTGCTTTATTTGTTCAGATGCAATGTGATTTACATCTCTAAGCAGGTGAAAAATTTTGTTACTTCTACAAGTTCTGACTCACTTCAGTATTTCTTCAAATTATTCCCACATCCTGCTGCTTCCTACACCATTTGCAGTACAGCCCGTGGAAATTGCCTCTGAGGAGGATTAGCTTGACTTAGGTTCTCATCGCCATTGGAAATCTCATGTGTGCAAAAATGAGTTGTGCTTTTTTTGTTTGCTTACAGGTAGCAGTTGCGTTTTTTTTCTTTCCAGTGAGGATCTGGTAACACATTTTGGAGCTGAGTAATTGTTGCCTAAGATGATGGTGACAGAGGTCTTTTTGCCTGTCATCGATACCAGCTGCAAGCCTTTCTTAAATGCAATGTTCCATAATAAGTGGCAGGAGCCAGATTCAGTTAGAGAGCTGTAAAAACGCTGTTTGAGTGTTTTAATTTTGCCATATCTGCCTCATGGTTAAGTGCTAGTAAATAAGATCAGTTAGCAGGAGTTTTTTCCTGAATTTTTATATTTTTATGTATTGCTAATAGTATAATTACAAATACTGAATAACAGCACAAATAAAAATATCAAGGGAAAAATAAACAGCTTTATCCAACTGGCTGCATTGGTTGTAGAGGTGAAGGTGAATGGTTGAATGTGCTACAATTTGAGAAGTTTTTGGCAGGGAACAGAAGGCAACACACAGAATACTGTTGTGAATAACCATACTTCTTCTTCAGACATTCTGCTAAAATGATGCTAATTTCTTTGCCCATGTGTGTTGAAACTTGAATACATACCAGAATAATGGCAACATATTAACAGCATAGATAGTACCTTTCCTAGTAAGTCAATAAATAAGCTGTATTAATTATGCTACATTTCATGACCTTGCTTGCATGACCTTCTAAAAAACTTTGTAGCTTACTGTCATGGATTTATGATTTTTCTTATATTATTGATTCCACATCATAACATCATGTGGTGTGTTGGGAGTTAAAGAGTTAATGTTCTAGCTGCGTTCTGGGTATACCGGACCGGGAATCGAACCGGGGCTGCGGCGGTGAGAGCACCGGCTCCTAACCACCAGACCATAGCATTAACTTACAGGGCAGCACGCGGAGCAATGCTGAGCTTGTGAGTTTGAGCCTCACCTGGAGCAGGAATATTTTTTTTTTCTTTAACTCCCAGCACACTACATGATGTTATGATGTGGAATATCAATAATATAAGAAAAATCATAAAACCATGACACTTACTTAGGTTTGTTGCTTTGCTACATTTGGGCTGCAGGAAGTCAGTGTTAAAAGATTAAAAACATGTAAGTATAAAAATTAACCATAGGTGTGCATATTCAAGAAACCTGAGAAAGTATTTAGGTGAAGCAGAAAAGAAGCATCCCCAACATACGGTTTCCATTTAAATTCTCTGGTAGTAAAAAATGGTTCTCTTTCCCTGGTCTCATAATCAGAATACTTTCATTAGCTATGAAAACTTGAATGTTTACATTTTTTTTGTTGTTCCTTCAGGCTAAGGGTACAAATATTTTAGGACCTGCTAGCGTGTTGGTCATGGTGTTTCCAGTTGGTCATGGGAAAGAATTGTCCTGCTCTACACTGGTGTGGCCTCACCTTGAGCACAGTGTGCAGTTTTGGGTATCTTAATAAAGGACACAAAACTATTTAGTGTGCCCAAAGAAGGATTGCAAAGATGAAGAAGGGTCTAGAGGGTAAGGCGTATCAGTACTGGCTGAAGTCACTGGGTTTGTGCAGCCCAGAGCAGAGCAGGCTGAGGAGAGGCCTCACGGCATGCAGCTCCCTCACGAGGAGCAGAGGGGCTGTGCTGAGCTCTGCTCTCTGGTGACAGAGACAGCTCCGGATGGAACAGCATGGAGCTGTGTCAGGGGTGGGGCAGCTGGAGGTAAGGAAAGGATCTTTGCCAGAAGGCAGTGTGCATGGAACAGGCTGCCCGGGGCAGTGGTCACAGCTCCAAGCTGCTGGAGTTCAAGTCGTGTCTGGACATTGCTCTCAGACATGTGCTCTGCTTTTTGGATGGTCCTTCATGGAGACAGAAGTAGGACTGCATGATTCTTGTGGGTGCCTTCCAACTCAAGATACCCCTGATTCTATGTTTTGACAATTATTTTATCTTCCTCTAAATTAAATTTTCAACTGTGAGTGTAAATTGCTCTATAATTTTCACTAAAATAAATTCCTTTTTGATAATAATAATAAAAAAAGCTAGCATAGATTTAACAATACCACTTTGTCAATAATGTAATACCGTACTTAGTCACCATTCAGCTCTTTTGTGGAAGAGCAACACAGAAGAAATTGCATGTTTTTGTTCTGATTTTCTGTAATCACTGTTCTAAATAAAAGATTATGCTAGTGATTTTGAGAGAAAATTGATGCTCATTCCAAATTCGTATTTAGTTCAGAGTGGCCTAAACATTTGTTAACATAATATGTCCACAATTTAGAATGGATATGCTGCTAATTCCTTTACCTGCAGGGGCATCGAAGAAGTGTTGCA
Organism: Odontophorus gujanensis; assembly: GCA_013399175.1. Taxonomy (NCBI): domain Eukaryota; kingdom Metazoa; phylum Chordata; class Aves; order Galliformes; family Odontophoridae; genus Odontophorus; species Odontophorus gujanensis. Next base: position 149,914 of record VXAB01011891.1, read on the forward strand.
CATCTTGAGAGAAGGTAAAGAATGAAGGATAATGCAGATTTCTTAGGACAGTCTGCAGGCTGGTCCCGGAGGCTAAAAACAACAACCAACCAACAAACTATAATATTGAGGTTAGTACAGTCTATGTGAAAATTACAGCATTTAGTTTATGCACCAGCTACTGAATCTAAGTGTGTTGAGATGGAATGGAAAAGTTATGTAGAACCTGACGGGTTTCTGGATTTAATTGTTCTATTTTGTTCTATGAAATACTCTTGACAGTATAATTACATTAATATATATTTTTAATTCTCTGAGTATTTTTAAAAAATATTTATTATTTCTTACAAACTGGTTTAGGACATAAGAAAAATCAGTGAAATAAATGTATGCAGTAGCCATTAGAACTCGAGATTCTGAACAGTGGAATGGAGTTGAGTTCCAACATAAATTCTAAATATCATGAAATTTCCATTTGTTAGAGTGGAGAAAACACACTAACATACATATGGTTAAACATACATAGTCAGCTGATTGAATCAGATGCAATCATACACATACTTGATCCAAAATACAACATCTTAACATCTTTCCCTCCCCAAGAATCGTGACCACAGGTTTGGGCTGGGACTCCTAAAGACCACCCAGACCAACTCCCCTGCCATGGGCAGGGACATCTTTCACCACTAGATCAGGTTGGTCAAAGTCCAAACCGAACACTTCCAGTGATGGGGCATCCACTGCTTCTCTGGGCAATCCGTTCCAGTGTCTCACCACACTCAGCATTAAAAATGTCCTCTTTATGTCTAATATGCACAAAGGTTTAAGCTCCGGGTCTACTCCCTCCCAAAACTGGAACGCTGCTTTTCACCTCAGCCTTCAACCACGACCTGGCCTACTGCTGCTTTCTGCCTCCAGTTTGTGCTGACAAAAATCAGTACTCTGGGAGCAGCAGGTGAAATGCTTATGTTTCTCCAGTGACTTGAAAAGTTACCATCGAGATCACGAACTGAAGTCTGATGTATTTACAGCACATTTGTATGCCACGAGGAGAAACACAAAGGTTGTGAAGAGCCAACAGGAGAACGAAACAAAAATAGCACAATCAGTGGGAAATACACAAAATAATGACACCTTTCCCAAGAGAATGCACAGTGCTACAAGTTAGCATGTCCTAGCAGCTTCTCCCAGTGAAAACGTTGTGGATAGCAGAGTTTCAGCACACTGGAGCGTGTACCTTACTCACGAGCTCCCCACAGAATGGCTGTGCTGCTCCCAGTTCTGGCTTTGACACGTACGAAAATGCTTTTCCTCCCGTACGCGCCGAGCAGCTAACCTGTCTGTTTCTGCGTTCAGCTCCTGACCGCGGAGGTCCCCTCCGCATCCCATCTCCTTTCCTTCCTCATCTGACATCTTCTTGGCTTTAACGGTCACCTCAGGCCGTTTCCCGCCTCGACCGCCTCGCGCCGCCGCGCGCGCACGTGGCCACGCGCAGCAGGCTGGTGCCCCGGGGCGGGGCCACGCACAGCTGTCCCCGTGGTGACGCCCCGGAGCGCTGCCGGCAGCGGGTCAGGATAGGGGCCCGGTCTGCGCATCGCGGGACAAAGCCGTTTGCACGCGCAGTCCCCACACGTGTGAGCGCCCGCTCCCAGCAGCGCGGTGCCGCCGCGGAGTCGTTCCGAGGCACGGGACGGCGTTAAAGGCCGGGCCGCCGCCGGCAGCCGCGCGTAGGGCGGCGGTGCGACCCCGACGGCGTCGGAACGGCCCGGCCCGGGGAGCCCGAGCGGAGCGCAGAGCCGCCTCAGACGAACGGCGGCCGGAGACGCCGGGGCCGCCCCTCCCGGCTCCGTCCGCGTTTGCCGACGCCTTTCGATCGCTGTCAGGCGACAGCAGGCTCCGGGCGGGGCGGCGGGGGGATCTCGCCTACCCCTTCCATATTTAACCATTACCTAAAGCCGAGGGGAAATGAGCAAACCTCCAGGCTTGGGGCTTTAGGTATTTTCAGCGCCGTTGGGCGTATTTATCCCGACAGAGTTTTCCACAACAAGTTATTTCTGCTCCAGGGGAGGGCTCCGCGGCCCCGGCCCATCGCGCAGCGCCGCCGGGCTCAGGGACGAAGCGCGGTGCGGAAGTCGAAGGGATGCAATAATGGTTCAGGCGGACGCGAGCGAGCTCTGCAGAGCAGAGCCCCGGAGGGGCGAAGCGCCCACATGCACCGCGGGCAGCCCCGAGCGGGGAACCGTAGGGAGCAGGGAGAGGAGAACGGGGCGCTGGCACGGCACGCTGCGCCTTTTCCTTTTTTTACGTCTTTTGTTTTGTTTTGTTTGTTTCTTCGATGCAGAAGCTCCTAACGCTCAGGAAGTGGAATCTGTGGTTCAGGGGGCCGAGCTCCGGAGGAGCGCAGACAGAAAAAAAAAACAAAAAAAAAATCACCACCAAAAAACGCGGCAAACAACCGAAGCAGCGCCGCTCCTCAGACGGCGAATACGGTCACGGCCGCACAACGCGCGGCCCGCGAATGGCCGAGTGCACAGCGGCACGCGCCACGCCGGGCCTTCTCTCGGGCCCCGGCTCCGGCCCCGGGCGGCGGGGCGGGGCGGGGCGGAGGCGGCCGGAGGCGCCTGACGGCTTTTGGAGGGAAAAGAGCCGCGTCGAGACGGAGCCGCGCGGCAGAAGCGGCCCCGGGGGCCCCGACGGCCGCCGCTACCGGGCGCGGGGCCGCCCTTCGCTTCCCGCTCGATGCTGAGGCGCTGCGCAGGTGGGACCGAGCGGCGGCGCTCCGAGCGGTGCCCGGCGGCGGCACGGGGCGGCCCCGCGCGGTGGGTGCTGCGCTCGGGCCGGGAGGGTCGGGCCGCTACGCTCCGCTCCTCTGGGTCAAACCTCGAGGGAGCGGTGACGGCGGCCCCCGAGTTCCCAAAAAGAACCGAACGGCCGCGATCTAACGGCTTCTGGCGCTGTCGCGTGC
>VXAB01011891.1:153421-301476 GCA_013399175.1 Odontophorus gujanensis
GGGTGCAGCCACCTGCGCGCCGCCCCCAACGAGCGGCCCCTCCCGGCCCGCGCCCCCGACCCTCAGCGGCGGCTCGGCACCTCCCCGCAGGTCATCTCCCCGCCGCCGCCCCGCGGGAGTCTCGGAGGTGAAGCTCGCCGTGCCCGGCGCTCGGAGACTGAGTGCGGCCGCGGTAGCAACCCCACCATGCCGAGGTCCTTCCTGGTGAAGAGCAAGAAGGCGCACAGCTACCACCAGCCCCGCTCCGCCGACGAGGACTACAGCCTGCGTCTGGAGACGGTGCTGGCCCAGATTTGCGCAGGTAAGAGCTCGCCCTTAGCGGGGCAGCCCCGGAGCCCGGCAGCGGGCTCGGAGCAGGTGGGGTGGGGGTGACCGGCCGGGCACCGCTGAGCTCCTCTCGCCTCCTTTTCGCGGCAGACAGCAAGATCTCCGAGGACGCGGGGCTGTGCCGCACCGTCCTGCCCGACCCCGAGCCGTCGCAGGGGCGCTTCTCCCCGGAGTCCCACCTCACCGAGGCTGCCGATGGCACCTCCGAGTCGGCGCCCAGCTGCGAGGGCAGCATCTGCGACAGGGTGTCCGAGTTCGGAGATTTTTGGAGACCGCCCTCACCCTCCGTCTCTCCAGGTAGGAGCGGGGCAGCAGCACCCGGCGGGCTCCGACTGCGCTCCCTTGTTCGTGCCCTCCATCCTCCATCTAAAACGAGTAGGAAGGACAGATTTGTCTTTTCCCACTCGTTTTCGTGTTGTCTCTCTCGGATTGCTTTTCCAGGCGGACTCCCCCGGCTAAGGGAGCCGCATGTTATGGTCAGGTGGTAGGAGAGTTGTATTTTTATTGTCATTTGTTTCTGATTAATTGCTGAAGGCAGCGCATGAGTTTTTAAAGGTCTCAGCGTTTTCTTACAGGGTCCTGGTACCTGGGATCTTCGTGGATAAATGTATTTTAAGACAGTAAATATTGTAGTAAATATACTTGGCTATCTATTTACCTGTAGTGAACAGCAATGACTCTGTGTTTTGGACTGCCTGCTCGATGTTTTTCCAAACTCCCCTTGAGGCTATTTACTGTCTATAAAAAGAAAAGGATCTCTCCTTTTTTTTTTTTTTTTTTCCATTTTTCTTGTTTTTCCTTTTTTTCCTTTTGTTTTTCCTTCTTTCTTTTCTAAAACTGCATTCATTAAAACAACAACAACAAACAGATGAAACTAATGACAGTCAGATTTAAACACCTTGGATCCAGGAAACTCACACTTATGGCTGCAGCGCCTGTCTCTAGCTCCCTTGTCCTGCCTTTGATGTGGTTGGAGCTGTGGGAGATGCTGTCCTCAGCCTGGCATGAAGACTTATCTCATTTAAAAATACTACGTTGTCATTTTATAACAAAAATATGTATATATAAAACCTACATTTTATTGCCTCGGTTAAAAAGTGACAGCTGAAAAAAGAGCAATTTCTATCTTAGCAAAGGAAAAACTGTCTCAGCTTTTCAAAAGGACAGCAGACGCCTGCAAACGAATCCGTGGTCCAATTTCCGCACTGATTTTCCGACTTCATTTTATATTGTTCTTGCATATCTAGGGCTGATTGTAATGATGGGGACTTGCATTTCTAAAGCTCGCCCATCCCTTAAAAGAGCTTCATTTGAACATTCCCTTTGAGGGATGTTCGCAATGCTGATGAGTGTTGTTACAGCTAGATCGGTTTCTTTCCCTGCAAATGACAGACTGGACCTAAGGCAGGAACGCGACAGTTTCTGTTTGGCTAGTATTTCTTCACAAAGCATAACAATGTATAATTTTTATTCTTACAAATTGTTCTCCTCGTTCCCCAAATAACGCCGTTTTCACAGGATATCTAAAAGGCAAATAAAAAATGGAACAGCTGTTTACCAGGGCTGTTCTGCCTTTGTCTCCTCTGCACTCATTTCTTCCCTTGCTGTGGGAATCATAGCTCCCTGCCAACCATCCGGTTACATGGCAAAGGTATCTGCGAAGTGACAGTGACATCTCCAGATCAAGATTTTTCAGGAGGGGGCACAGTCCTGGAGCTGTTTGATTCCATTCACAGTGGAAAGAAAAGTGAAGGTTCGGGACTCCCTGTCCTGACATGAAAAAGCTTCGTTAATCTAACCTCGGTGCACTGAGGGAGGTGCTGTTAAGGATTAAGGCATCAGCAGCAGCATTAAATAAGTGGGCTTCCTTCCACAGCTTTCCAAATCTCTTCCAGTTGCCTTGTCAGATCTGGTGTGAAACTGGAGTTTATGCCCAGGTCACTTTTGCAAGATGTGCTGGTGAGATGCTGGATTTTTGAAACTGTGTTTCTCTGCATGTTTCTGTGTTTCCACAGGCAGTTCAGATGAGAAATGATGTTTCTAAATCGTGCATAGGGCCGGTGTAGTGAGTGGTACTGTCACCTCCTCATCTTGAGGAGTGAACATGGATGCTTTGTTGTACAGGAAAGACAGACTTCAGATCTGTCTTTGAATGCAGTGCTGCCAATCCAGGAGAGTTAGCACAAACAGTGCAGAACCTTTATAGGGTTAGCATTCTACATACACTGACTGCATCAGTACACATCACTGTGATGTTATTTAATCTCACTTTCTACATGTACCTGTAATCACATGTGTTTGCATATATAGAAGGTGCCTGATAACTCTGCAGCAGTACATAGGTATTGTCTGATGAGTCTCTTGGATCTGTAGTTTTGGAGGGAGCCTTTTTTTTGGCTGTAATGGGGTTGTCACTCAGGGATCATGGTGATTTTTGTTCTATGGAAGAGGACACTTGAATCTTCCTGTGTTCATCAGTCAATTCCCAATCATTTCACAGAGTTCTCCTTGCTATAACAAAAAGAGCACTGATGTTTCTTCTCCCAGAGGCTGCACAGAATTGCTAGGAATAGAGAGGAGAAAGGCTCTATCTTTCTCCACCGTTCACACTTTGGAGGGCTAGATGGCTGTGGAGCAGAGGAGAGGCAGAGATAGCAGTGTGTATTGCTGTACAGTGAGGTAGGGGAGGTTTGATGGTGGATGTGGGGGCTTGGATGCCTTAAACTTCCCGTTGGTAGCATGAGTGGCTCCCTTGCAACTGTGCCTGCGAGGCTGCTGAAGCATGTGAGGTGATGGAAGGAACACTGCACGCAAACTGATACGGTGTGCAGTGTTTACTGTGTCCAGTGTTGCCAATTCCAAGGGCTCAAAAATTAGGTCAGCCTTTTTTCCTCTGTCCCTCAATGGACTGGCTTAGAAATCAAAATTGTAAGAAATACCTTATGGGTATTAAATTCTAGTGTTGAGATGCTGAGGGGTTACATTTTTTTTTTTTTTTCTTTATAGTCTGGGCTACTAGTTGACTTTAAGGGGAAAAAATGTAGTTATAAGAACTAGAAAACAAAAGGAAAGCTGCGTGATGAAATCATGCCATTTCAAGAGCTGGGGCTTTAAGATAGTTCTGAATCTTGTGATAAAATCGTGAGACATGACAACACTGAAACTGGTTGCAAAGACACAAGATAGATGATGTGATGCTGACCACAACTTTGCAGTCAGTGCAGAACAGGAAAAATCATGCTTAGCACCATGTCAGCTAATTTGATTTCATCTCTCTGATCAGATGTTCTAGTTGGTATGTGTGCGTATATTCCCAACTGAAATACTAATACTTTAGTGTAAAAACATGAGTCTATTAACATACGAACTTATATGAAAGATATAAGAATTAAAAACTTGATTTTTGATGTAATTTCACTCCTTTGTGTAATCCTCAGTGACCATTTGCCTACCTGGATGGGTAGCTTAATGTTTCCTGCCTCACCTCTCGATCCCACTCCTGCTTGTCTCCTTTTGCTGAAGGCTGATAAAGCCATGGAATCTGTGAAACTGGCAGGAATGAGAAAAGTCAAATAATTCTGAGTGTGGAAGTTTTTGGGTCAGGGAAGCTATTCTGGTAGACAGAGTGGTAGAGGGTGCCAATATTTCTGTGAAGGCATCAGCATTTCAACAGTTAATATATTAATCTTTTCCTTGGTTCACTACTGTGTTTGTCCTGTGGAGACATTTGACTCTCCCAGCTCTGCTGCCTTTCGTGAGGAAGAATGAAAGTAGCACACCTCGGACGTGAATCACCATCTGTGACAGCCACAGTGAGGATCTGACACCTCGTATTCCCTGCGTAACCGTGATTTCCCTATACCTTGAGCGTTTGTGCCTTTGTACACTGACCTCCAAGGCTGTTTCCCTGCCATTACATCAGTCTCTGCTATAGCAAGTGGGATTGTTCTTATGCATACTCCCTTGGTCAGATGCTGTTGCCAAAGGTGAACCTGAGCTTGTCTTGGTGGAAGATAGCTTTGATTATGGCTGATAGGAAAATCTCTTTGTCTCTTCAATTTTTAATACAGTCTATGCCAATGATTTTCATAATGCTTTTATAAACTCAGAATTTTCAGTGGATTCAGTGTCTTTACACAGAAGAATGTGAAAAAAATGATTTTATTTCAGACAATTTCATTTTTTTTTGTTTTTCCCCTGAAAAAGTAAGACATGAAATTGAAGCACTTCAGAAGCTGCTTTCTATTTTGATTAAGCTTTTGCAAGTAACAGACAGTTATGGTATGAAGCTGAGAGAATGGATTTGGGCACTGCATTGTGCAACAAACAATTTTTAGTTCCGTTGAGCAGGTACGTCTCAGCACATTAGTTTCTTCTGGCACCTCCATAATGTCATTTCTGGGTGAGTGTGATCTGCACTAAACTTAAATATTTGGACTGTCAAGCTTTGATGCTCAGCTAGGGATGTAGTAGGTACACTTTTCTGAGGAGCAACAGATAAAACCAAAGGAAGTTGCAGACTGGGTTGTTTAGTGTATCAACAGTCAGATTGGTATGTATGCACCTGGGCACCCAAAGATGGAGGTAGACAAAACTGATGTGGTGGTTGCTTTGAATTATTTGATTGGGGTAGCAGGTGAGGAGTTAGCACTGGATGCACTGACCTTACTGAACAATATAAAACGTATGAAAAGCAGTATAAGCTCTGGCTCTGGCACAAGTCTGGGTACTGAGCCAGTTCTTCCTCATGATGGTGGCTGGACTAATTACGTATGCTAATTCTCATGCCCTTTTGTTTCCACAGCCTCTGAGCGATCTGTGTGTCCATCCCTGGATGAAGCACCTCCCTTCTCAGTGCCCTTCAAACCATACACGTGGAGCACCCTGGGGGGCTCTGAGCTGAGGCACCTCGTGCAAAGCTACCGGCCCTGCCCAACGCTGGAGCGAACTTCAGCCTTGAGGCTCTTCTGCGAGCGGGGCTCTGAGCCTGCCCTCTATGGTGCAGAGTGTAGCTCTTCCCTTGGACTGTATGGGGATTTTGGCTCCCCAGGCCCAGGGCTGTTTGAGCGGCCTCCAGCAGCAGCACCTGGACTCTATACCGAGACACAGCCTGGGCTACAGCCAGAGAAGGGACCTGGTGGCCTCAAAGTGGAGTCAGACCTCTTGTGTCGCCCTTTGCTCATTAGTGCTGGCTCTTATAAGTGTGTCAAGTGCAGCAAGGTAGGGACCCCTTTCTCCCACTCTGGTTATGACTGTTCCCCAGCCCCTTTTCTTCTGCTAACTTGACCCTGTCTGCTCTCTCCCTTTCAGGTCTTCTCCACACCACATGGCCTTGAGGTACATGTGCGCCGTTCACACAGTGGCACAAGGCCTTTTGCCTGTGACATGTGTGGCAAGACCTTCGGCCACGCAGTCAGCCTGGAGCAGCACAAGGCTGTGCACTCACAGGTGAGAGCAGGGCAGACTGCCAGAATGAAGCTGGGAAGGCCTGGGCCACCTGCTTGCTTCAGCAGGCACTGGGCAGGCCACGAAGGCCATCAGAGGGCAGTAGGTGGGTGTTTAAGCTGAGAGGAAGAAAACATAGTAGGGCTGCAGTGGGCAGTTGTGGGTGAAGAATATGGTGGCAGGCAGAGTAAAGGGTGGGCAGCTGATGAGCAAAGGAAGAATAGGAACCAATTGACAAATTACAGAATACAGACTTTGTTTCCATTCCCCTGATCCTGTGTGTGTCTGTATGTTTAGCGATGGGCTCTTTTGGCACTCCAGAAGTAACAGATAATAAATAATAAATTTTTGCTCTCTGAGCTGGAAACTGAGGAAGGTGTGGACTTTATTAACAGCTAAGACAAGTCACTGTGCTTTCTTCTGACACAGCTCTCTTCATTTTTTCTTCTCTCTGCACCAAAGAAGTGAATCTTCCCTTGTAGGTAGTCATTGTGTCCATGCAGGGAACATCTGAAAGACCAGTCAGGTACAGAGCACAGACTTCATCCGTCTCGACACCCTCTGAGTCACACACCAAAAGAATATGGTGGTTAATTTTGGTAGGAGTATTTGTAACATTTTCCATCTGCTGATATTGTTCCATATTTCCCCTTCACCCACCCACTTAACCTGGCAAATCTTCCTTCTTCAGATTGGTTTTGGGAGGATAGAATTACAGCAGTGTTTGTTTGCTGTCTTATTTACAGTTACATGAGCGTGCATCAGCAGAGCACACAGTGAGGGGAACTATCTCATCACCCATTAAATAATGGGTGCCATAGGTACCTTTCACTTAATTATAATGATAGTAGAAATATGCAGTTAGTTGCTAGGCTTCCAGCACAAGTTAACCTGCCACAGAGATTTCCCCAGAGAGCCACACAGACCTCAACACCCACTTTCCTCTGTAGAGCGCACTTTGAACAGTGCTGCAGCTGCTGGTCTTCCCAGTGGAATGATCACACCTTGGGTCTGTGCTGAAATGTGCAGGCAGTGGGAAGAGGGTACATTATCTTTTTTATTATGCAGCACTGTCTTTCTGGTTTTAGCATCTCCTCAGGCCAGCTTTCTGGAGAAGCAGAAGTGCTTGCTAAGTCAGAAAGGGCAACACTGATGTGCTGCTGGCCAGTTTGTTGCTGTGGGATCTCTGGCATGGTGTAATGTGGGTGTGTTTGACCTCCTCTTTCTGCAGGAACGCAGCTTTGACTGTAAGATCTGTGGCAAGAGTTTTAAGAGATCTTCTACTCTGTCTACCCACCTGCTTATCCACTCAGACACCCGGCCCTATCCCTGCCAGTACTGTGGGAAGCGGTTCCACCAGAAATCTGATATGAAGAAACACACCTTCATTCATACAGGTATGCCTTGCAGCAGGTGGTGTTCAGCCTCAGCTATAGGAGCAGGTCTCTGAGGAGGTCTCTCTGCAGCAGCCTGTTCCTCCTCAGCTGGGACAGCACATGCACCTCCCTGTGCTTCTCATGGCCCTGCTGTGGTTCACGCTATCTGAGCTCTACTTGTGCAAATGAAGGTGATTTGAATGTGGTTTCACAGACAGCAGCTGCAAAATAACCCAAATCCTCGCAATCCAATCAGTGTTCCCTTAATAGGATCTACCAATGTTTATTTAAACGGCTTTTGAGTAAGATGATTTGTGGAGTATTATGTTCTTGCGGCCTTGATTTACAGCTAAGTCCCTGGAAAATGATAGGTGAATTTGACTGCAGCATCTCTTCATCCAGGATCTACCAATTTACAATAGGAACAAGAGGAGTCTCCTCCTCTAGGTCAAACAGTGAACTGGCAGTCCCAGGCTCCAACTCTTAGTCTAAATATTTGTTCAGAGGCTGATTATCTGCACTTCCACCCGGACTTTCTGAGAAATGGCTGCAGCCTGATACAGAGTGGAAGGAGAGGTGCAGAGTTCTCAAGTTTCACTGTTAGTAATAAATGTGAAAACTAATAAAGTGCAGGTGAATCACCAAAGGAAATTGTTTTAAAAATATTGCTCAGTGAGAAGGCAGGTTTATCAGAGATCTGTAAAAGTTAATTTTACTTTACATACCTTCACCACATTCATTTAAGGTAGAGGGAGATGAATGGTGTGTGAGATACAGAAACATTTTTGGCACAAAAAAATAGCTGTACTGGCCTAGCCCAAGGATTAGATGACCAAAATCCTGTTTCCCAAGAGTGGGATATCAGCGGATACCAAGAGTGAAATATAAAAGTGGTAAATACGTAGTGCTGCTTGGTTGTGATCAAACCAAGATCATGAGCAGTGAGCAACAGTACTTACAAAGATTCTCCTCAAGATTATTCTTGGATGAAATGAACTATTTAGGGAGAAAAATGAAAAGTACTTCCATAGTAACTATCAAATGAGTTTTGATTAAGTGGAAGTTGAACCAAATTCTGAACGGGCCAAAATGTTCTTTGGATTATTATTCTGAGATCACAGGTGTCTCTGGGCTTTGAACTGATAATTTAGAACCAGATCCTTAACTGAATTAGGGATGATTTCATATGCAACATCCACTAGTAAAATGTGCTGGAGACTCAGTTCATGCGGATTTTATTTTTCTAAGAATCTGATTTTCAAAAGTACAAAGAGTGTTTGTTACTCCAGATGAAATTAGTGGTTCTGAAAATCAGGCTTGGTTGTGGTTGGGGTTCCCTTTTTTTCTGTTATTTGGTAGTAAAAACACAATGGAAACGCATTGAGATGCTGTTCCTGTGGAGACCAGTGGAGCTGTGCCACTGACCCCTCTGTGAGAGAAGTTCAGAGGCCGGTTTTATTTCCAATCCCATTATTTCCCAGGAGGAGAACTTCAGGACTCGCCTGGAGTGACAGCTAGCATTTCAGTGAGGACTAGAGAGAAGAGCAGCTGACTGTGTGAACCCTGCCCTTCAGGTTTTACTCAAGGGCCCTCATCCTCCTTTGCAGGCATGCTGCAGCTCACTGGTTTTGGCTTAGCAACATCCATCAATCTATTCCACTTATACCTAAGTTGATGCCATAATTGATGTCAGACAGTCATCGTGAGCTGGGATCTTTCCAGGAATTCCTGGTGTTTCTTCAAAAAAAAAACCAACACAATTTAAATCACACAGAGGCCATGCAGCCAAATAGCAATGTGTTCACAAGCTGTGATGTCCTCAGAGCACTCTTTGCTTCAAGCTGCAAACGTCCCAGGACTGTACTGGGACATTGCAAGTACAGCCAGATCCATGCTGCTCAGCCATGGTGCAGCCATAGCTGATGATTCAAGGCAGCCAACTGCATGATTTTAGTAAGGATAACTCTTTTTTTTTAATCAGGTAGGAAATGCTTCTGTTAACTCTGAGACCCAGAGTACATTTACTATTTGCTCTGACCCTGAGTGTGCAGCATGTTACCTCTTTCACACCTTCTTTAACACCTTTTGCTTGCAGGTGAGAAACCTCATAAGTGTCAGGTGTGTGGAAAAGCCTTTAGTCAGAGCTCCAACCTCATCACTCACAGTCGGAAGCACACTGGATTCAAGCCCTTTGGCTGTGATCTGTGTGGCAAAGGCTTCCAAAGAAAGGTGGATTTACGAAGACACCGAGAGACACAACATGGTCTTAAATGAGTCCTACAGTGCAGAAAGCACCTACAACACTAGGAGAACAGACTCCCTTGGCTTCCCCACTGGACCTGAGCCCTGTCTGTAGAACAGACCCTGGCATTACTTTTCTGATTAGGAGCTTGGAGAGGAAAGAAGAGGACAGGGCTGTGCATTGGCAGCTCAACCTAAATGACTGTGAGAGTGGAAATCAAAGGTTGAGGTTTCTATCTCTTGTCCTCTGTTTCTGAAATAACACTGGAAAATAAGCCTTTTAGATACAGAGCCTGTTGCTCCAAAGGTGGATAAGCTACCAAATACCTGTAAGCTGGAAAGTGTTTCTCCCATGGCCAAGATAAAAACCCTGCTGTTTTCAATAGCTTGAATTACTTTGCACGATACGTAGGTATAAACAGTGTTTACATGGTACTCACGGAGAGCAGTCAGTAAATGGCAAAGGCAGTGCTTGCCTTGGTTGAGTTTCAGTACTGAAAGGCTACAGTCTTGGTTTCCTGTCAGGAAAGCCTGGGGCATCTGGATTGAAGTATGCAGTTTGACATCTGGCTATTTTTTATGCTGAGGCACCAGCTTGGACCTACTTCTGCTCTCGCTTATTCTGGTATAAATGAGGAGTTGCATTGAGAGTTAGGAGGATACCCTTTTTACCTCCCAAAGCTATCTCTGTGCCTAAGCAAGGCCTGGCTGTGGGTGTTTGAGGCTTGTGGGGTTATGTCTTGTTATATCTGCTGGCAAAAAGGAAGCTTGTGAAAGACAACTGGAAAAGCCAAAGCACAGAGTTCTGCCTTATAACTGGAAACCCACCTAAGGACTGGTCCTGACTGAGAACAGGGGCATATTATGGGTAAAGACTTGATCCAGGACAATTGTTGGCTTCTGCACTCAGTCTTGTTATAAATAACTGGAAAAATAGCTACTCAGTAGTATCCTTTGTATATTCGTTTTTGTTTTTTTATTTTTAGGTTTTTGAAGGGAGATTCGACTGAGGTGGGCAGGAGTCAGTATAAAAGAATAATTCACTGAATTTGCCTTAAATGACCCTGCATGTACCTCAGTTTAAAAAAAAAAATGCTGTTTTTACTTTGTTAACAGGTTTGTAAATGTCCTGCTTAGATTTTATGGAGTGTCTTAATGTTTATTAGTATGTATTTATTGGAACAATGTTTTAAATTAATAAACTACTGAAGATCATCCAGAGTGATCTTTATTTAATGTGTGACTTCGAAGTATTTGTGAATGTCATGTATTATAAGGATACATCACCTCCAGTGATGGTCAGAGGTATGGCATACAAACAGGAAATGAAGGAACAACATAATTTGCACAATATATTTTGCAGAAGAGCTCTGGTGATTAAAGAACACCGCTGTCCTGCTTATGTGTCCAGATCCTGCTGATTTCAGTTAATCACTTAGCGATTTTGAAGGCTGGAGCACCCTATGTAATATCACCATGAAACCGTTTAGAGGGAGAACAGCCGTTTTAAGTGTATACATTTGAAATGTAGATTGCTAGAAGACCCTGCTCAGCACAGGAGGAACTTGGATATCCTCTGAGATAAAACACCTGTGCCAGGAGTTTTCAGGGACACCTGAATACCAGGTGCATTGCTTTCACAGAAGCCTGGGTGCACTTGGAATTGCTTTTGTCTGCCTGCCCCATTAGCAGGGCTTGCTGCACCTGGCAGCAAAAGAGAACAAAACAAAAGAGAAACAGGAGGAGGATGGAAGGTTCCCATGCCCTTTTCCTAACAATGCTTTTTAGGTGTGCACATCACCTTGTACTCTGTTTGTGGCTTTGCTTATGTTTTTATTTTGGGTAAAACCTCATTACACGTGGATAGGACCGCAGGCTGATAAGTGGTTGCAGGGTTAGCTCTTTAACAGGAGGAACATTTCCTTCAGTCGCACGAGGATGCGGAGCAGTTCGAAAGGCACCGCGTGGCAATGCCCTACAGCGGCCAGGTGTGAGAGAGCATCAGCAGATTGCAGGGTCCAGCTGGGAGCGCCGCGGAGGCGGCGGTCCGGTGGCAAGCGGTCCCGCCGAGCCGGCGTGCCTCCGCTGCCCTCAGTAACGCAGCGGCCGTCGCGGAGGTCTGTGGCGCGGGCACCGCGGGTGCTGCTGGCTGCTCTCGCTCCGTGCCAAGCCCATTTCGTGGTGCTCACGAATGCAGGAGACCGGTGTAGGACATGAAGCGGGCTCCTGGAGAGGCCCTGTGGTGCCCCGAGCCCTGCCCTGCCCGCGGGAAGCTTCGCGGAGCGGCTCGCTGCCCGGCGCGGGTAGGCGGGGGCCCGCCCCGGAGCGCTCCGCGTTTCTGTCACGGGAGCGCCGCTGCTGTGCGCGGAGGTGCGGAGCGCTGCCTCGGCCCGCGGGACGGAGCGCTCCTGCACGGCCCCTCCTGCGGGCCGCGCTGCTCCGCGGGCCTCGGCAGCGCACGGGAACTTTGTTGGGAAGAAAGGAATGTGGAGGGTATCTTATAGGCTTAAGGGCGCCTTCCTTTGGCGAGGGCGGGAGGAGGCGGCGTGCACTCGCGACTCTGCGCGGCGGAGGTGGGGGGCAGGAGCTCACCCGGCTTTGAGGGGACTGCTCGAAACGGTGGGGTGGAAAAACCTCTATCTGTGGAGAATCAGAGCAGGCTACTGAGAGGCCGTAGCGCAAGTCTGAAGATTGGAAATATCTCTCCTCGGTGTTATTACTGTGCGCCATTAAAAATACATTATGCATATTACATGACTCATTATTCATGAAGCAGGTTCCATACCTTTTGTCTGCCAGAGTAACAGTAGAAAGGGTAAGGGGAGACACTGGAGCACACCTTTGTTTCTTTCTGTAAATTTTTAATAACGCCTCTAGCTAACCAGTTGGTGAAGCTCAGTTCCTGCATAAAAGTGGAAAGGCAGAGCTATCTGCAGGATGACTAAGCCTTTCAGAAGCTAATTTGAGCTTGTGTTCATCCACACCAACAATGATTAAATTACCTATCAAATGTGCAGAGCTATCAGGATTCAGTGCATTGAAAAATGAGGTGAATTTATCTGATTGATTTCAAATGGATGGAACGAGTGAGGTTTGTTTTAAGTAAGCATCTATACCTTATGGATTTTATAAATGTCCTTCTGGCAAACTAATTAACCTGTTGCTAATCCTCCAAAAGTTCTTTTGCCTGCCCAGAAAACAAGCGTATCAATTGGAATCAGAATGCTTTATCCAAATCAGGTAGTGGTGTGAATTAATTCATGAGGCAGAAACAAATCAACTTATTAGGTTCCATCCTTATAGCGAGCAGAGATGTTTAAAATTAAAATATGCGAACATCATCTGTGCTTTTTATATAGTTGGTTTCCAAAAGCAGGTATTAACACTCAGATTGGATATTGCAACAGAAGGGAGAGCTGGGCTCTTCTGGTCTTGCTCCTTCCTCAAGCAAAACCTTGGTTGCAATTGATGGGGGAGGAGGAAGAGGTTTCTAGAAGAAGCCCTGGGTGAAAGATTGCAAGATTTGTGCAACTGTATTTGCAAGCTGTGCTGCTGTTGCGTGTTGATAAAGAACTCCTCTCTTTTCTACATTTTCTTTCCTTGAGAGGAAAAAAAAAGCCCGAGCAGGTCAGTTGTGTCAAATTTTTCCCTAGCGTAACCCTGGTTTACATCAGGAGTGGATTTTGCCTTTATTTGGTCTTACTCTAAACTTTGCAGTGGAATATAGCTCGGCATATAGCACTTTGAGGGAATTCTGATTGAGAAAAGCACTGAAATATGCATGCAAGTCAGCGAAGTGCTTCTCTAACAGGGACCTTGCTTATGAGATGCCTGCTTGGAGTTGAAATTCTGGAGATTTTCCCTGCTGAAATCTATGCCTCAGTGCAGAGCCATATCCTGCCTGCCAGGCATGCTTTCACCTGAAGCTGACGTGGCTTTTGAAAATGACACTATTTTATTTTTTTTTAATTGTCATTAGGTCTGTGGTTATTTCCAGTGCTTTTTGCTCTGATTAATAAACTGGTTAATGTGGATTTAAGGCCTATACATGTCTGTAATGCACTGCAAAGTATTTTGAGTAGTGGAAGTAGATTTGGAAATGTTTATACATCTGAAGCTGTAAACTCATCTTGAATATGCTGAATATTGATATCTACTGTCCATGTAGTTGGTGGGGGAAGGGAAGGAGGGGGTGTGTGTGAAGAAACAAGTCTCAGAATATCCTAAATATCACATCAGTCTGCAACATATACAATGTATGGACTACAAATAGAGGGAGGACATGAATCTGAAAGTTTCATGTGTTACAACAAAATTTATGGCTATACCTTACTTGTGTAATGTTACCTAATGTTAACTTGGAGCATGGGTTTAATCTTTCAAAAAAAAAAAAAAGTAATGCACTTTTGTGCGTTTCTTCTCATCTACGTTTATTTATTTACTTTGAGGAGAGGAGACATAATAAAACAATGCAGAATAAGACAAACCTAGAATGAAAGCAACCTGATGTCTGAAGGAAGGATGACTTTCCTGCCTATGCCTGCCACCCAGCCCACTTCCCAACATGTGTGAGCTCTGGGTGCTGGATGCTGCCATGGTTGGGTGCTCCCAGGCCCACCGTGGCCCAGCTTGCTGCTGCAGCAGTGCCTGGCTGTGCTCTGCCTCTGCAGGGCCTGGGGACCTGTCGGGCTGGCAGCTGGTGTGCCCGCACCTTTGGGGTGGCCCATGTGTTCCATTGAGTTAGCTACTGTTAACGGCCAGCATTAAAGGGAAGTTAAGCTCCTCTGAGGTGTTAGACATTTCAGCATGATGTATCTACTTATGTTTTACACTTTGTTTTTCTTTTTTCTCCCATGAAGAACACACTCTCAAAACTGACAGGCTCAGCAGGTGAGTTCAAAGGGTAATAAGAAGCATTGGTACAAAAGACAGGAAGGTGAACTCCAGGGGTTGTTCAAGAGTATACTCATCTGATGAGAAGAGGAAAAACAGATGTTTTTGGTGTTTCATACTGAAATCTTAAGGTATTGAAGAGCCACAACTAATTAACTGCGTTTCGTTAAGTCATCAGCCAGAAGAGATTGGCTGTTCACCTCATACAAGCAGTTTGGACTAGCTAGTTCTAGTTAACCAGGAGTCAAGCCAAGGGACTGTATGTCATCTGTTAACCTTGCTAATTCCTCAGCTTCACAAATAGTCAGCTCTGCCTCTGCTGTTGCAGCCTTCTCTCTGCAGCACGTCGATGTGCATGAAGCTCAGGAGAGCAACCAGCTTCCAGAAAGGAAGCAGGGAAGCCTCTCTCACTGTCTGCTTTTCAGGCTGAGTGTGGCTCGGGGGGTCCTGGTGTTGTTTCTGATGAGATTTGGCAATGGACCAATTCCTGTGGCCAACCAGTTGGGAAGTGAGGCTGTTTGCCTCCTCTCCCTGATCCCAGGAGATTGGGGAGACGTTCTTGCCTGTGCTTTCTTCACACTTTCACCAGCCAAGGTTGTGTCACAACCCTTTGCAGGGGATGGAAAAGACGGTTGCAGTTATGGGTGGAAGGGGTTTTATGCAAGGGGAATGAGCTCTGTGCTCTCTGTTCTTCTCAAAATACTGAATGCCTTGATCTGAAGCCTTCCACTTGGCGCAGAATGGGACTCTAGCCAGATGCTGGGCATGGAGGAGCACGTGGCTGATGAGTGTGACGTGCCTCGTAGTGCCAGGCATCACAGAGCATCAGGGGAGATGCCTGGCTATTACTTCTCCCTTTTCAGAACGCTGTGGTTTGGTTTAACTGTGGCTCTTTCCACTTGCCATTGGGATGTCCGTTTCGTTCCTTTGCAGGTTTAGTTGCTGAAATCTTGTGTTTGAGCAATGTTTTTGTGGGTCTTGGCAGGATGGTGAAGGCTACTGTAGACTTCGTGCTGGTGCTTGGGAAAACTGAAGGGCTACACTCTTTTGGTCAATGCTTTATGTCTTAGCAGGGGCTAGAAAGCCAAGGAGCTTGCCAGGTGCAGGCATAAGATGTAGTTCTTTACTCAGAGAGTTTTTTGGCCCTAGGGATGCTGTGAGTAACTCGGGACATCCCAGTGCTGGCTGGGTTGAGTGCTGGCCCTGTTCTGTGGATCGTGGGAAATGTTGCTATCAGCATCACTCAGCATGGCAGTTGTTATTGGAGATGAGTGCTATTGCAGACAGTGATACCACCACACCAAAGTACTTGCAGTGCCCCATTCCCTCTCAGCTGAGGGTCAGAATTCAGTGGGGCTATGGGGGAACAGGAGGTGAGCCTGGCCTGTGGGGTACTGCTGCCTCCCAGTCGTAGTGGTCTGGCAGTGCTGCAACTCAGCTGGTGCTGGTTTCAGCAGGGGATGAAAGGTTAAAACCTGACTTCTTTGTGTCTTGGCTTTCCTGAATTGTGTAAAATCCAGCAACCACTGAGCCTTGCTTTCTGCCCAGAGAGCTGCCTTAACCTCCTTGTAGCCATGCTACTTGGGGCTTCTTGATGCTGTGCTGTCCTTGACACTCTGTGCTGTGTGGTAGTGCCTGCAGGTGCCCTTGCTAGGAGTGGCTCCTGCGCGTGGGCCGTGGCCAGGAGCAGCAGGGGAATGTGCTCGGTGCTCTGGTTCCTGCCATTTCAGTCCCATTGCTCCAAAGGGTGTTCCTGTGCTTGCTGTGGTTGAAGGACAGTGATGGGAACCAGGAGCTTAAGCTGGAGGAGCTAAGGCATCACTTTGGCATGGCCCATGAGGACATGACCTCATCTCTGTTCACATGGACACTGCAGCTGCCCCAGCCATGCTGCTGGGAGGTCTCTTGCTGTTAATGTCATAGCCAAGTATTTTGTCAACTTACATGATTGTGAAATGGGCTGAACTTCTTGCCTAGCAGTATAAAAGGGCTTTTCAAAAATCCTTTTTATTGTTAGCTCAGTAGAAAGCAGTCTTCGTGTGGCTGAGAATCTGACTTAACAGCTTTATTTGGTGCCCTGAGGACTGAAATCCACTTGCATGGGGTAGAAACAAACAAAAATGTTACTCCGTCTGAAGGCGGCTCGGGCTCAGAAGGAGATGGGAAGGTGCCCAAAGGCTGCAGCTCGTGGGAGATGGTGTCCAGTTCCTCATGCCCATGGAGAGCTGTGTGGGCTCTGGCCTCGGGGCCCATGTGTGTCTGAAGTCCTATAACCTTGTAAAGAGAAGTTTCAGATAGGGCAATTGCTCATCTTGCTAACTGTAGCTCTCAAATGTGTGTTGTAACAGCAATTGACAAAGAGGTGGAGGAAACTCCACGATAATACTTGAGTGAAAATGTGTGTCTGCAGTGGCAAGTGCCTGCACCAGCCTGTGGGCAACTTGGCCTACAGTGTCAGTGTGGGGTATATGGGGTAGTGTTGGGGTGGTCTGAATTCCTTCTCAGGAAGGCATCAAGTGCCCTGAAGGGGAAATATGGCCTGGAAGTGACCTGGGAGATGGGTACTCAAATACATGCTGCAGTCTACAGCAGGGAGAGCTAGGCTGGCCTTGCTGGGATTTACAGAGCTGAGAGCATGTTGGAATGGAACGCAGAAAATGCTGTTGGGTCAAGTCACAACACACAACTGTCCAGGCACACAGCATACTGACTGCTCGTGTTGAAGGGTTTCCTTGCTGGGAAACTTTGGTTTGTCCCTTCTGGATTTTTGACTACTTAAAAGGAAGCTCTGTATGCTGGTGAGTCACTGGCCTGGGCTTAACTATTCCATCATCAGAAGAAAAAAGTGTCTTTGCAGGAGGTTCTCTGAAATAAATTAGGTTTCCAAACTTATGATATATTGTTGTGGGGTGTCCCGGCCTCCTGCAGTGAGCCTGTGGCATGTGGGGATGCTTTGGAGACAACAGCCCAAGTCTGAACTTCTTTTTCAGCGCAGGTAGAGTTGATCATCATGTTGAAACTGGTCTGTAAGTGCCCTTTAGGAGGATATGGTCTTCCTGCAGCTCCCAGACATTTTTAGGCTGATTTCAGTGCAAGGTTAATATCTGAGTGAAGCTTTCAGAGCTGGTTTCCTGCAGGCATTGACAGTCAGCCTTTAGGTACTCCTTTGAGAGGAATGGGTTGGCTGCTGTGGCCCACACAGTGCAGTTTGGTGACCAGGAAAATCCCTGAATTTCCAGTGGGACTGGGAAGGAGTCTGTCTGAGGTGGGTGTACATGGGGAGCAGTGGTTTGCTTGCTTTTGTTGCTCTGAGTGCCAGGTGGTGACTGTTAGAGGGTGGGACAGCCCCCATTGTCAGTGCCTTATTCTGTATCTGATGGAGATTCCCTTACGAAAAATGACTTGGCAAATTCTTACTCTTGTACATCTCAAGTGCTGTCTGGGTTGTGTTGCACACTCAAATAGGTTTACTTTTAAGTGATTTTGACTTTTGAGTGCCACTGCAGGCATATAGAACAACAGTCCTAAACAATTCTGTCTTGCCCAAATTTCTAGCTATTGAGTTTAGCCCTAGGTCATCCAGAGAACTATTTCACTAGGCTTTTTCCTCTGATTACTCTGAATGTTACTGAACACCATTCTAGTTTTCTTTCCTTTTTTTTTTTCCTGTTTGGAAGAGAAAAATTTGAATGCCCCGATCCTTCTAAAAGGCCCCGTATGACCCCATGGGGGCATCCCAGGGCACTCCCATCCATCCACTCCCACATGAGATGCAGACAAAAGGGTTGCCCACAGGTAATGTAATGTTGCTGCAGTGCTTTCACTTTAGTTCCCACGTTGTTTTCTCTCCCTCCCCCAAGTTCCACAACACAAGCTCTGCAACTGCCAAAACCACACCTGAATGATGATTTTTAGCAGGTGAGAGCAGACACATGGGGAATTGAAGCTTTGTGTGGTGGTGGTGAATGTAAGAATTGAAAGCTGAAGCAGCTTAAACCACTCAAACCACCTCTGCTGCCTTCAGACTTCTGGCACAAACTGTTTCTCTGCTTGTGTACATGCTCTTTGCATGGTGAGACAAATGGGGGAGGAGGGGGTTGTCACATTGCCTTCCTGCAGGAGCAGTACCAGTGCTCCCAAAGGCTGGGCAGTGCAGGGCTGGGGAAACGACGGACAAGCTCTTGCAGAAAGCCTAGCATGGGATGTTCTTTGGAGGAACTGTCCCCAGAGTGATGAACTCTTTGTGGGATGGACCTTCTTGGGTCTCCTCAGAGCAGGGATGTGTGGATTCATTGCTGTACTTGGCGGTAACCCTCAGCCCTTGGGCACTTGCTGGCAGGTTGCACGTGTGGGGCTGCACGTGTGCTGTGGCACTGGATTGACTTTCTTCCTGTGGTTAAGGGCTTCATGCACGCTTCTCAGGATCAGAGCACAACATGAACAACCTAGCAAAGTAAACACATCCACCTAGAATTTTTATTTTCCCAAATCACTCCTTTAGCTAATGTTTCAAAGGTGTACATACGCAACACATCTGGTACAAACCAAATACTTTCATTCTGTTGGATCCCAGAGTCAATATTTGCCCAAGGTATTACAAAGACGATCATGAAGTTCTGACTAAAGGGAAGATTGCTGTGCTTGAAGGCTCATCTTGAACCAATGTGTGAGTAAAGGGTCCCAGAGCTCAGTGATGGGGTGTCTCTGCCGCTGTCCCCTGGTGCTGCCGCTAGTGACAGTTTTGGGTCACCCCAGCAATGCCTTGTGGACAGGGTGGTTCATTGTTGGTGCTGCTGGCAGGTGGGTGCTGCTCCTGCACCTTCTCCTGATCTGCTAGGTGTCCCCTGGAAATGGGGCGTGGTGGGGATGTGTGGAGGTGGTGGGTAAATCACTGCGTGCGACCATCTTGCTTGTACTCCTGTTCCAGATTTTTGCACCAAACTGTTTATTGTGTGTGACTTGTGGTCTGGTGCTGTTGCAGTTTTTGTGTAGGCTTCCTGCTAACACACTTGCTGTGCATGCAGTTGGGTTGTGGAGGCTGGCCTAATTCATGGCTGAATCAGTCCTAGAAATTGTATTATACTCTGACTTGTCTTCTGGTTAATAGGGGATTGCTTGGGTCAACAAAGGTCAAACTTAAAGTTTCTTTTTTGGTATTTACACAGTTCTGCAGACAGACAAACTCCCATTGCCTCAAGAGCGTTTGGGAGCTGACTCTCACAGCACGTTTCTTACTGTAACTGAAATCAAACAGCGAGAGCCTGACTGTAGGATGCCTACATCCAATCTGTCATACCTGGGGTAAACCTGAGCAGTCTGTGCTTTAAACTGAATTGAACATGTCTGTAGCTCTGTAGCCCACTGTGATAGGTGGACTGCATCCAGTTGCTGGAGCAAGCACCTCTCTCATGCTGGTGCAGTGTGTCTGCAGGCGGAACTCGGCAGAGATCAGACTGCTGGGGAAAAACGGTTGTTTCCTGGTCACTGCTGACTATCAGGTCAGTGAGCGTTGCTCTTATCTCCACTACTTCCGCTGCAATTCTGCGTGGCTCAGCAGATTTTGAGCTTGTGCTGAGGACAGCATCTGTTTTTTTACACTGCTCTGCTTCCAGGCTGGGAAGTAACGTAGCACCTGGAGCTACTTGTAAGCCCAGCTGGAGAAAGAATTGGCATCTCACAGCTGACCACTGGGTTGTGGTCAGCCTCAAGTTTGTTGTGTTGAAGCATGCAAGCTGGTGTACGCCATGCTACCACAGAACAGTCAGTCCTCAGGGTTAACCCCTTCACGGAAACACACCTCTGTGGAGCAGGGAGGCTGCTGTGACAGAAGCCTACAAGCTGTGGGTTCACACCATGCCTCAGCTCTGTGCTGCAGGTTGGTCCAGTTAGCACATGCACGTGGCAAGGTTTGACTTGTCCTGTCCTCCTTTGTAGCAGGTGTTTCCTTTAAACAACTTATTTGGATCTCTTTGTTGCATTTAAAAAGCAGAGTTGTTCTGTGCAGTAGTTCTGCTTTTTTCTTTTTCTTGTGGGCGACTTAGCAGTCATCACACTCAAAAGTTATTCCTTGTGGTTGTTGTATGTTATGACTGTAGGAAACACCGCATGTTTAGAAGTTGCCTAGCAATTTGTGTTATGGTCCCCGTCTTGTTTGCCTATAACTGTCGGTGCCTGAGTTTTTAGGTGGCTGTTTGCCTGGGTCATAGTCGCTGCGGTTCAGCAGTCTGTGAGTAAGGTTCTGGGGAAGCACTGCTCTAGCTCTGTGCCCTGCTCTCTGTGAGGCTGTAGTTCCCTCTCGTGGCACTCCAGGTGGGATGACCTCCCGTCCTCCTCTGCATGCTCCCACTTGTAGGGTTTCTGCAGTTACTTTGCCCCAAAGGGAAAGAGTGCTCAATAGACTTTATTCCTTCTAAGCTGCTGTTCTGTGCTCAGTGCCGTTACTTCACCTCACTGTGTGCCACAGGGAAGGTAGTACTGGTACGTGGAGAGGAGTAGACTCTTCGGGTTGGGATGGGGGTGTGGGATTTTCCCTTAGTGACCCTTGCCTGTTACCTCTACCTGTGAAGAGCCTGCACAGGCCATGGATCTTTTGCTGTGCTGCTCCAGGAAATAGAGATCAAAGCTGTAGCAAAGAATTTTTAATTTAATATCAGAGTGCTCTGGACTTCTGAAATCAAATGTGCAGCAACAGTAAATCAGCAAAGCACGTGATGAGGCATCTGTAGAACTGAGTGTTTCTAGAAGTAAGCATCACTGAAGTGATTTCTAAATCTAGATAGAGAAGTGATTTCTGAGCACAGCCATGTATTAACGTTGCTGTGGACAAGGTGCTTTGCTCTGGCTCAATCTGTTTCGTTCTTAGAGGCATGCTTTGCATAAACTAACGCAGAAGCAGTACCAGTTAAACAGTAAAATAAATCTTAGCACACAAAATGACCACTCTTTATGCTGATCATCATCGCAATCTTATATATCGATAGAAAAATCATTGTTTGTCCATTAGAAATGTGAGGCCATTTCCTTATGCCTGCGCTCACAATTGCGCTACGTGTGGTTTCAGGAAGCCTAATGTAACAGTCAGATTAAGTGCTTTCTTGCCTATGGCTATTTTACTGGAAATCCTGGTAACGAAGACCTCAGAATAAGCATTTGTGTCAAAAAAGCATGTTTTCAGTGCTCCCACCCTGGAAAGCACTGAAGTAAGGTTCTATATTTCTCTTGTATTATTGATTATTTATTGTAGCTCTTGCCAGAGGACTAAGCTATTCTGTCTTGAAATGTCAAACCCTAACCTTTGTGCAAACTTTCAGAAGTGCAGCAAGCTATGTGAAAATGGGCCACAGTGATTGAATAACGTTAATGTGGAAATAGCTGACTCCCACGCAACACTGGATTTCATCATCTGCAACATTGCTTGAGGCTGTAACGGTTTCACAGAACTGTGATGCTCGCGCTGATTTCCTGATGATTTTTCTATCATAATTATGGTTGTGCTTTAACATCTGTACAGAGACAAGTAATATGCAGCACTGAGACATAGGTGCAGATGCTGAAAACATACTAATGCTTTCACACCGGACATTAAGTGGAACTGTTTGTCCCAGCTGACTACATACCTCTGCAATACTGCTTTCAAAGGCAGACTTTCATCCTACTTCATGTGCTTGCTCTCTTTACTCCTCTGTGAATTCCTTTGCATCTGGCTGTATCAACAGGCATTTTGTGATCTGGCATACAAACCCACCCTTCTTGTCACCTCACTGCTCCGCATGCTCTGTTGGGATTTTCTCTGCCAGCTCCACTGACAGATTCCTAGCACCTTCTTCTTCCTCTCTTGACCCCCTACTGAGCAAGTGCTCTGAGCTGGCACATTTAGCAGTATCTGTTGCTCTACTGTGCCCATTGCACTTTACCTGTCCTGTGACAGTTCATTGAGGGGAAAATGCTTCTCACTGACTGATGGTCAGAATTTAAACTTAAATTAAAAATCAAAATAAAAACAACCCACCTACTGAGAAGCATTATTCACCAAGAACTAATGCTTGGAGTCTTTGAATCCTATTTACTAAAAGATTCCGTTTTGAGATTCTTCAGTAAGCTGGTTCTCTATACATCTGGTTTGTGCCTTTCTTAGTTTTCCCCCTAATTGTGGAGTTTATTGTCTGGTAGAAGTAACTCCAGATTCCCAGCCTTACTGAGAGAGGGATAATCAGGGTTATTTTATTGGAAGAACCTGTTCTCAGTACACCCCCTTGCCCATCCTCATACTTCTAAAGAGATTTACACCCCAGAACCAGGGTTGGACCACCTGGCTTAGGCTTCCTTGGGCTGACTGTCTCTCACATCCTCTATCATATTTTCCTATGGGAAACGTACTGAAGTTCACTGATGTTTTAAACTTGTTCATGTTTTGCAAGACTCTTAAAAAAACTAACGTCGTAAGTTGGTCTAGTCCATTCACAGTGACAGGAAAAGATACCATCATCCTGGTTCCTTACTCGTATAGAGTAGCTCACTGGACTGCAGTGACAGTTAGCTTCTCTTCAAGGTCAGGTTAGAGCCCCTGGGCTGAGCTGTTGGGCTCACTGAGCAGAGAATCTCTGTCCCTACTTCACTCCGATCCCATGCTCTGCAGAGCCCAGCCATCTGCTCCTGCTGCATCTGTAGGCTTGTCTTTCTTCTTCGATGGACAGGAAGCTTATAAATAGACAAAAAGGCCCAGATTTGTCAAAGACCTCAGCTTTCACAATTGAGGCTGGAGCAAATACCCCATTTTTCATCTCTTTTTGTTTTAATGTACCTGGCCTCAACGTACTTATCCACACTGAAAATCAAGTCCAGAGGTTGCAGTGAGTATATCTACAAATATGACCCATATCTGGTGGTGAACACTTATGAAAATCCGATACAGTTCAGCTGTAAAGTTTTTATTTGGTGTGGTGTGAAGCTTATAGCATCAGCAACAAGGCATATTCACAGAGAAGTGTCCAGTGAAGTTTCTTTTCCTTTCTGTTCTGGATTTGCCTAAAGTGTAAAGGAGGTGTGAAAGCATATGTCACCAAGAAAAGCAACTTGAGATGTGTGTTCAGGTGTGTGGAAAGGGATTTTCCTTTGCAAATGGTGGGATGCCTGCTATTGATTTTGGTGAAAGCCCGCCTCAGTCCCCTTATGTGCACGGGTACCACAAGCTCGGAGTCTATTTTGGGCATTGTGTCTGACAGCCCGCATGCCTGGGTGAGTCATGCCAGCAGCCTTTCACTTTCCTTTTCTGTGAAAAGGGGTTACCTGTCTCTGGAAAATGCCTTGACACTGATGATGAAACTGCCAATTGGTGATCCATTAGAATGAGCTCAGCTCAGTATGCAGAAACATGCCTAAGAGGACAATTCACTCAGTCAGGAAAAAATTAGCGACAGAAAATAGGCGTGATCCTGCAGTTTGATTCATCTTCAGTTTGTAATCTTGTTCAAAGTTGATTCTAAAACTAGGCTATTTTTTACAGCAATTGGTTAAAGGTAGGAGCGCTTCTTCGAGCAGTAGCTTTTTCCTTGAGGTTGCTTTATAAAAGATAATGGCTTTTGATAGGCAGTGGCTGCAGAGATAAGAGGATGTTCTTTGGGGAGCCCTATGTAGGAATGAAATTCTGAACAGAGGTGTTGCTGCTTCTCATCGTGTTAGTTTTAAAAATAAATCCTGTATCTCTGCTAAATAAAAAGACATAACCTAGCCTACAACAAACATCTGAGTGTTTTTTTTTGTCCAATTTGGTTAGAGAAGTGAAAATGTAAATTTTTTTGAAAAAAAAAAAAAAAGTATGGTGAAATGTGTCAACATGAATGGAAACCAGTTGATCATAGTGAAATTTAACTCAAAATGAAAAGTCACTTTAAACTTGATTTTCTTTTTTTTCCCTTTTTTTTCATGTGTTTAGAAATGTTGAACTGAAACATTCTGTCAACCTGAACGTTTTTCTTTTTTTTTTTTTGGTTGAGAAATTAATCAAAACCAACCTTTTCCTGCTGAGGTTTCGTTTTCAACCGAGTAGGCCTCTTCTGATTAAAGAAGTTATGTACAAATTATTAATCACCTTTGCACTGCTTTAGCTTTTGGGTGATTCAAATCTGTTTTAGAAACAAGCTTTGTTCTGGTCTATAGGTGCTGTTGTAAGAATCATTCTGAGTGCCCAGTGTGCCTGGTGACAGTTGGATGTCTCTGGGGAAGTGTCCTCACATGTGGCAGCCATCTCCCTGTGTTGGAGCCACAGGTGTGATGGGCACGCAGCTCACAGCTGATGTACAAGGAGCATGGGCAGAGCCGGGCACTTCTCCCCTTGCACTGTCAGTGTGAGCCCCGTCACAGGTTCCCTGTAGGCTCTCCGTGTGTGGACAAAGGTTTGGAGGCAGTGGGGCTGAGCCTGCTGCCAGGGCTGGAGGGCTGAAAGCGTGAGCTGCAGGAGCAGCAGCTGGGCCTAAGAACAGGCAGGAGGCCGGGCATGGGCTGTGGCAATGGAGAGCAGGTTAGGGGAGGAAGGGGAGGGGGCACAGGGATGGAGAGAACTAGAAAGGGTTGGGAGATATGGGAAGAGATGAAGTGAGGTGGGTGGCTGTAACTCTGAAAGCTGTGACAGTTGTTATTTTTTAGTAAAAAGGCTTCAAGTAGCACCAGGGATAAAAAAGCCCGATCATTGGTGGAATACTGGAATCAGAACTTCTGGAGACCTGTGGCTCTTGGAAATTGCATTTTACTAGTTGTAAGATAGGCTGTAAGACAGGATGCTCCTGACCCAACCTGCTGGGAACTTCCTCGTGTTTGCAGAGGAAACAGGGATGTAAAGATCTGTATCTGTGCTGTGCCCCTGACACAGCTGCTCCTTGGTGCTGATGGTTTTATCAGCCCAGCTTCAGGCATTGTCTCCTGTGTGTTCAAGGTTATCAGATAAAGATGAACTAGAAAAAAAAATTCCAGCTTTTGACTCAGACCCTTAAAATATAAATGGTGTAACCCAGAATTCAGCTTTCCTCTTTACAGATTTTTACAGAAGATCAGCATTCATGCACTGAAACTGTAGAGCAGGATTTTACCTTTGAATCACCAGATTAAGAAAAGGATCTTTCTTTCAGTGAAACTGCACAACAGATTATCTTATGGTTGCATGCTGTCAGAGGGCCTTCGAGGCAGCTTAGACATAGCTACATGGTTTACAGTTTGACTTTTTTTAATGCAATGACAATTTCTGAACTGTGGAGATGAGGTTAACAGCATGTTGCAGTGTGTTCAACGTTAGTTAAGAAATCAGCTAGCTGTTGTTACATGCTTTTTCAGCATGAAGATGAAACCTGCTGCCTGTGCCTGTCCTTCTGCAGTGTTGTGAGTCCTTTTGGATATCTCCTAGCGCTACTACCCAGCTGTGCTGTAAATGCTCAGTCCCTTCATTGCAACACTGGGCTGTGTTGGGCAGAACAGTGGGTCCCAGTCCCACAGCAAGGCCCCAGCTTGGCTCATAGAGAGAGAGAAAGTGTTGCTCAGATTCATCTCATCTTTCAGAAAGCAGCCTCCGCTTACATGGTGAATGTAAAAATATGAAGTGCTTGCATTCTTAAGAAACATGTCTGCATCAAGTTGAAAATGTTTAAGATTCATCTTTGGAAACAATTTGTTTGATTTCTTCTGTTTTTCTTCAAGCGTGACTCTGTTTTTCTCCAGCACTGCTTGCTGCTTGGGGTGTGTGGTTTGACACTCTGCACGTCAGTTTAGCTTTTTGAGATTGTGCGCTTTTTGAAGGGGGCACATCTGTGGTTATAGAAGAAAAACAAGAACATCAGACGTTCAGGGCACAAAAAGCAGAGCTTGGGAGGATCTTAGAAATGAACAGTGACAAGGGATGACTTGTATTTGACCCAGAGTTGGTGAAGACTGATACAGAATTACTTATTTTTCCAGTTTTCAAACGCTCTCTGGAAAATAACTGTAATATGAAAGAAACAGTTTAACTACATTTGCGGTTGTGACATCTTATAATAAGCCAAGTATCTAAAGTAGCAAAAATGTGCACCTTGTTTTTTTCTTTCTTTTTAATTTAGTGACAGGGCGCCATTCACAAAAAAAAGTGTGTTCCAAAAAGCTCTTAAGTGAAGGTCTCAGAAAAGTGAGAGATCGTGATCCCTAACAAGGGATACAGTTGGCAGGACCATTCTTGCTTGTGTCAGTAGGGGCTTTATTGTCAATGGGTAGCACAGTTGCTGCTCTTTGAAGAACAAAAGGGAGTGCAGCTGCGTCCCCTGTAATTCTCCTTTAGACTGTGTGGGTCCTGCAGGGGAGCATGGAGTAGCTGGGACAGGCAGACACTGGAGCAGTGCATATGGCTGTTCAGCCAAGGGGTACCTGGTTTGGAGTGCAGAGGAGTGCAGGCTGAGGCACATGCCTGTGTAGAAGTGAACTGTGAGGAAAGCTTGCTAAAATTCAACAGCCAATGGGATCTACAGCATTGCTTATTTTTGTTAAAATGCCATGATTATTCTAGCTTACCCAACTGTGGATTTGTCAAAATACCTTAATTTAATATTTTCAGACTCAGGTTTTAATCTTTCTTTCTTTGATGTGAATTCACTCTCTCTTTTGTGGCTATGTAAGTATATGCACTAAGCAGATATGACAGCTACTGCTGTATCAGGTATTTTTAATTAATCACAGGGTAGTCCCTGCTTCTGGACCAGGTCAGCAACTTGGAACAGTGTCCTGTGCAAGAAGGGCAGGTATTCTGAAGTTACCTTTTAACACAGAATTCCTGAACAGTGCTTTAAAATGACCTTGCTGCATCAGTACTGGTCACAGATCTGTCGCCATTTGTTCTCTTGAAGTTAACAGACTGCAAGTGTCTGCAACAGGCTTTCTCCAGCCTGTGGCTCATGCTGTACTAAAAAGTTTACGGAAAATCCTGCTCAGTGGCAAAGTCTGATTAGGAAATGTTATCTTTTTTTTTTTTTTTTGCATAATATATGAGATACACATGCCTAACATATGGTTGCTATAAAATACCTTAGATGAGTCAGATCTTAGCTGGCCAGCTGTATGCAGGGTTGTTCTGTCTTCTTAGATAATACTACCACTTGCAATCTTATTTTTTTGTTGTTACTTAACTACTTTGCTGTTAAATTATATTAACCTGATTTGTGGTCACTCTCATCTGAGTACAACAAAAAGGCAAGGATTTATGACGCAAATCCTGTTGTGTTTGTAACTGATTAAAGCTTCATCCAGATTGCTCAGGCTTGCTGTAGTGATGGTTAATCCTTACCAAACTGTACCACTGCTCAGAGAGATGCTGCTGTCCCACTCTGTGCTCAGTTCAGTTATATATTCCAGAAGTTTAAGAGGCTAAAAAAGTGCCAGAAATTGCATTGATTTGATGTGATTTGCAGCGATGCAGGATGTTCCAGGCAGTAGTCTGCAGGCTTTGTTCTTTGATCTTTGTATGCAGCTCTCACAGATAATCACAGCTTGCAAAATGTAGAGAGAAGCAGTGGTGGGCAGCGAAAGTGTTGCAGGGCCATGGCTCCTGTGATACTGACTGCTGAGCCTTCCTCAGTAGAGGACTTAAGGGTGTGCATTCCATGGTGACCAAGTTAGGGAGAAGCCTGGCTCCCACAGCCAGGAACTACTGGTGCCAAAGCAGGAGGTCTTGCACCTGGCACTGCTGGTAATGCTGCCCCAAACCTGTCACTGTACCTAGGAAGTATCTCAGTACTGCCCATTTTCCAGGGTATTAACAGTTTTTAAAGGCTGGTGCTTGTTGCACACCTTTCTTCTTGCTAATTGTTCTTTTTAGTTAGTCTTGTCTGGTTTTTGAGAACACTAGTTAGCATTCTTTCTAGATTTATAGGTGCTGGCAACCCAGGGGGAATGACCAACATTAGTCACATGCATACATAGCAGTCACTGAGGCGATGTGTGCTTTCACTTGCTTTTTCAAACCAGAGTGCTTAATAACAGCTACCTAAAGACAGAGGATTCCAGCTCTCCCCCCTCCCTCCCTAAATCCTGTTCGGCACAACTGCATCGTTCCTCGGCAGCACCTTCCAGGGCACTCATCTCCTAAAGCCATCTGAAGTACATGCAGACAAGTGGCTCTAAAAGAAAAGTCACAGAAAGAGATCATATGAGGAAAAGTCTCTAGCGATATTACTCTGCTAATGGAAGGCACTCCTACTTCCTCTGACTCTAACCAGAGGAGGACCATCAGGTGGCAGAGATGCAGCTGAGAAACAAAGAGCTTTACAATACCTAGCCCTGTCTTATATACCATCTGCCACTTATGGAAACTTAAGACTTGCCAAACAGAGGCTGGTTATGTGTTTTCAATATTTAATGCTCGTTGGAAATGACAGTTCAGTGTAACCTGTTGCCCCAGTGAGATCACAGCACTGGCTGTTTGTACCCCAGTACTGAACTAAGCAGGCAGCATGGAAAGCTTCAAGGCAAGCTGTAGAACTGGGCTGTTACCTCTTGGGTGTACTTTCAATACAGTGGCACTATTTTTTTTAATTCTTTTCAAAAGACTGTTATTCACTTCAGTTCTTCTGGTTTTAACTCTTGCAGAGTAAGAAGAGAAATGTGAAATGGTAGCCATCAACATCTAACGGATTAGGATTGGGAATCCTTGGTTTGTAGTGGCAGACCTTTCATTACTACACAAGCAACTCCAGAGAGTCTGCTCTGGTCAAAGCTCTCTCAAATTTGCTTTCCTCTGCCACCAGGAAAAAGGGGGAGAGTCATTAACCACCTTCTTTGTACAGCGCAGGAAGGTATGATTAGAGAACCTAAATTAAGAGCATCAGTTCTCTCTGAATCAGAGACAGGCAGGTAGCTACAGCTGGATGCCTAAATTTAGCAGGTGTGAATACCACTTTCCACTTCTTTCTTCCTTTTGCTTCACCCTGATATGTGTCTGTTCTTTTCTCTCATGCAGTTAAGGGTCAGCTAAGACTTGCTGTCTAGCCAAGCTGCTCATACCCCTCTTAACATTTTGTGGAGTCCAGATTCCTTCAGCCCAAGGAGAAATGGGTAGGATGTGCAGATTTAAAACTAACATACATACGACCATTACTTTCTCTGCCATCAAACCACAACAGATGCATCACTCTACTCACTGAGACTGAAGTGTGAAAATACAGGTGATATCTGGTGTTGTGTGGATGTGACTTTTGAGGCCCCAGATGTCTCATGCATGTACTGTGCTCTTTGTTGCTCCCTGCACCGCTCTTTAAAGACTGGGTAGATAGAAATTTCCAGTCCAGGGTTTAGATAGCAGTACAGCTGTGAGCTATGTTGCTTTAGGTTTACTAAAGCGCTTTTTTGTTTTGCTAGCCTTCAGTGAAATAACTCAAGATGTCTTCTACTTAACTCAGAATTTTGGGTTATCTTACCTGAGCTCATGACTTGCAAACTCCAAGGTGCAACATAGTCTCTTTAATACGTGGTAACTTATGACCTACCTGCTTCCCTGAAAGAGTGACTAGCAGAATAACTATGTTGATTCCATTTCTTCCCTGCAGAACCAATGGAAAAATCAGCAAGCTTGGTCAGTGGACACAAAGAACTGAACAGTAGCAATGAAGGGATCTGTGCTAGGAGATATAGTAGTACAGAGTGCAGCATTTACACTGACAGTATTTACAAGGCTATGAGAGGAGATGTGCTGTCACAATAGACAGGACAGCTTTTCCTCCATCCTCTCTGGCCAATGGAGAGACTGTTGAGTAACTCTGAGCAACCACTGACTTTCTCAGTATTAATTCCATTCTCTGAAATTAATTCATTACATCTATAAAAAACAAAACAAAAAACAAGTTGGTAAGAAATCCATCCTTGCACCACACAGAAACATTTCACGCTTGCTGCAACAGCA
The DNA here is from genome assembly GCA_013399175.1 of Odontophorus gujanensis. Taxonomy (NCBI): domain Eukaryota; kingdom Metazoa; phylum Chordata; class Aves; order Galliformes; family Odontophoridae; genus Odontophorus; species Odontophorus gujanensis. The sequence goes on from VXAB01011891.1 coordinate 183,608, forward strand.
CTGAAGGATGCTTTGCTTTAAAGTTTAAGACAAAGTGTGGTTCTGTTCTTTAACTACTATGATTTTTTTTTTAATGTTTTAGACATATAGAGAATTTGACCCGTCCCTATTATTCAAATTAAAAAAACCCACATCATTACTGTATTTCCTCTGCTGAAGGTGCCTTACCAGACAGGCTTGGAGGATTTACACAGTCACTGTAATGAACTACTAGGGCTTCGTGATCTTTATGATCTAACTGATGGTTTTACTAAGCTTATGTCTACTTTGTTGTTCAGTTTGGAAATAGTGTAGCTGGGACATAAACCTCTAAGCCCGGGATTTGTAAGGTAGCTGTAAGCACTAAATTTAGTGTATCTGAGATGAGGCTGAAACCCACTGCTCTCTGCTGAGTGTCCCCTGTTCTTACCTGCTCAACAGATGGGAAGGAAAAGCAGTAAGAGCAGCAGCAAGATGACAAAGAAACCACTTGGCTAAAAACATAATCAAATTGAGAAGGGGAAAAGAAAAGTGAGCTGAAAAAGTTGAGATCTGTGAAATGACGGACAGCTGTAGCAGAAACTAGCGTTAAGCTCATAAATAAGGTCTAGATTTGAATGGTTCTGAGTAGTTAAGCTATTACAAAACATGATCATAAGAAGACTACAAAAAACACTTTTGGTGCTTGAGATGTGCTCTTTGTGGAACTGGTTAAGGCTGGTTGTACAAAAGACCCTTTTGAGATGTCTGCAGCCTTCCCACTACTGCAAAGCAATGGCTACACGTATGCTTTCTGTATTTATTTATGTTTGTTCTACTCAAGTCTAAGGGCAATGAGGTCATTAAAATGTAGGTGAAGAATATCACTTCAGGGCATTTTCAACTTACGGAAGTCTTCTGGGCTGTGTAAGAAGCTCACGGAAGGAGAAAGGTTATTCTGTCCACTACACACAAGAAAAGGAAGAGTTAGCTTGCTGGCAAGGAGGAGGTGCAAAAATCCTGGTAGCATACTTTCTGAGCTGCAGTGGCAGACAGTAAAATCACCTACAGCAAATGTTAACAAAGAGGTCTTTGGACCTATGACCTATTCACTCTTATTACAAGGTAATATTTTCAACACAGTAAGTGCTGAAGACCAAGCCTAAAAATAGAAAAGAAAATTACACCACTACACTGACAGGAAATGTAAAAGCTTTTCAAATGAGAGACAGAGAACGTAGAAACACAGTTATATTCCCAGTTTGATGTACATTTAATATCAAATAGCATCACTGTCATGAGGTAATTGTAATCTTTATGCCCCAAGTTAAGCATCCATGGAACAGAACAATGGCTTGCTCAGAATCTACAGGGAAGCAATACCTAGAAGAATAGAAATAAATATAAAACAGAAATATGTTTAACTTTCTAAATCAGAATGAGATAGATACATAATCAAATTTTCCTCAGTGTATCTTGCCTACTAATCTTCTGTAAGCTTATCTTTTGGTAAGGTCTTTTTCTTTCTTTGCCTAAGTACTCAGTAAAAAGTTTTCCATCACGGTATGAAGAAAGAATGTATCTTATATCTAAATTACATCATGCATTCTTATGAATTGGAGACTAGACACTCTTTGATGGGGTACTTTTTTCCTATTGCATTAGAAAAATGCATAGCTTTAAGTGCATTAAAATTTTCCTTACCCTAAATCACTGCTTTTACAAGCTAAATTTGATGTAACTTCCCATTATGAGGTAAATTAGGAAAACTCAAACATCACCTAAATAAACTCTGCTGCACAGTGGAGCTTCCCCAGGCATGAGCTTCTGTGTGTCAGAGGAAATCAACATAAATATGCTGATTGTCATGAAGGAACCACCAGGCAATAATCTAAATACAGAGTTTGCTTTAGGTAACTAATTACAGAAACAAGATGGAGGGATAAACTTTGCTTTTAAAATGGAATTGCTGTGCAGCAGTTCTGGCGTGTCCTGCTTCAGTGCTGGCATTTGCTGCAGACCAAGCACTGTCAGGTACAACATTATTTTCAAGTTTCTCAAAAGAGAATGCCCTATCAACTGAGAACTATGCAATATACCAACTTACAGCACTATTAAGAATTAATACCACTGGATTTGTTTTAAATTGCATTTTGCAATTATTTAGTAACAGGAGTAAGTTCAAACGTACTCATTCTAAACACCACACCTTCTTCAGAAAACAAACAAGAAAACCCCTTACAACTTATTGTTACCAATTTCAATTTTAAAATTACAGAATGTTTGAAAATAAGTTGTACATAATGTTCAAAGACACCCCCCCCTTTTTCTTAGAAGCAGCAAGACAAACAGAGTATATAGATCAGGTATCTTTGTGTACCATCTTCATCGTTCTTAAAGAATACCACTCCATGCTCTGAGTCAAATGAAAAAATGTCTGCAGCAGTGTTTCTAATTCCCCAGGTAATTTTTTTTTCTCTAATTCCTGCAGGCAAATGTTGGCTGAAAATGTCCAAAACAAACTTAAGACCAAACCCAACATCCAGATTCCTTTTTATTGTCATTAAATAGGAAGTCTTGAGACGATTCACATTTTAACTAGTTTCCTTTAATAACTGCCCTTGCAGAGTCACTTTGCAAAAGACTTCACAGTTCTTATTCTAAGAAATAAATGAGAGAGCAAAAGTGCAAGAAGTACAGTGAGTACCTAATTTTATTTTTCGATAAAAAGAGATGTTCCAACAACTGAAGGTGTTTTGTTTTCCTCCATGCCGCTGTTTCAGGTGGTATGAGATGTTAAGATGATCACCTTGTTCTGTGGGGAACAAAGGCCTGAGATGAGAAATTGTTAATATACTAAGTCCTTAATTAAATATTATGATGCTAGACTGGTTAAATCAGTTGAGTATGATTGGTATATGTAAGATATATACACTCTTCTTTACTTCTGCCAGTCTAGAATGCAAAATGCAGTCTCAGCATTATTGCTTTTAGTTTAATTTTATATCACCTAGACTAGGTGTAACATATACAAAAAAAAACCCCTCTGCTGAGGCAGTTGCTATAATCACTCAGATTATTTTTTTAATAAACCCTAATAGCGCTTGAGAAAAATTCCTCCCAGAATTGCAGCAAATCAATTATACGTTCTCAAAAGATTAAAGTGATAAGCAGCCAGCATTTACTGTAAATGACAAAATCATGACACTCATTTCCATACAACATATATTTCTCTGTGTAAAGTACATTCTAAAACACTTTCTACTCTGGTTGATACAATCTATAGTTATAACGCATAGATACAAAATGTTGGATGAAATTAAAATTGTTAACTGGTTAAGTTTTATGAAATGCAGAATAGCTGAAAATTGACTGACCATTCAGGTGGGCTGTCCACTCTAAATATTCTTGTTAAACTTTCCAGATCTTCATTTTTGAAATGGAGTTCTTCTAGTAATGTGGTCAGGAACTGTGTGTACGTTGGGCTTCTCTGAGTATTTCTAAAAACTGGAATAATTTGTGACAATCTGGAAAACAAACAAACAACAAACACTGTATATATTTGATACAGAAAAGGGACTTTTCAAGAAGAGCAACACAGTTTGACCTGTACTGAAATGCAAAAATTTATTAAGATATACTGAAACTGAAACAAACAAAAAGAAAAATAAAGAAAATGGGCTAGTAGTTTGTATGCCTTTAATAAATTGTATGCTGATGTTACTTAATTTAGAAAAAAATCAGAATAAAAAGCTAAACTACTTGTAAAAAAGAAAAAATATTAACGTAAAATTTCTTCTAAAAGCTCTTAAACATTCATCTTGTAAAATTTGTGTAGTTCCTTGTAAAATGTGAAAGAGCTGTGAAATTCATCTTCAAGTAACCAAGAAGAACGTTCTTAGTACAAATTCTTAGTAGGGCTTCTGGACAGAAGCTGTAGTTAACTGTTGTCACACACTGTCAGACTTCATGAAGACATAGGGTTGGGACCATTTAATTGGAGGACTGCCCCCTGCAGTATGTCACAAAATGCGTAGCATGCCACAACAGTGATTTTGCTTTAAGGAAGATTCTCCTACAGAGGCATTCTGCATTATTATTAATTTTACTTGATGTGCGTGTGCACATGAAACATCAATTACATTCTCAAACTGATTACCATTGTGATTGTAATCAGAATGTGATTCCTCAGCTTTGACAGTCTGTACTGTAAAACAGTGTAAGTTGTAAGTTTTACACATTGAAGTGCTATGAAATTAGGCTTTAAGAAAGACAGTCAAAGCTAGACACTATTAGAAAGGAACGATCCTTTGGCAAAGAAAACACAGATGGTTTGAGCTTGAACTTTTTATACGAGATACTACAATTCAGTTTTACAACTGATGCTATAGCAAAGTATAGCATCATAGTCAAACTGTTTTTGTTTTGGTAATGCAGTGCAGTGCCTGAAGTCTCAAAGTGCCTAGAGTTGTCAAGTGAATGTTCAGAAAAATAAATAGAATCAAAGGAAGTAAAATTGTATTTCTGAATTTAGCTAGTAGAGTTCAGCTTTAAATTTCAAACAATACTTGGACTTTCTACAAGTAAATGTTACTAGTTAGTAATATTTTACAGAAATTTGACCACTTGGGCCTGATTTTCTAACTGTTCAGTAGGATAGAGTCCATCCAGTTTCCACTGATTTTAATTTTACAAGGAATGGAAGCAGAAAGTAGTTGCCAAGCAGGAGTGTAAAGTATTTTTATTTGAACAGACGATAGAAATGGGAGCTTTACTGTGCAGTCCCAAAGAGAACATTACTCATCACATGAAATAGTGGAAACTGCAAGACATGCGTTGCTGTACATTGCATTTAGCTCAAGAACCAGCAGTAACAGGAACAAAATGCAGGCAATGTTTTTTAAAGATCTAAAACTAAGCATATACAGTGGTGCTAAAATGCATTTCTCAATCTGGAAGCAGCTGGAATCATCATGCAGGTCATCTACGTACAAAATACCTATGACAGAGATAAGTGAAATGTTGACCTATCAGTTTTCATTTGTACCTGAAATTTTATTCTAAAACCCTTTCATAATGTTAATACAAAATATTGCAAGTACACTAACACCTGAGTGTACTTCCTAAACATAGGTACTAAGAACTCATAATGAACAAAGTCAAATATAGAAGCTTAGAGTGAATGTTAAGGAACTTCAGCATCAAATGTTACTTGGAAAGAACTCACATCCCAGCAACAGTTGCTTGGTCTCAGTTACTGTATTCATATAAATATTGCTACAGAGAAATAGACACCATAGGGAATATTTCAAAACATATGAGAATTGGTGTACTCTGAAGAACCTGCTCAAGGTAGTCTACAGCTTATTAAGAACTTCACATCCAGAGAGCTGAGATCTGTCACGCTGCAGTCATTTGTATGAAGACCACCTTCTCCTGGAGAAAAGCTGCATATAAATGACTCTTAATTTAAGCTAAAACAGTGCTAGAACATAAGCAAAGGATCTTAAAAGGTGTAATAAATACAGTACCCCAACACAGAAATAAGTTTCTAAAATTTCTTCATGTATAAATAGTTTTTACAACCCTAATTATTTTCCATTTCTTTGGAGATTCTATTTCCGTATGTCCACTTAATTAAGTACTTTAACTGACAAAACGTTAGGGGATGCTCAAAGTAATGATGTGGTGTGGAATTAAACTGGTGCATAAACCCTGCCACGTAAACCTTTGCAGAGAAGTGAAGTATTCACAGTTAGTCTTGTGATTTTTGGACTGAAGCCACTAGGTTTTGTTCTGTATTTTGTGACACAGGATGGAGTTGCCTTTTTCCTGGTGGGAAGTACAATAGTTAGTATTTAATCTGGTAAAACAGTGCCTCCAACAAGGGCTGACAAGCTGGAGGCTGACTTTTGTATCGTGATGCTTTATCAGCAGGGAAACAGAGGAAGTGCTGATACAAGATCAGTGACAATTTCAGAGTGTTGGTCTGGAGACAAGGATAGTGGGAGAAAGATCAGGAGATGCATTATTACTACTCTTCAAGTTATTTTTCACAGGATTTAGTACATCATATATGAAAAGAGATTGGTGGCATCAGCAGTCATGACTTCCTATATACTGGTGCCAGGAGGATGCAAAACATTCTCTGCAGTGTTGTAAATCTACGTGCATTTTAACTGAATTTTCTTTTTTCTGCCTTGTGCTTAAGAGAGTAATAAAAATACTATTATGAAAAAAAGCAAAAAGACTGCAGTTTTAAGTAACAGTAACAAGTTTATGCTACTCAGCTGGCATGCCAAACAGTGTATCTCCCTATGTATATTTTTGCAACTGCAGTTTGTGAAATTACATAGTTTCATAAATTACAAATATTTCCTACTATTGTGCCCTGTTTAAGACACTCTGTTCACAGAGTAGCTGTTTCAGCCCATGATAGAAAGGAAAAAAAAAAAAAAAAGAAAGAAAAAGATATTATTGTTCCAGCAGTGGCCAGGTCTTAACTACTGTGGAACAAACTTAAAAATGAAAATAGCTGTGGATTATTTTTTTCTTACCAGAGCATTGTTTGAAGGGTCCTTAAGCTACTAATCATCTGGTAAGCGGGAGACAAAATCAGAAAGTAACAGAGACACATATGTAAGTTTCTAGCACTTATTAAAAAATTGTGCCTAGATGGAACATTTATGAATATATGTACAAACACTTTAATTTTAGAAAACTGTCTTTAGGCATTTAAATGATATTTTAACTTGTCATTTGAAAAATGGTTGTTCCCAGGTACTTTTCTACTCTTATAATGGGTTTTTTAATGGCTGTTTGGACTAAAGATGCTTTTGTCTGCAAGAGGAGCAAGCACAAATTGTTGGGTTGCACTGACTACTAGATTTGATTGTCTTAGTAACACTGGTCCCACCTAAATGAAGGGTTGTACTCTCATCCTTTCATGAAATGGTAACTGAATCAAACCATAGTTTCACGCAAATAAAACCAGGATGGCTTTTCGGATCAATGTCTTGACAGCTATAGTGACTCTATCTCTGAAGAAACTATCCTGACCAATTTACTGATACACAAGATTTAAATGTAAAGATCATGGGATTGACTTGAAACTCAGAAGCATCTTCAGAAAAATCAGAGTGTAAACAGGAAATAAGATTTGAATCACAGTAATAGTATTTGGTTACTACAACAACAAAACAAAATATAAATTCCACTATTTTCTTAACTCTTTCACGTAGTGCAGCATTAATGGGGAACAGACTTTTGTGAAAAACTCAAGTAAGAAAAGCTAAAAAATTAAGTGATTAAAAAAACCTGTCACCTACAGAAACATACAGAACGTTGTCCAACGTTACACACCCGTGCTTCAAAAGATTGCCCTCAGCACACTGTTAAAAGGAAACCTTCACGCTCACTTCATGGAAAAGTTGTAAAGTATATATCAGACTTCATGAAACAGTCGTTTCCTGCACACCCACTTACACCATATGGTAAATAGGTCTTTGTAAAGTTTAAAAAGTGTTAAGAATGTCAAACTATATCTGACTGATAAAATTTGTATTCACTGACTATTCCACATATGCTACATGTTAAAAAAAAATAATAATAATGTGAAGAGCAAGGTATTACTACCAAGCTATTAAATGACATCTGGCTACTGAAAAATGTTTACATAGTTCAGTGCTTCATCTCAAGATTCAAGCTTTCTATTAATTAGGCTCCTTACAAAAACATTTAACAAATACTGTTACAAAATAAAACGTATTTAAAAGTTAGTCACTTTGTGTGAATTGAATGTAATAGACTGATACTGTTTGCAGGTTCTTCAATATCAATGCCTACACTAACCCCTACAACTGAAGGCAATCGGAAAAGATGACGGTGGAATAATATGTTTTATGTAGTTAAATCACTAATTGGCACTTCCTAAAAAAAAAGTGATCTAATTGTATAATACCTTCCCTCACATGCTGCACTTCAAGAAAATCTTTCTGTCCTTAAGTTTTAAAATGAACTCTGTGGTCCCCTTTGAAAAGGTTACGTTTTCAATGCCACCAGTGTGGTATCATCCAGCTAGAGGGCTCTGAAACAGGTACCTGAAAACAACAGTAAGAACACAACCACCTAAGAAAACTCAAGTTCCTTTCCACTATCCAAAGTTGGTCACTTAAAATTACACAAAAAATAAAAGAATATAGGTGCACAGAAATTTACCCAGTATCATGAAAATCATAAAGAAAAGCCATATTCTTATTCTCAAAACATTATTCAGTTCCTCTTAGAAAAATTTAAGTATTGCCAGTCTTTCTTAGTCTTTCTTGTTTTTTCTAAAGGTAGAAGTTTAAAAACTAAAAGCCAGTCACTGTGGCAGAAACCATGAACTCACTTACATCAGCTCTTTACCTTGCTCAGCACGGTGGGAAGTGACACAAAGAAAGATCTGTAAAGCAAAGTAAAGGAATAGATGCATCCTACCTTTCTACAGAACATTTTGCAAAATGAGGTATAAACATTTTTACCAATTAAAGACATTGTTTGAACACTGTAAATGGTTCTCAGAACAATCATCACAACATAAAAGTTCTTTTAATTCTCTGTTTCCTTCTAGATTCATGCATTTAAGACCACATATATATTTTTTAAGATCATCATAGCCATGATGACTGAAACTTATTTTTCTACCAGGCTGATGGAGTCTCACTGATGATCACAAAAGTTTCTCAAATACTCATTTCAGAACATGGAAATGAAGCAAGAGCTAGTGACAATTATCAGCAGTGCATTTTTTTTCCTTCTCCAACACAGTCATGGACTACCAAATACGTACTACAGGAAAGGTGCCAACAACAATTTCTGATCACATCAGTAGGACTCTTAGAAAGGGTCCTTCACCTGCAAGGAAGTCTAGTGCATTTTTTTATTGTCTTTGGATGGCCACCAATTGGACCATGGTTATGAGCAATTTAGTCCTTTCATCCCACGTGAATTTTAGCTGAAAGTCTGAAAACACATGCTATTTACACATAACAAAGAATTAAAATATTCACAAACCTCTTGCACTGCTTTAGGTGCTATTAACCTAGCTATTAATGGTCCAGAAAGATCAAATAGCCATTCCAGCAGTGTGCCATTAGCACATAAAAGGCCAAAGCATATCTGCTCTATTACTACGGCAAAGTCATGTCACACAGTCAATGAGGAGTGATTTAGATTTAGGAGAAACAATGCCAAAAAATATGAAGCATTGGAACGGAGCAGGTGGAGTGGCACTTATCATTACCTGTCATCAGCATTAAACAAATCCCTGTCTGAATAGAAAACACCTGAATACTAAAGTCTTCACAAATATCACCAATTGCACGTGAAAAATATTTTAATAGCAACTCTACACCTAACTGTGTTGCTGAGGTTTGTCATGACTGGTGAATGATATGTGGCTTTTTGTGTGTGTGAAAGCAGAGCTGATCTCAGTTCTTAGTTAAGGACTTCCTCACTGGGCAGGCTGCTAAAAGCGAAGTGCACCATTTTGTCTTTTCTGCACTTTGTTTTTTCCTGGCCATAATCATCTCTACTTTCCCACATTGGGTTGAATTACTCACAATATGCAGACATATAAATTTAAATTGTTATTACAAAAAACAGTCTCTCTCTCAACAATTAGATGCTGACTGGTTTTCTTACTGTATCAGACATCATTTAACACCTTAATAGTTGGATGACTGTGAGTCGCTTTTGTTGTCTTGTGGATGTAAGTCTTCAAAGCAAAGGCAGGGAATGCCATTGTCACATGGGTCACAAACAATGGAAATTAACGTGGAAGTCTGTCTTAATTTCCATTCAAAACTCACACTTGCAGGACTATTACAAATCACTTATGTTTTTGGAAAAATGAAGTCATGAATGTAGGACAGCAGTTACCATCTTTATGAATAATGAATCAATACTTAGAGGAACTAAGCTATGAGGGCATAAAAACAGTATTTCCCATTTTTCTCCTTCTGAATGTTCTTTTCCTCAAAAATACTGTTTGGGACAGTATTACCTAAATATTTTCTGATTGGAGACTTAAAAGGAGTATTAATAAGAACAGTGCCTTTTGCCAACTCTGTACCTACCATTTTGAGGTGAAATCGTCTCTGCTTTTATTGCGTCTCTGAGGTATAAAGGACTGCAACAGGAGTGAGTGGATCAAAATACTCTATATGCAGCAAGGTCAGCTGGCAAGTGGTAGGAGAGGGAATTGTCTACGACCTGACCCTGTGGAAGGCCAAAGGGCAAGCCACTGGGGGTCAGAACAAGGCCTGCCCAGGAAGGCTGCTGGCCACATTAAGCACACTGACCCACACAGGACAGTACCAAGGAGGCTGCCATCACTTTGACAGGAGCCCCTGAGATGTTTCAGTACCGTAGCAGGTACTTTAATTTCATCAACAGCTCAAGACTCCTTCAGCAGCTCTCTACACGGAGCTTCCCATTCCTTGCACTGCAACCAGAAAGGATAGCATAAAACCTCATCCATACATTTAAATACGCTTTTGAGCAGATTTATAAATACTAAATAGCAGTATCGTACTGCAAATCATTCTCAGTAATAGTTCATCTCATGTAAGGTAAAGAATCCTCTAGAAACATACAGAGCCTTGTTCAGTGGGTATAGTCTTTCCATTATAATCTGTTCTACTCCCTCAACACACAGGGACATATTTTTTTTTCCTATCTTAAATATTTCAGGTATACTTGAACTACTCATGTTAAAGATTTGAAGGGTTCAGCAATGCAATAAAAAAGTTATTACTTAGGAATTACATTTAATATAGCACAATGACTGAGTCAATACAAGAAGTGTTGCAGATCAGCAGTAAAACTCACTGAAGTAGTTGTGCATTGCAGCCTGTAGATCATCTGCCTGCATGTGCAACTGGAGTGTAGTCATGTATCAATCACTTAAAATTAGAACTTCAGATGATTGATTGCATAAAATCCTACTGAAGGGTGCATTCTGATGGAATAACTCAAAGCATCACTGTAACTCTGAATGCTCTACCCAATATTGTGGCTACTTGCTTAATTTGAGGTAGAGTCCCTATTAACCAGTGTATCACTGCATACAGTATGCTTGCCTACGGACAACGGCTTTGTTAGTGAAGTACCTGAAATCACAGCAGGGATTTCCACAGAACTCAAAGCTATGCTTTCCATCAGGCAAAAGTTAACATTGTTCACAAAGCTGATTTGAAACACAGTGTGTCTGTAGTTGTAAGCTAGAGCTGCAACACCAGGGAACTTAAAAAACGTCTTCGGCTATAAATTTAAATGCTTTCACAGGCATCCTGTGTTAATATGTACTCAGAAAATAAAAACATTACACCCTGAGCTTATGTAATTTAGCTGTTACACTCAGTTTCATTTTAAAAAAGCCTCACTCTTTTCTTATTACTTTAGTTTGAACATGACTTAAAAAGCTCAACATATTTAAAAAAAATAATACCCTTGTTAAAAGCTAAAGGCCGTCTCCAGAGCAAGCATGTTCCATTAGAACACATTAATATTTGACAGACAATCTCGAACTGAAGCATTTAACTTACAAACAACATGCAGAAGTATTTAAAGACATCTCTGGAGTTAAGTCTTCTGCTTAATTAAATGATGATACTAGTGAAGAAAAATGTGATTATGATTAGTGTCATTTACAACTCTGGAAATAGAGCAGCCCCTGCTTTGGGACCATATCTTTTTGGTCAAAGACAGAAGTCAGTTTCCAGAGACATTTTTCATCAGTATCCACAGATTTATTCATGTTTTCTATCTTCTTCAGTGAAAGATAAACACTCTAAAAACAGCATTCTTGAATGATAATAACTGACACAGAAATAAGAGGTAATCTTCCTACTGAGGGTAAAAAGCTACTTCTGGACTAATTTTAAATACAGCCTAAAGATGCTAAAGACAAGAATTTTGTAGCTAAAGTGCAATTTATGTTTTATTTATTATTTAACTTTCCATTCATTATTGTGTACTGACTTGTCCACAGCATCCAGCCCAGACACTTTAATCCTCTGATGGCAACAGAAACTAAATTATTCATATGTAAAAATTTTTGTCCACTGCATTTAAATCAATGCTACAGACAGATTCAAAATCAGCTGTCATTCCTACATAATACAGATACACTGCAAAACTTAAGTTTCATTCAAAAGTAAGCTTTGGTCACTGTTTCCACTACCTTTAGTTTTTCATATGCAGCTTTTACAAAACTATTTAAGAAAAATGTGGTGTTTTTAATACATACTTATGTATACACTTTGAATAATTACATATGTTTCTTCTTTAAAAGTTCACTTTTCACACATTAGCATTTACTTGGTTTCCAGATACAAGTTAACTTAATTCCCTTTGAACAGGACCAAAATGTCACTCCTGGTGGAGCTGAATGAATACAACAGTCAACAGAATCAAAGACTGTTTCATCATTTTTTACTAACAAATATGACGGCAGGTTGATTGTTAAATACCAAATCAGGTACAGTACCACCTTTACACCACCACAAGTTATCACGACAACGCTGGTTCACAGACATAGAGTATCAGAACTTTCATAATAAAATATGTCAATTAAAGCACTTACATCCATACAGGGAGTTGTTCCAAACGGTTTCAAATTAGCTCACTTATGTACATAAATCCAAGGCAATAAAAAGTTCACAATGTAAGCCCAGAAGAAATCACTATCAGCTGTTTCCCTCTAACAAATCTAGGTTTCTTAGGTACACATTTCAAGGACAGGCCTTGTTTAAAGAGCTCAATTTATCTGAAGTCTGTTTCCTGCTACCCAGCTGACAGATCAAAGGTACTTCTCAGTCCTAGCATTTGCTCCCACTTTTCCCTCTTTTTCAACTTAGTAAAAAATTTAAATTTAAATGGATTTTAAATTTCTTTTAAAATTCATCCTTTCGTCTTTTTCAGTCTTCTGTTCCTTAGCTTTTTATGTTCCTCAGAGATTTCCTGTGACACTTCCCAAATACTGGAATCCTTGGGTTACTTAGTAACATGAAATTATGCACAGATATAAGACACTGAGATTTAGAAATATTAAAATAAACATTTCGGTCTCTGTAATGCTGACTACTGCTTTGTAAGATAGCACTGTTGTATAAATTACTGTACACATGCAGGGAGACCATTTAATATCTAAAAGATGCAAAGATGCATTTATATTTCAACCACATCTATTTTTGCAGTTGTTGTTTTTGTTGTCTTGTTGGTTTTTTTGCTGTCATATACTGGCAATCGATCACTGACAAATCTTTATCTCAAAGGTATGCAAAAAAGCCCCAACAAGACAAAACAACCACCCCTTCAATAAAGATTAAATCAGAACTATACTGTCATACAGGTGGAACAGCTACAACATAATAAGCTTAGGTAAATAATTTGTCAATACTTGACTTTGTAAAATGTAATCACCTGCACTCAGACAGTATGGAAACAATGATCATAAAATTGATTATAGGTTAGTTGCAGAACTTTCTAACATTGTAACTTGACTACCTGCCTTTCACTCTGATATAGAGATCAAACACCTGGAATAATGCAGCTGAGTAAAGAGAACATGCTAGGAATAGATTTGCTTCAACTGTGCCCAGTTTTTTTTTTTTTGTTTGTTTGTTTTTCCCAGAAGTGAAACACAAGGACTCCCATAAGAGGCTGCGTTTTCTGATTGTTTTCATGAGTATGAAAGGAACAAATTTCAGAAAATACTGTAAATAATTTTTTTGCCTTCAGTGTTAGGATCAGAACCTAATTAATTGCCAGAGTGGATTTGGACTCTCAAAGTCAAAATGCTTTTATGTCTTTATAAGTAACATACTAAGGAGAACTACAGACTTTCTTTGCACTTGATTCCTGCATTATCAGGAAGTGAAAATAAGTCTCCAGTTCATCAGTTTTCTACTCACTATCATTTATCACATCAAAAATAGTTTGTCTGCTTTCAGAATTAATTTTTCAAGCTTCTAATTAATTTTCAGTTTATCTCCAGTCATTACAGAAATGGCAGCATTCTCCAGCATAACACTGCCTGTATGAAAGCTAATGAAATGCATCTTTGTTTATTTCCCCCTAACAGAGATTCCTGATGCATGGGTCTTTGAGTAGTCCTATGGACTACTACTCTATGTCAAGCAAATTATAAGTTAGCTCGGTTTCATAAAGCCAGATTTTGAAGATCTTCATGTTTTCTAATAACTTTCAGGATTCTTCCTGCTTAAAAGTTGTTTCACAGCAAAAACACTGTCTGTCTTGTCAGGTCTGACACTTTCAACAGGAATAAGACAAAAGAAACCAGAATCTCCAGAATGAAATACTGTTTTCTAGACAGCCCGTCTTACTGTCTAGCATTATCACGTTTTATGTTTCATAATTGCATCATGCAGTGTAAGGAAAGGACTGATCAGATCTTCAAAAAAATACTGCACTTTCAGGGATTTTCCACAATCAGAGTTTTTTCTGTTACAGTGGTTCCAGAAGAGCTCAGTAATACTACACTTCTACTTTGGGCAAAATTTATTTCAGAGCTGAAAGAACAGGACTCGTGTCTCAAGTATCATTATTATTCTCTGCACAGAACAAAAAAAATTAATCCAGAACACAAGCTAGCAATTCAACCGGTACAGAGTAACAGCAGATCACATTCTAGGAAGCTCTAGTAACCTTTCCAATGACGTATGCCTCTATTCTTTTTTTCTTTTTCCAGAAAAAAAAGCCAAATCAACACTGATTTGCATCTTACAATCAAATTTCCTCTAAGTCAAGAACTCTTTCTATGTGTCATGTCCCCAGCGAATGTAGGCTGTTCTTCAGAAAGTTTACCAAGATAAAGTTAAAACTTTGAAAATAAAAGACACATTTATGTGTCAGTCATGTTTTTCTTATAACAGATGGGTTGTGTTTCATGATAAAAAATGTTTACATTGAATGTATTAAGATTAATTATTAATAAGGAAACGAGTATATTTTCATAAGGCTGGAGCTTTGAGACTCAGTTGCAAAATTAACAGTTCAGTTTGCTCAGTGGTTGAAGTTAAAATATATATTTAAAACTAAGTTTAGGGCAGCTGTTAACAGCGTTAACCTTGTCTTTTGAATCATTACTTCAGAACTGTCTCTGTTACAGTTTGACTGTACAACTTACTCTGTTGTGACATGACTTTGAACAAGTAAAGATGTATGGAACAATTATGGAAGGAGGAGAAAATGTGACTGCAAGAAAAAAATCTACTTAATATGTACATTTTCAATGAACGTAAATTTAGAAGAGTTCTCTCTCTAATAGTGCTGGACATTTTTTCCATTGGCTTGATCATCACAGATTTGTGGCATGAAGTTCAATAGGAAACAAACTGCAATAGCTCCCCGAAGAGTTAACATGATAAAAATGTCTTCAAGAACTGGCCAAGCTATCCTTCAGAGGGTTGAAACAGAATTTGCATCAAAAAAACACATTTACTTATACAACAGGAAGAAAATGAACTGTCAGAGGAAAGTACTTTTTCTACTACCTTATTTTCAATTCATAAACTACAAGTATATTTGGAATATAAAGTTCACAAGGCAACTAGAGCAGAAGCTCCAAAATTATATTTGGCATAAAACTAATTCTGGATTTATGTTCCCTTCTTACGAAGGGATTAGTCAGGAAAACACCACCATGAATGTCCATTTGCAACTGGTGAGGCACTCCTGCACAGCACCATTGCACAGCTGAGCATGATTTTAGCCTTCTGCATGCACCCACACACATCTGCAAGGAACACACAGATTTCTATCTCTTTGAGGGATTTCCAGTACAGCTGGCAGAAATCCATGACCCTGCTCTTCCCTTGTGATGGGCAGAAAAACTGACAGGCACAGAGATATTTTTTTTTTGTTTTGTTTTGTTTTTTCTTGTTTTTAAGTATAAGGAGATTCTTTCTAACTGCTAAGAACTCCTCTTCCTTCTACTTTACAAATGAACAAGATACTTAAAGTTGGCACTAATTAACATCCCAATGAACAACACTGCAATCCCTCAAAATACTGTTCTATGTACTTATATTTCCTAAGTAATAGTGGAACATGCTGGGAGGAAGTGAAGTAATACTGATCTCCTGCACATTATGCCAAATAAGCAGATTGCGTTTGCTTAGGAAATGCTGATAAGTAAGAACTGCTTAACAGAAAACATGTTTGAGTTCACACTTACAAAATGACAATCTAAAACTAATTAAGAATCAAAAAAGGAAGAATATATGCATACTTTTTTTAACCATGCCAAAAAACGTTGCCTTTTCTTTATTTCACAAAATACTCTACAAGTTGTGAACAGGAGGACACACAAAGATTGGGCCTTAATTTTAAATACATTTATAAATCAAAAGGTTTTTTGGATTTTTCGTCCTGCAAACTGTTTCAGAAGGGAAAAAAAATTGCATTTCTATTTCAATTATGAACAATTCTTCTCAGCTGAAACCTACTTTCTGTCATCAGACTTGTGGAATAAAAGATCATCCCTCTGATTTTTAAGTGGTTTCTTTAGGAAAAAGCTGCTACCTTGAGTACAAGTGCCACTTTTACTGTCACTGCAAATCTGATTCATATCCAGTACGTATTTGCACATTTCACACACGTAGACATTTCCAGGCAAGAACAGAACAGAAATATCATAAACATCTAAATATGTCTAAAAATAACATAGGAATTTCAGTGTTGAATAATACAAATGCTCTGTTGTGCAAAGATGTAAAAATGCATACTTGAACATAAGATTCTCCAGTTCCTAAACTGTTATCTCCAAGAGAGTAAACCTCTAGAGTACATCTCCACACGACACATTTATCTAAAGTGGCTGCACACATAACAATGGTTTCTGTTTTGTGATCATGGTCATTTTGAGTTTGTTTAAATAGTGCAGCCCAATGCCTATACACTAATCCCAGAACATTCTGAAACGTTTCAAAGCTTTTAGCGGGAGGAACCTCTTGCATAGGGTTTGTAGACAAAGCTGACCACAGTTCACTGGAACCAGCCAGATCAGATAAATAAGATGAAAGCAGACATTTCCTGAAAATATCTTGAAAGCTTTCCATTAGACTGTACCAGGGGTATACAGTAAAAACAGCAAGTGCCCATGCTTATATAGCAACCAATCTTCTCATTGCTCCCTTCATTCTTTCTTGACTACTGTATGTGTATCTATTTATCTGCTTCAGTTTAACATCTTGGAAAGTACTTTGGGAGAAAAAGACAACTTCTGTTTTCTAGTTTACATTAAAAAGTAGCTACTAGTGTAACATAAAATTCTGCTTAACACTGGTACTAAATATGACAAGAAAATAAAAAAAAAACCCACACCTAAAGGGCAGATAAATTAGAAATTTGATCTACAGATCATTTTAGAGTCAGCCACTCCACAACAGGCATAAATGCAAGCAGTTGCACAAAATTCTCTGTCTGTTGAAGTGTATTCTAAGAAAGTCAATACAGTCACAAAGGCAGGAGTGCCTCAGGCTAGATTTTCAATTTGATTGAATAAATCCAGCTGTTCACTAGAAAAAGGAAATGCTTCACCGCTGGGATCTCCAACATTTTATAATTCTAAAAAGGTAGTCAGACCAGTTAGTTTCAGGTACTCTACATCAGAACAATGAACCAGAAGCCCAAGTTTCTTTAACAGACAATAAATTTGAGGGCATGTAAGTACTTTGAATAATTTTTGGAGGGCCAGCAGAATACAAAGGGAGCCCAGGTCTTATTTCAGCACTAAAATTAGGTGTAAGATTAGATATTGTGACTATCCTACACAAAGATTCAACAAAGACTTACTCCACAAACTCTTAATGAAGAAAGGATAATATTATCATAATACAAAGTATTAAGCAGTGATGATTCTTTAAGTCAATAGTTGTAATGATAATACTGATTCTCCCAGTAGCATACCACAAAGAGTGTCATTGTACTCTGAAAGTGCACTGTGAACTTAAGCACGCTGTATGTCCCTAGGAGAAGGAAGTGGTGAGCCACAATACTGATGCACAAAGTGGGGTGCAAGTCCAACAGTTGCTACTTTAAACAGTTTGCCTCCTTCCAAACAAAACAAAAATACCTGAGTTCTTATAAGTTTCTTTTGATGTATACCCTGAAATCCCATGCTCACCCTGCCTTCTTTTGTTTGTGTTCTCACACCTGATGCAGCACAGGGTATGTGTAATGTGGTCTTTCTTCCTGCTGGAAAGAGGAAGTTTTGGGCTCTTGCTTATGCTACTGCACTCCTGAGCATTATGACAAAATCATCATCCTGCATCTGGGACCTGTTCAAGATGTGTGAATACATTAGTAGAAAAACTACTACTTTTGGATCAAATATAACTCATTTGTTTAGGCACAGACCCTTAGAAAGCAAAGGTAAAACAAACAACCAACCAACAACTTGTTTCTCTGCTTCTACTGATTGCTACTAAGACTGCCTGCTACTTGTAGAACATTTAAAAGCACTTGTAAAACAATCATTAACTATGAAAACATTTAGACCTCATCATAATGCAGCACAGAGCAGCTATATGTTTTAGTTTCTGTTCAAGAGTCACAATTTCCTTAAATGTACAGAAGCTACTTGAAAAATTCATAAGATCTGTTTCACAAATTACCAATTCAACCATAAGAATATATAGTAAAAATGACAAAAGATTTGTTCTTATAGTTGATAAAAAATGTATGCCAAGGCATTCAAGTAAAGTTACTTTCTGTGTTCTGATTTAATGAATCATTTGAGCGGTATCTGGCTGGGTGACAGCGATGCAAGGCTCGCTGAAGCCTGCTCTAATGCCTACTGGTACAGCCTTCCTTGGGACAGGAAAGCCAGAACAATGTGTCAGACTGAAGTAATATCAAAGAAAGTAAATGCAGTACTGGGGATGCTATGAGGTTGGCCCACAACATCTCTTGACCTGTGAATATGTGTAAGTACTTCTCTGTCCTACTGGCTCCAGTGACCCAGGAAACGCAAAAGAAGAAGCAGCAGTGCGGTAATAAACAGTCTCTGAAATAAGATTTCTGCAATCTTGTAATTCAAGCTGAAAGACATACAAAGATTGCTTGATGGTTTAACCCTACTAAAAAGCAGGGTCTGACACTATGTGAAACCACCAGTGATTTCTTAAAAGATGAACTAATGTTAAATAATGTTTAATATGAATTTCTGAGACAACTGTCTGTTTTATACATTGAAAAGTTTATATTTTTAACTTCAGAAACGTAAATTAATTTGGAAAATATAAATTAAGGAATTTACATGATGCATATGACTACAGCTTGTATAATTCATGCCTGTGAATAGAATTTTACTGAAGGAAATAATCTGACTTTAATTGTGAAAGTGACATTAAAACAAAGAACACAAAATGCAAATATCATTTTGTCCTACTATTAGAGAAGGGAAGAGTGTCTGGCAGTAGTAAATAGAAGAGACTGAAATATCCCCTTCCTTCCATCCTTCTTTAAAAAGTATCTAAAACTTAACTCTTAAAAATAACATTGTTTGTCCATTGCTAACCTTTTGTTCCAAATATTTTATTTCATTTGCATTAAAAAATATTTCTGTTGACTCCTCCAGTCAATTTCAACAAGTCTTTCCTCTGTTTTATCTGAAGATTAAATCTCCTCATAACAGGCTAGTTAGGACAATTGTGTTTGAGAATAAAAGGGTACTTACACAGATAACAGAACAATAGCAATTAGAGTCCATTCAGGCATTTTGTGAATAATATTTCTGTTTGTTAACCTGGAAAAATAGCAATAAAAAAAAAATCAGAACATTTCATAGTGAAAGTAAACAGATTTTAACTGCTGAATTAGAAGTCTGCCCTTTAAAGATGCTGTATACAGCATTACAATGTGGTGGTTGCAGTTGCATCAAAGCAATCAGCCAATTTTCTGTCTCTCAGCCAGCTCAGAGGAATTACAAAATCGCCAGTTAGCTGTCTTTGTTCCAGAGAGAAATGGGATGGGGAAGGTGGAACAAAAGCTAATTCTTTGAATTCATAGTCTCAGCTGCTGTATATAAATGATGATAGAATAAGAAGCATATACTACATTTATAGGAATTATCATGTCAAACTAGAACCAATAATACTGGTAAATACAGTTTTTTTAATTAAAAGATGCACCTTCACCACCTACTATTAAAATAGCTAATGGCAGTAGCTGGCAGCAAAGCTAGTAACTGGTAAACTGTTTCATTTTTCTGGTTATAGGAAAAGACACAAAACAAAGGCTGAAGGTCTTGACTCAATACTGGTGACAGTGATAAACACTAAGAAATGTCTGATGGAATCATCTTGACAGACAATTCATATGTAACATTCCAGTTAATCTGCTATGATAAGACACAATGGAAGAGACAGATCCAAAACACCTGGGAAAACTCTGTCAAATAGAGAAAGCAGCTTTATTTCCTTGCTCTACAAGGAGTTATTATTGATTAGAGCACAGGAAGGTGTCATTCTTGTACACAAGCTGAGAGATGCAGTTATTTGTGTCAATTAACTCTTATTCGATGTTAGTATTGATTGGCAAGGTCTCAACACTAGTCATTGCCATCAATATGCTATTTATGAAGGTGGCAGTCATAAGATGCAGATAACCATCAGGATATACCAGTATGGATCTGCTGATGTACTGCTGTCACTGGACTGGTTGAAGTGAGGCTTCCACAACCTTTCAGTACAACACCTGTCCTAAAGCACTTGTGCAACTGAAAAAGAAAACATTTTAGGCTGATCAGACTAAAACTAGCAACCTACAGGTGTAAAGCCTTAAGTAATATGGTGCAGTGGAAGGGCAGTCACTTCCAAGAACAAGCTGTTTGTCAAGACCAAGGCCTCTCAAGAGTAAAGCTTTCAGGAAACAGGAAAGAGCAAGTCCTCAGCAAAAATGGTTCATTAATTCTTTTGCCTTGCCTTTGGCCAAAACTAGTACTTAAGAACAATCTATGAAAGACAGGAGAAAAAGCTTGTCAGATTTCTGTCTCACGCATACTATGAAAATGTTAAACCACTGCAAAAGCTTTGGCGTGTGATTTGGGTTTTCCAGAGAAATATTTTCTATTAAAGAGTTTGGCTAGTTTTTCCTCACAGCTACTCAATGTAAGTAAAGGACTTTTCAAAAGTGAGCGTCTCTACTATCTTAGGCTCTGTAAGAATGGATAGGCAAGCCAAGAATGCTGGGTGGCTTGCTTAGTTGCTAGTTTGTGAATACTGTGGTTCAAGCCAGCACAGCTTGCAGGGAGGGTGTGCTATAGCTGGACTAACTTCTTCCCTCAGCCATTAGATGACAAAAGGACCAACAAAGCTCGTATGAAGGAGCTCAGACTGAGTAGATGGATCAAAGTGTTAGAAATTGACAAGTGAAGGACTGAAGATGCAGACAAATTCCATTGCAAATCACTTCCCAGTAACTGACTGGAGCTCAGCATGCGAAAAAAGGTAACTCTAATATGGAAGTTCAGGGAATACAGAGGAGTCCAAAGTTGAAGTAACCAGTAAATGAAAAACTAAACCCAATAATGACACACAGCACACGCTGTTGGTCCTTTCCCTTTAGTTATCTTCTCATTCAATCACTCTTAGACACTGCTTTTGCTAGTAGAACTCCATTAGCAAATGCTGATGTAAATTGTAACCACTGCCTGCTGTGGCAGCAAATTTAAGTACTTTCCCATGAGACCTGTCCTAGAATTTGGACAGGAACATCAATATACTTGAATTTAAAGGAAAGAAACTCTCAGCACTGCAGGTGCACACCACCTCGGCATTTTCTGATTTCTAGGAAACAATTTGATACAGAAAAACAGCCCAAAAGGGAATAGTAGGTAGACAAGACAAAGCTGTAACAGAAAATCTTGAAAAAATGTAAGAAACAACATCACATTCGTTCTGATAATTCATTGTAAATGATGAGTACCATAAAATTAATTGAAATGTATGTAACCTTAAGGTACAGCAGGAATTGCATTAGCAGCATGAAATACTAAACTTGAAAAATTAAAATCATATATTCACAAACATAATAATTTAGCATCAATTTCTATATAAAAAACTAATTTTGCCTTTGTCTTTAACAAAGTGCCCTTACACACTCTGGAGAATTATTTGACATCTCAGTTTTCGTAACAAAAGCTTACAGGCACTGAGGGACTCTGTTTGGGAAGAGCTTTAACCATTCTAAAATGTCTCTTGAGATGCCTCTAGTGCATTTCCCAGCAGTAGTGATTGAATAATATGTTGCCCAAAGGAGGCTGAACTGCAAGTGTTCCTTTAAAAACCAATGGAGCTGAAAATTGTTGTTGCTTAGTTCACAACATGCTCTTTTACCCTTCTTCAGCTAAGCTCTACTATTGTCATGTATTTTAGTTCCTTCCCTCTACAGCAAGTTCCTTAGTCTGAAATATTTCTAGTATGAAAAGCACGCAGTGCTGCCTCCGTAGTCATTGAGCATTTCAACCATATTAACAATATTGCTACTGCTTCTCCATTTGCACTGTTTTCATATTACTTCACTTCCAGCAACAGTAACAACTCCCACCGTTGTGAGATACATACAAAATAGTAACAATTCTTGTGTAGTGCTCACAATTGTCATCAACCACTCCTCTCCCAAAATGCTGTATCTCTAAACAATTTATCTAGAATCTTCATAGTAAATCCCCTAAGGCCCCAAGAAATCACTAACGTTTCCTTCAACTTACTCATTAACAAAGGAAACTAAAAAACAAACTCATCAAGTATTATCTAAGGGATAAAAGTAGATTGGGAGGCTTAAAAACAAACAAACAAAACCCACAACCAAACAACAGGAAGTGATCACATTAGTCACACTTTCACTAACAGATATTAACAATAGTATTCTTGGATTAAAGCCCACATTAATTAGATTGGTTCCATTCTGTAAGTCCACAGCTGTTTTGAAGTGTGTATACATTGTTTTTATATGTTTTTAAAAGACTTCTTTGGCCTCCTTCAGCAAAGTTCCTTTGCAGCAAACTTCTTTTGAAACCTGGTATTCAGGCCACATTATCTTTGAATAGCAAAAATAATTTAAAATGTAATTTCTGCTTTTGAGATTTTTTTTAGCTAAAGTGACTACTATGCATTTATAGTGCAGAGCAACAGAAATGCCTTTTTGAGACACAAAGATCCAAGTCAAAGAGGAGGTGACCATACAGATGGTACTGCAGTATAACCAAAAGTATATTCCCTGGTTGCCATGTTGTTAAAATAAAATTTTAATCACAATTAAATGAATACAGTTGCAGAATGAGTTCCAAACACTAAAAATTATTTTATTTAATTATTTTTGTTTAAAAAAGATCATGCACAGAACCACCAGAAAGGAAAAGAAAATGCATCTTCATAGTTTAAAAAAAAAACAACAAAATCTGGCATATACAGAAATCTGTACTGCAGTGGCATTTCTCTGGCTATCAGACAGATCAGAAGGAAACTTCAGGAAGAGTTGGGTTTCTACTCAACAAAGACAAGATCTCTTGTGACAAATGCCGTAAGAATGAGCTTTGGTAAATTACAGGTAAACATTATGCGTGGCGGGAGGCAAGGGATTAGAAACTACTTGAAGAGTAATAGCCTTGTAAGGGAACTGTTGAATCATGGCCTGAACCACTGATTGGTCACCTGAGGTGAGCATCGAGTCAGCCATGGGGGCACAGGTGGAGGTAATAATCCCTGTGTGATTGGAAGGGGTGGAGCCTGGCTCCCCCTCTCCCCAAGCCCCATTTAAGGGCTGACCACCACCAGGAAAGAATCTCTTCTTGGAGATCCCTCCTGTGTGGAGTTCACTGCAAGCCTTTTCCATCTAAAGGTGAGCCATTTTTCCTTTTGTATTATTTGTATACCATCTGTATAGACCTAACTAAATATACCATCTTCTATACTATTCTTAAAAGTGCCATCTTTAAGATAACTCACATTACAAGCCTATGTAGAGGCAGCAATTCCTATTGCTCCTCCTGACAATGCACCAATCTAAGTCCAACATCTAAGAGTGTTTTTTTGAGAGCTCAAAAAACTAGAAACATTTTGAGAAGTTACTACCATTCTGATATCCCCCTTTTTTTAATCCTAGTGTTTCTCAATATCCTCTTCAGGTGAGGGAGTGTACCTTAGATGTACTTCCCCTTAAAATTAGGAGCAAGAAAGGTCAAGATGGACCTTCTTTCCATCTTGAGAAATTAATGGTAATAATTATTAATTATATTAAAACCTGTTAGCCCAGTTACAGGAAGGCAGAGCAAAAGAAAGTGACAGATCTCAGAAACTCACGCTTAATAGGAGGTGACGAGGTAGCAGAACCTTTAAAAGACTCACCATCATCCTCCAGAGACCACTGCCCTAGTTTTTAAAAGTCTACAAATACTCCTGGTGACCTAGCTGCTGAGGAGCAAGGAAGGGGTTGACTTGTTAGTCCACAGGGAATGTGACATTTCCTACATGAACACATAGCCTCTCTGTGCCCGAATCACAAGTACAAATCATGGGATGTTTAATCAATCAAGAATTGCTAAATAAAGACCAATACATACCTGAAAGTTTTGACAAGATTTTTTAGCTCTGTGTAAACATCCCCTAGTGTAATCTGAAGAGGGCCCAAAACTGCAGGTAATCTAGAAGGCAAGAAACACCAGTTAATATGTTTTTGTCTCTAATTTCACCTCAAGTAAGACTTCCATCAGAGTTCATTAAAGGTAATGGAAAGAAAAAAAAATATTTTTGTGCAATAGATTTGGCATACAGTTTACATTTCTGATTCCTGTCAGTGCTTTTTGGACAATACCTTCACTTCTACAACATTAATAAGGAGCTGTAGTTTAGTGTGAATGTGAAGTAGAAATTGGATATACATGCATATACATTTACATGCATAATCTATTAAATTCCATGTCGGTTCTGACATGGATGGTTGGACTGCATGATCTTGTAGGTCTTTTCCAACGTTGGTGATTCTATGATTCTATGACATTCTTACAAAAAAGAAAAACAAAAACAAATGTTTTCCATTACAAAGACTAGAATTTCAGGCTTCATAGATGCTTTAAAGTTTATGTTGGTTAAAAAATAACAACACAAAAGGAAAATTACATGTCTAACTGACATTCATACAAAGAATATATCTACTAATCTTAGACTCATATACAATACAAAAAGGATGCAACTGAAATAACACTCTTTAGTAAGTCTGATTGTTAGAACGAACATGTTAGCAGAGCAATCAGAAAATGTCAATGACAGACTGCCTTCCTGCTTGAATGTATAAAACTTGATGGAGCACACTGCAAATTGCATGCACTGTTTGACTGGTTCTTGGAATCCCCATATGCTGGCGATAAGATGTATTGCTTTTCACATATCAGATGTGGATTTAAGCTGAAACTTTTGCCTCTATTTGCCTGTTTAATGGTTAACAACTTCTTGCAGTTGAATATCCAATTATTTACACTTCTGTGTATAGGCACTGTGCTGATACTGTTGGAATAGCCAATATTTCTATTTGTCTTTATATCACTGTATGTTTTACTAAAACTGCGTATTCCCACCAACTTCATCTGAACTTAAAAATCATTGTTTTACTGCAGTTAAAATTACAGTAAGTATATACATAAAGTACATACAACTATATATTCTTATTTACATATCTATGTATTAAATGATTTTCAGTTCCTATTTTACGTCCCTCAGAACCTGCTTTTGAACAATTCAGACAGTTTATATGTTTCCAGGAATCTGAAGGGAAGGAGGATGATAAAGGGTTTTCTGTGGATTTTTTTGAAGCACAGTGTCATTTTAAGCTCCATATGTTTTAGCAATGTTTAGATAAAGAAAACAGGCATTTTCAGTGTAATAGCACAGCTGATTTCTAACAACTACTGACAAGCAGGAACTGTCAAGCTGTCCTGCCAGCCTTGAATGCTACAACTTGTCAACTACAAGCTCTGGTGCAAGTTTATCTTTGAGACCATCTTAGTAGCAAGATTCTGAGTTTATCTCAGCAGGCTGACATCTGCCACTCCAACACAGAATGATAGTCTCAGAAATAATTTCTAAAGGGCAATACTGGTTATGAATAATGCCACCTGGAAATAGGTGAAGAATATCCTTGCCCAATGTGTTTATTACTTAAAATGATGATGAATGATCAACTTCAGCTTGACAGTTACTGAAATAAGAAATACTTACACTTTTCTCAGTTTTTCGAGGACAATTCGCTTTCTAATCTGCATTTGTGCATTTGAATCAACAAGTGGGAATGTGAGGTCTTGCTGTTGATCATCCTGTATTACAATATTAAAACCTTTAATACTTACAACCTAATATTTAATTGCAGTCAATGCATAAAAGAGTCACAGCTTATCAACTGATGTTTAAACATTGGAAAACTTTTGTCTCTGAACAGAAAAAAGCAGCCAGTAATTTCTTAATGAATAGAACTCTGGTTATTTTCACTCAGATAAGGTTTGTAGCTAACCTGCTTTTCCCCTTTCCTTGCAAAGCAGTATGCTAGATACTTTAATGCTAGATACTTTAATTCAACTACTAGAAATTTATTCAAAACTTAAAGTCTGAACTTCGCTTTTTATAAAAAAAAATAGTAGTAGCTTTATTTTAAAAGAAGCAGTATTATGAAAATTATACCCTCTTAAGCTCATAATACACTTGACCTCTAAAAGCAAAAGGAATTTCACATGCTTGTACAAACTGTACAACCTACCTAGGATAGTTAATGTACTGTTTTACAGTAATGACAAGAAGACCTGGTTGCTGTCAGATGGCCTGCCTAGATTGATTAAACTTCAGACCACGTTACATTTCATTAGTTCTGCAAATCCTTCAGCTTCTTTTTTGCCCAAATTGTCTGAGATGCAGCAATATATCCAAAAATATCAGCAGGCACCAACTCAGAATTTTAGTTGTAAGTAATGCCAGAGATCCAGTCTTACTCAAGGAAAGAAATAAATCTAATCAAGTATTCTCTGTCATGCATTAAAGGCAAAAAAAAAATAACAAACAAACAAAACCACCATAGATTTTAGGTAACAAATAAAAAGTGGAGAAAAAACAATCCAATTCTTCCTTCACCCAAGACCTACTCTGTCCTATAACAGATTTGCCTCTTCTAAGTAAACCTTACTTACCCTGCAAGGCAGCAGTTCTACAGAAAGCCTTTGCTGTAGAAGTCCCAGTCCTTCCTTCTCTCCAGCTCACAAAAATCACCATTTTTTTTGTCCAATAAGCTATCCTCATTTGGGGTTCTTTAATAGCTTCATCTCATTGCAATTATGCAATGCAACAGTTGTAGAGATGATGAGAAGGACAGGCCTGGGAAGTGATGACAGTAGTTGTACTTCATCTTTCTACTAGGATTACAATAGCAATAGTTTCACCCATTCTCATGTCCTACAAAAACTACACAGGGCTCATATAGTTATTCACTTCTTTCCCACTCCTGATTGCCAGCACTTCCCTCTCATTGTTTCAATCCATGTTCAAATTGTGCTCAAGCAACCAAGTCATCTTTCATGTTTCTCAAACTGTAAGGAAGCTACCAGAACTGAATGCTTCCTGAACAGTCACATTCATTCTTAGCAACCTAAAGTAATTTTCTTAAATCTTATGGGATTGTTTTGAATCTATCCAACCTTCCTTTTAGTATTTTACATTAATAGCTTGATGTTACCATGGCCATATCCACTTACAAAGGTAGCAACAAAAGGCTTGTAACATCTACTTAAAAGCAGGATTTAAATAGCCTGGACACTGTTCTGTTAGGCACTTACTTTGTCTGTACTTGAATGTTCATCTGTTTGTGTATGTGCTAACTCCTCTTCAGCCAAGATGCACTTTCCTTTATAGAACTCTCTTACTCGGAGTTGTAGGAACTCTGTTTCTTCTTTTAACTTTTCATAACTTGGCACAGGCTTGACTATTTCACCTGAGCCTGTAAAAGGTAAGGAATAGTTCAGACTGTTTTCAGA
The DNA here is from genome assembly GCA_013399175.1 of Odontophorus gujanensis. NCBI lineage: Eukaryota > Metazoa > Chordata > Aves > Galliformes > Odontophoridae > Odontophorus > Odontophorus gujanensis. The sequence goes on from VXAB01011891.1 coordinate 211,644, forward strand.
CTTCCCTACTGCAACACTGTTAAGATCTTCAGGTGTATCTAAGTCATCTTCATCAAGTTCTTCATTTTCTTGGTTGGCAGATAAAAGGTGTTTTGATGAACATAAAGTGTAGTTTGGACCATACAGAAATTTCAAGGTTTCCTCAGTTCTCCATTCTGTAAGTGTTTGCTTAAGCAGTTCTAATAAACTGCCTTTGGCAGCCGAGGAAGGTACTGAATCCCTCTGTTCAATTTTATACCGGTTTGAATTAGCGAGTGTTTTAAGATATTCTGCTCCTTTTTTGCTCACACTTAGAAAGACTATCTGTGAATTGCTACACGTTCTTTCACAGTTTTCAGAAGCATTTGATTTTGCTGGAGTAGTATTTCTTGAGGGCGTTGCAGTTGTTTTCTTCTGAACAGTGCAAGCATGCATCTCTTCTTGAGTATCTAATTTACAATTAGATAATTGTTCAGTGACTTCTACCACATCTGAGTCTTCAGATTTAGGGCTGGAACAGACTTTCTGAATGTGCTTCTTTTTGAGGATGCTGTCTCTGTGCAATTGCTGTGCAAAATTGGTTGAACTTGACTGACTTCCTTGTAAAACAGAAGAAACAAATTCCTGTTCGGTATCACTACTGCTGTCACTGGCTGTGCCACGAGAAGCAGGTTCATATGGATTTGAAGATAGCCTAGGATTTTCAATGTCAGAAGCTTTAATTGCTTCATCACCTAATTTCACCTCTTCTCCAGATTGGCCACTGTAACAGAAAACACAAACAATTAATGAAATAAAAAATGGATGTTCCATGTAATAATTTTTCAATCTCTCACATGAGATAAATGGAACGTTTTTCCTTTATAGTAGAACTGTACTTTTTTGCTCTAGAAATCATCTTCGAACTCAGAGTTCTGATGTTTTGCAATTAAGATGGCAAGTTTAAATGCTATTTAAAGAAATGAGTTCCCAGATGCTTATTGGCAGTTAGAATAGTAAACAAGTTATTATTAAAGACAACAGACTTTAAGTTCCAATGTAGTATGAGGAATTTTAAAATACTACAATTTTAGAATGACGAGTAGTATCTCCATGTATATATGAACGTAGTACATGAAAATCAGTAGGCCAGAAGAGCTTGTTTTTGGCATATATGTTTGCCATCTAATGGCTGGATGTTGCAAAAAAAGACAAATGAAGTCACAGTACACAGCAAGGTACACAGAGATGACAGAGTAACATGACTCCAATTTAGCTGATACTGATGTTTTAGAATAATAAGTACAGAAGTTTTCAACACCTATAATTGGTACCACTTTCTTTATAAAGAAGAGATGGTATAAAATATTTAAAGTACAAACAGTGTATTTGTTTCAGATTTCAACAGGCTCAATTATGACACGTAGGCCAAGAGCAGCTGTACACTAAATCATACAGGTCAAACATGCTAGTTTAGAATCACAAAGGAGGAGAGACAAATAATCCTTTATCTAATAAGGTCTTTTCAAAGATTTCCCTTTTACCTGATATATACATTTACAGATAGAAATATTAATATTATAGCAAATTATTGTTCAGTGTACCTCTGCCCCTTCTTCAGCAGCTCTATGTCTGATGGTCTGCAAAGAAAATAAAAGAATGAAGATTTTTTTCTGTTAAATCAGTGCTCTTGAAATACACATAAACACACACAAAAAAAAACATAGTTGAGGCTAGAAAGAAGCTCTAATAATCTTTTAGTCCAACATCCTCTGTTCAAAGCAGGGTTACCTGGAGCAGATTCATACATACACACTCACAGATTGTAATTTGCATGTGCCTGCAGCATGATACATTTAACAAATGATCAAATTAGCAAACCATACAAATGTTAGTCAGAAAGAACCTCTGGAGGTCTCTGATCTGACCTCCTGCTTATAATGAGATTGTCACCAGCAGCAGATTAGGTCAGCCACACCTTATGTAAGTTTAAATCTTGAAAATCTCAAAGACAGAGATTTTGAAACCTGTCTGTGTACACTGTTTTGTTCCACCACTCTTAGAGCACACCTTTTTCCCAAACATCCAATGTAAACCATTGATACCACAATTTATGGCAAACACTCCTTTCTAAGTTTTCTGATAGTAACCAAGATCAGTTTGGGTCTGTAGTCTATGAAATTTTTTTTCAAGTAGTAGTAGACTACTTTCAGATCATCCCTCAGTTTCTTCTTTGTCAAACTAAACAGGCTCAGATCCTCATAGGTCAGAAAGTCCCTACGGGAAAAACAAACCTGAGTAGTTTGCAGAAAAATGCTCCAAACTAATATAGGAAATCAGACTATTTAGGATATCTTTATTTTAAATTTCACTTGGTTAAAAAAATAGGTCATTATGTTATACTGATCTAAGAAAATTGAGTCCAAGGGTTTCCAGAAACTTCAAGAACTGTTACTGAATGGATTTTGAAGGGTTTCATTCCAAATTTCTATCTGCAGTTCTTCTTCTTCATTTCAGTTATAAGGTAGCATCACAATGATAATTATTTTATTCAGTGCTGAATACTGAAATCCTCACCTGCCTTACAAATGACAGAGATTCTTTTAAGCACGCTCTGAATATAGGTCGGTGAAATAACACCTTAAACTCAGACAGTGCATATAAAAAAATAACAACACAACAGATTTAAAAGGATGAAAGCTGCACTGGATGTACAAATGAACCGAGTCTGGAAAGTGAAGGTGATAAGAGTGACTTAAACTAGTAACTCCAAATAATTACTCTTTTAGAGTTTGACATGGAGACTTTTAGCCTTCTCAAGAGAATTTCAGATATTATGTGTAAATGTGTATCAGTGTGCGTATATGTACGTGTTTATGCAAACAAATATGACTAGCTGTGCACTGCCCATTTTTTGCTTTTGTTTGTTGGTTTGTTTTGGAAAATACGCCCACCCCAGCATAAATAATTAACTAAGTCAGGCATATCACAACTCTGCCCTTAATGTTAACAACAAAGAGATATTAAAAATAGTTTCTTTAGAGAGAGCAAGCAGTACCATGACAACACTGATAAGCTTACTTAAATATTTTACAGTTTTACCCAAATTCCTCAGCTCCAGCTGTTCTATGCCTGTTCTCTCACTGACAGATATTTCATGTAAGTCCTCCTACTGTGAAACTGAGCTCAGACATTTTCAGATTGTTTATTCCCTTGAAAGCAAGGGTACTATGAAAAGCAGTGTCTTGGACAGTGAAAATGGAATAAATCAGCTGAGCCTTCTCTAGGCAAGTATTTGTTGTTGAGCAGCGACACCCAGAGGCTCAATTCATTATTTGCACACCCATGCTTCCTAACTTTTCACTGTATTAGAGCACGGACTATATAACACTTCCAACGTGTGTTGCAGAAACAGTAGGAAACAGGCAATCTGAAATGACAGTTCTATGCAGGATAAGGAACCTCTTCATTTTACAGACTCTCAGTCTAACTGTAAGCCCAATGCAAGTGCTCTGTTTTCTCTAAAATGAGAAAATCTCTTGTAAGAGAGGAAGATGAATTAATCCTTTATCTTACATGGTTTGTAAAAATCCAAACACAATAAATACATTTTAAAATCAATAGGAGTTCATTATTCTTTATGACTAGTCTGCCCTCTAAACCAACACAGTCTGAGTAATCATTACTAGAACTGGGCCATGTCATCTGCAGTAATCCGTATGGCAACAGTGCTTAATACAGTACCCTGCTCAGTTAACATGTTAACATTACTTGTCTGCTTCACCTTAACCATTTGGATGTATTGCAACTAATTAATTAGCTCTTCAGCTTGGACAGAGAAAATAACATCCTTGAAAATGAGCTACAAATATATATAAGATCACACTTACATTTCTTCTTCTCGCATCCATACTGGACTTTTAGAAATTTGAGCTTCAAAATATTTAGATGCTTTATAGCAAAAGTTGCTGCAAAAGCACTGGAAATAAATACGCAAAATGTGATTAAAGACATCTTTAAAAATAGTAATTAAAACACAAAAACACTCAGAGCAATCCTGAACCCTATAAGATGGACATACAGTTTCAATGACATGCAATAAAATTCAGGTGTTTATCAGTGTAAATTCTGGTCAGCAACAGAGTTTTTTTTTGTAGTTCTCAATACGACTCCTAAAATTTTGCAGCATCTTAAAAGAATTGCCTTGCACAGTTGTGTCAGAAAAGACAACATCCCAGCTCTTCTCAGAGTCAAGCTTGGTAGCTTAGAGGTGGAAATTCATAATCTAATAATTTGTGAAAATGATCTTCATCATGAGAGCCAAATGCATTGGTTCTGATTCAAGCCACTATACGAATGCTGTTACAAAATGCATTCGTAATGCAGAGTCAATATTAAATACATTTTAAAAATAGCTTGTTACCATACCTTTCTTTCAGTAATATCATAAACTCTGTTTGTTTTTGTTGAAATCCTGTACTTCTGTTTTGGTACCTAAAATGATACGCTTTCATCAGCAAGATTATCACATCAGTCATGACTTTACATAAAATTTTCCTCCTAATTAACATTTTCTAATATGTGTAATGTGTGTTTTTATTTAATAGTATTACATACTACAACAACATTTTTTCAATTCTCTTGGTACTGTATCTTTTTAGACATAAGAGCTGCAATTTCTTGTTATTCATTTACATCTTACTATCAGTAAAAAACTGATACAGAAAGTTTCTGCTGAGAGGGAACCAGTGGAGCTGCCACGGGAGAAACCTTATTCATGTGTGGCTCCACCACTACTCAGACAAATCCAGAGAGGAGCTTGCATAAAATATAATAGTTTCCAAGTTCTGTTGGGATATGTGAAATCCAAAACTGTACATATTTATCTTTCATAATTTTTTTCCCACATAACTGGTTGTATCACAACTGATATTAAGCCCTAGGTTACTTAACTGAACTCATAGTTCCACTCAAGCTCTGATATATCGTATTTAGGCATGGCTGATTTTGACACATGTACTGTCTGTTTTTAGAGGGGATGTATTTTCAGAAACACATGCATTTTGCCTTTTTTCTTTTCAACCCTTCTCACAGAGGTACAGAAGGAACAAGGTTAGAAAGCTTCTACATGCACAAAGGAAGGCTATGAAGCCATATATTATTCATCCTCATTATGGTCATAGTAGGTTGTAATTTATTCTCTTATACAGCAATGGTTGTCAACCAATCAGATTTATCTTTTTACTTCAGAAGTGTTATACTGACAGCATTTTAATCTGTTTAACAATCTAAGTTTAAATGAAAAAAATAAGTAAAAGAATAAAAAATGCTAATAGGTTCATACGATAACACTACTCGTGAGAAAGCAACTTACATTTTCCAGTTTATTTTGACATACAGGGTAACCACACAGTTTGATGATAGACCGTTCATCAACAACGTCTTTATAGTGAGATGGAGTAATACATTTTCCCTGAAATGACAAGAAAATAGTTCCAAATCAGATACTGGAAGATCTGTCATTTTTCAAACTCAAATGAAAATAAGCAAATACATACTTTCCATTTTTATAACAGTAAGTGTTACAAGCAGCACTTAGAACCTACCCAGTAAAAATGGGTAGAGGATAAAAAATATATACATATACATACATGCACTTATTTTTGCATACACAAACACCTCATCATATGCCTCTAGTGTGGCACCTATTCTCACAGTTTTCCTCTTTACATGTTACATACACCTATTTGCCATCACATTTACAACCCTTAACAGGAGTAATCCTTGTACCTTCCCAGTAAAACTGCTGCCAGATGAACCGTGGGGTAAAGAGTACCATTGTCTAAATTCACTGAGGACATGATATGGACCTAACTTTTTGTGATTTCCAGAGGCATAAACAAACTATGCTTGTAGAGATTCATAATTATATATCATCTTACAAAACTTGAGCGTATTTTCACTGCAGGATCCTTGAAAATAAGGCAACCATCAGCAGAGCTGATGAGAGAGAATTAATTTGTCCACTCTGAACTACAGCAAATTGTTCTAAGAACTTAAAAAAACAGTTGAATGCTAAAATAGAAAATAATGCAAAAACTTGCAACTCCTACAGAATTCAGAAGGAAATCTTCAGTAATGTTCTCTTCCAGGAGCTGTTCAACAATATGCAGTGCCTTTTTCTCAAGTTCAATCTTTCTTCTAGTAGAAGCTTCCAGGGCTGCTTTCCTGTAACATAAGAGACAGTGAATGATATAGAAGCAGTTCCCAGAAGCAATTCCCTAACTGAATAGTTATCTTCTTTTCTGAAATACAGTAGCTTACATTTTCTGCATCTCATCAAGTTGGCCAAACAAAGCAACAAGTAGACTTAATTTTGTAATAACCTCTAAAAAGAAAAAAAAAAAGAGAAAAAAAAAACAACTTTGGTTTGCTTTATTTTCTCCCCAGTCAGAAGAAGTATTGACTTCTATTGTCAAACCACAACAGAATTATTCCAGTTTTGCGTGCGCCCATTGGTCATGTATTTTCCTGTATCATTCATGTGTCTGCAGTGAAGCACATTTTAATATATTCTCTTAATGTACACAGATTTTAGCCTTTGCTGAATTTTATTCTCATTCTGTAGGGCAGGCTGGTCAGACAGCAGCAGCCAGGTGACAGAACAGAGACAGCCCTTGTAGTTCTGCCTCCCCCACGAAAGGAGTTCTCCTGCCATCTGTGTCACTGCTGTGAATCTGAATTCCTTTGGGCAGCTTTCACAGAGGGATGGCTGTTCGATGTCTCCTTGGGGAGCAGGTGACAGAGGCAGCTGTACTGCACCATTCTGTGCTGGTTAAAGGGGATGCAGCTTTCAGCCCTGTTAAGACGTAACGTGCAGCTCTGGCCTCGCAGGATGGCTATGCCTATTCTAAGCAAGACTAGGTTGATGTTTGGTTAAAAGAGGCACTGCATCATGCCAAAAGCCTGCAGGAAGTGGATGCTGGTGGTCTACTGAAGTCAGTAATCTCTAAGAGAGCCAAAATCATGGGAAGAAAAGAGTACAATTTCAGAGTGAAGCGAAGCAAAGCAAAGTGACCACCATACGTTGTTTGCTAGAGATGATACCTCTGAGCAGTGTCTTCATTTTTTGGAGCAGTTGATCGTTTATTTCCTAGAAATTAAAAACATGGAAGCACGTAAGTGACTTTTTTTCCTTTAACAATGGAAAACTATGGAGCTTGAAAAAACATGAAGACTTCTGCAGGAATGCACAGAGCATCGCTTTTGATGGCTGTGCCTTCAGTGAGGCAGAAACCACTCAGCAACGTCAGACACAAAATGCGTACCAATCCTGCGGTAACCACGGCCTGCCCCGGCCTGGGCGCCGTTATGCCCAGAATATGTACTTTTTAGGCGTCAGTTCTCTGCCATCGGAGACAGCCTCAGCCTGACGCAGTGCTGCGAAGCCCGATGGGGCCCGCCTCATCCGATCGCTTGCCGGGGTCCCGGCAGCCGCTCTCAGGCCCCAGCTGCGCAGCACGCCGAGCCGAGCCGAGCCGAGCCCGCAGCACCCTCCTGCCCCCAATCCGAGGCCGCCCTGCCGCCCGCTGCAGGCGCGGAACTCACCTGCGCGCCGCCGGCCGGGCCGCCCCTTAGCGCTGCCCCGCGGCTTCCCGTCCGCCATCATGGTGCTGCCGGCCCCCTCCCTCTGACCTCTGACGGGAGGCGGAGCTGTACCGGCATAACCCGGGCCGGGAGCGAGGAGAGGTGGGAGTGCGGTGTGGACGGCACGGCACGGCACGGCACGGCACGCTGCGGTGCGGGGTGCGGTGAGCAGTGAGCAGTGAGCAGCGAGCAGCGAGCAGCGAGCAGCGAGCAGTGAGCGGAGCTGGATTCCAGCGGTGCCTTCGCGTTTGTTTTTAATTCAGCCCTGGGTTAAAGGCTTATGCTATCGGCCCCTTGTGCTGGCCTGTGTGTTGCACCGCACCTGGGGAGCAGGCTGAGGAGTTATTAGAGGAGGCAAAGCGCTGAGTGTTAGCAGCAGGAAGTTCTAACTATTTCGATGCCGTACGTTTGCCGCTGGAACCGCTAGAATAGACGCAAATAGAAAGTGGGTTAAGTCTTAAGGCCTGAGAGCGTGTGCGAGCCGGGCGGGCAGCGCCCGCAGCGCCGTGTGCCGGCACGTGGCTGGGCCGGCGGGGGGAGGCATCGGCACACGGGGCTCGCCGTGTTGGTCTGAGGGGCTTAGAAACGTCCTCACAACTGGAGAGCTCGGAGTACAGTGTGCTTTAATGTATAACCAGACTTAGGCAGAAGAAATTACTCAAAACTAAAAACAAACAGAGACCCCCAAACTTGAATTTTTTAATTGTTGTGCCTAGAGATAAAGGACAGCGTGATCAGCCAACCCAGACACTGTAAGGGAATGAATAGTGCTGCATCATAGTCTCAGCTGCACTAAAACGTTGTTGGTGCAAGGTGGCAGGCACCTACATGTGCTGCACCCCTCCCAGGCAGCAGGCAGAGTGCTCTGGGCAGAGCTCTCACCCAGTGGGAGCACCCACGGAAAATGCAGCATGGTGGCCTGTGGGTGGTGTGCTCTGTATTAGCTGCAGTCGTCAATGGATGTGGCCATGCAGTAGCTAATAGATTGTTCTAATTTCTCTATTTGGTGTCTTTTTAATAAGGTGATTTTTTAAAGCTTCTGTAATCGCTTCATGTGTTTTAATACTGTACCTTTTAATTCATAATAGTTCTCAATGCCCGAAGAACAAAGTCAAACTATAATGGCAGTTGATGAACTTCAAGCCATAATACAAAGATGCGTAAGTACTTCTCATGAAAGTCAAAATGCAAGCAGTGAAAGTTTTACCTTATGACTTCAAAACACAAGACACTTGCTAGCAGTTCTCCTCACTGGTATCTACGTTCAGTCTCCATGTTTCACTGAGTTCTCTGTGGTGCTTATCCCAAGTTCTGCCTCTTGGAGAAAGAAGTGTTCTTGTTTCTCTCAGCAGAACGTGTCTAAGGGAACATATTACAGAATCACAGAACTGTAGGGGTTGGAAGGGACCTCTAGATATCAAGTCCAACCCCTCTGCAAAGCAGGCTCCCTGCAGCAGGCTGCACAGGTAGACATCCAGGTGGGTCTTGAATCCAGAGAAGGAGAATCCATGACCTCCCTGGGCAGCCTGTTCCTGTGCTCTGTCACCCTCACTGTGAAGAAATTCCTTCACATAATGTTGTGGAACTTCTTATGCTCTAGTTTATGGCCATTTCCCCATGTCTTATCACCACAGATGGCTGAAAAGAGTTTGGTTATGTCCCTTTGACTTCCACACTTAGGATATTTATAAATATTAATGAGTTCATCTCTAAGTCTTCTTTTCTCAAGGATGAACATACTAAGTTTGCTCAGCCTTTCCTCATAGGAGAGGTGCTCCAGGCCCTTTGTCATCTTTGAGGCCCTTCGCTGGACTCTCTCCTAGAGATCTCTTGTCTATTTTTGTACTGGGGAGCCCAGAACTGGACGTAGAACTCAGAACTGGATCCAGTACTCTGTATCACCAGCAGATTGTTGGGAGAAAATACATCTTCTAGATAACAAACTGTAGTTTCGACTTAGAAATAGCTACTGAAACACTGCTTTGTCTTCTGTGGTAGCTCTTGTTAACATCTTATGTATTATTTTCTATGTATTAAAATAAAAGGTTCAGTGACACTACATCTAATTTTGAAATGGAAGCTTATGTTTACCTATTCGTGTATTTACCTTTTAAAAATGCAGAGTTAAACGTGCTTATTTTCTTTATAGCAAATTCTGGAAGAAGCTGATTTTAGAGGAGAAGATTATAATCTGTTTCAAGTAGCAGGTCAGAAATGTTTAGAAGATGGTTATGCTGCTCAATTATTAGAAGTGATTCAAAATGTGAAAAATAAGGTGAGTTTAAGTTTGACTTTCATAAATATGATCCCCCTAGGTTTGGAAAATGTCCAATTTTGGCTGATTCTTTGAAAATCTGATTTGTAGGTTATTATCAAGAATATGGGTTGGAATCTCACCTCTCCTCTTGTTAGATGTATTTTAGCATATAAACAGGAAGATGAGAAGCGAGAACACTGCCTGAAGATACTAGATCAGTTGGTGCAGGTAAGTTTTTGAAATACATGGTTGTAATAAGGTAATTGCAAGGAAGAATTGCAAGAGAAAATAGGACATGAATACTTCAGAGTTCTTCTGTCTATTCCACACCACTGTTAAACTCATGGGCCAGTTTTACCTGAAGTAGATACAGTGATAGCATTCTCAGAGGTAGTTAACTTTTTAATAAATCTTGAGAATTTTAGGCAAAATGGGGCTAGACATCGTCCAATACAAAGTTCTTAGTGACCAGCTTTTGCAGTTAGTGTAGCCACAGCAAGGCTACCTCTTATTTATGGCAGGTCATAGAATGATTGGAAGGCACCCACAAGTATCACTGAGTCCAACTCCTGGCTACACACAGGACCACCCAAAATTTAAGCCCTGTGTCTGAGAGTGTTGTCCAAACACTTCATGGACTCTGGCAGGATTCAGACTGTGACAGTGAGTATCTAATGATTCTGGTGAAGTAATAGGGAAATAAGATTTAATCTGTGGGAATTTCCCTTTCAGTTCCTTTTCAATTGTGTACTTAGAAAACAATTTGCAAACTGAGTGAAATTCACACTGAAGTTTTTCTTTTCTCTCTACTACCACGGAATAACTTCTTGCTAAAGTACTCTGAGGTGCTTATACAATGTGGCAAATCTAATGGCACTAAAACTGATTTCTGTATTTCAACTTTTATGGAATTGCAGATACATTCTCAGAATAGTACATTAACTATAGGCATGTATTTATTCTTTAAAATTTGTTTCTTTAGAGACTATTTTGGATGTTCTTATCTGTTTTCTTAATGTTCAGGAGTTTCTGTATTGCAGTTTGTTTGTGATGTTTTTTTCCTGTTTGTTTGGTTTATGTTTTATAACCATGGTGATGAAAACATACATATTGTTGATCTCTTGTAGCTATGCAATCCGAAGGAACTTTTTTTGGGTTTACTTGAGCAGATTGAACAGGCATCAGGAGAGCAGGTGTGCCAGACTGTCATGTTACTGCTTCAGCCTTTGCAGACAGGTAACCTTTACTTTCTCATGTGATTTCTGACAAAGACAGCTATTTATCAAGTTAGTTTAGCCTTTGCTGGGGTCATTTGAGAAGTTTTTAAATAGGATTGATGGCCTCAGTTGAAAAAGCAACATTTTTCTTCATTTGCAAAATATGGTTATTTTTTGCGCTTGTACAATGTTCACATTCTTGTTACAGAAATAGAATTATGTGGACTTACAAATTTGGAGAATTAATTCGCTTAAAACTTTAAAATTATAAAACTTCGGTTTATAATTGAAACAGATTGAAATATTTGAATTGAAAACCTGCATTCTTCTGTTCTGCATACAAAACTTAAAAGGATAGATTAAGATGGTAGTTAAGTAGATTAATAAGTAGTAGTTTCTCTCTTGGTATGTGAGATTGAATCACACCTCATCAACTTTAAGTCCAATTGTAGCGATTTCTGAGCTGTGTTACTGGATTAAGTTAGAATTTAACAAGAGAGCACTTTGATAATGGGACGTGTGCATTTTGTTGCATAACTGATCTGCAGCCCGGGTGCCCTGTGCTCAGTTTAAATGGAAAGCCACTTGTGCTGCTTCCTCAGTCTGCGAGACCCACAGAGTACAGGACAGCTTTGAGCTGCTTTGTGAAGAGTCAGATCTCAGCAGAAAGTCTTTTGTCAAGCACAGGAAGAGTAAAGCAGAAAAACCATAGTAAAGAGGTTTTCCAGGTCAGATAAATAGATATTATCTTGTTTAGACTAGTTCTAGAAAGACAGATTTTTCAGTCTTCCTGACTTTGCTAGAGAGAAATGAGGAATGTTGAAAAAGCTTGAATAAATGGTGTAATACATCACTCTCAACCGTGTGGTTGTATTAACTACTGTGAAATAGATCCACTGATGATGTTGTTTAGTTTTGCTGGACTGATTCATCTGAATTGAGATATTAGTCCTTCTGCTCCCCTGAAAGTGAAACCTTTCTTACACAAGCCCATTGTTGTTCTTCACACTTTCCTCCAGCAAATATTAATTTAATGTCTCAAAATATTCTCTTTGCTTCAGTGCTTTTGAAACTTCAGAACAAGAAGGCCTACTCGGTAGGCTTATCTTTGGCCATGATTATGAATCAGCTTACTCCCTTGCCTGTACCTTATACTAAACAACAAATACAAGAAGATAAACTTGGTGTCTGTCAATGTTGTAATGCAGTGGTGAACTTTGCTAAACCTTTTGTGAATGAAGTTAAAAATGTGGAAAAGTCATCGGAATACAATGACACGGAGTTGAAAGAAGAATTGTTAAAGTTGTGAGTATTTGATATTAACTTAATGTATTCCTATAAAGAAACAAAATGAACAGTAGACATTTATTACATGTGCAGTAAATAAATAATCTTATTAATGTTTTTATAGTGCTGTCAACATATGAATTAATGCTGTATTTCAAAAAGAAAAAGAAATTATTTTCATTTTTGTAAAGTGAAAGAAGAATAGTAAAAATTTTTTAGTGCAAGGAAATGCTGAAAAACTATTAGTCTCTGTGGTATGGGGCTGGCTTGATAGTCCTGTACTTCAACCCAAAGGTGCAGAAGTGAGGATAATCCTATTCTGGACGTGAATTCTAGGAAATGCTCCTATGGGAGACATTTTTTTATTTCTATTCCTGGGATATCAGCAATAACAGCAGCCAAAATGAATATAGGCCTTGTTGACAATTGATGACATTGCTGTAGTCTCTATTTGTGAGATTTTATAAGTTTCACCTGTTGTTTTTCTCAGCTGTATGAAAAGCCTGAAGTACCCATTATTGACAGCTCAGCTCGAACAAGTGGAAGGCATTGAAGAACATCCATTTCGTCACTTTGCAGCTGAAATTATAGTAAGTGCAGTCAAAATGAATCAAAGTGTATGCCAGAGCAGTTGTGTGGTTCAGAGCTGCCAATAGGGAGTTAACTGCATTTCTGTTATTGCTTAGTGTGATGGCTTAGCGGGCCCCATGAGATAACGCGGGTATCTAAAGGTCTGCAGTAGGGTAAGGTTCCATCCTTGGAAATTCTAAATCTTACAGATGCAGTTCTGCTCCTTGATAAGCCCGTATGGACTGTTCTCTGAATCAGCAGCTGCTACTTTGTTTTAACTGCTTCTTTTTCCCTGGTTAAGTATGATTTTTTTTGAATATCTGAAGTATTGTCTTTGTTGCTTAGCGAAGGTAAAATCTAAATATTCATCCAAATTTTGCACATAGAAATCTCTGACTTGCCTAAAGTGCAGTGCCAGCTGGCAGTTAAGGAATAAAAACTATTGCTTGTCTGCTGTTGCTGCTACAGCTGGAAATTCAGTGTGACCGTGGCCACTCCATGCTACCAATGCAGTTATTCTGGTTTTGTTTCAGTAACTTGTTCTTGTTTTAATATTAACTCTATGAAGGAATAGATTTAAATTTGAGCTTTGAAATTTATTCTCTTGTTAACTTTGGTTAGAGGAGGGAGATACATGCCACACAGAAATGACAAAAGCTGAAAAATGCATGGAGAGCAGTGGACATTTTAGAAGATGTAGAGTGGGGACTGAAGCTGGAAGAAGAACTGAAGAAGTCCAACTATCTGAGGAAGAAGGCTGAAACTGGCTGTGAATTATCAGCCAGGGAGTTAGAAAAAAGGTGGCTTTTTGTGTGGTATAGTGGGAGAACTAGTCCTGGAAAAGCAGTCAGACTGGGTCAGGTTATTCTAGGGATACAGACTAAGACTGGACAAATCTCAAAAGGAAGACTTGAAGCCATCTGAGATGAGGAAATCACTATGAGTGTGTGTGTATGCGTGCACACAAAGCAAGTCTGGAAATTGCTGTGATGCAACTCTTTCTTTTCCAGTTTGTTTTTAAAAGTGTAAGACTATGCACATAAAATTTTACATCCCAATGTTAAGATTGTAAAGTCAAGCACACAATGTAGTTAGCAAAACTTTGGGTTATTTTCAAACATAATTAGTTTTTGTGTCATGAACACTTGCATTTTTTTTTTTCCACAGTGTATCTCAGTCAGTGTAGGATGGAACTGCTGCATGGCTTAATTAGAGCTGTGCGATGAAAGAGAAGCTTGCCTGTGAGAACTTTGCTTCTTTTATTGCAGAACTTGTATGAATTGCAGTGGTGGAAGCTGCGATTACCAGAAGATGATATAAAGGTTAAGATAGTTAAGGCTGCTCTGAATAATGGACTCTTATCCCTGCCTTTCCTGTTGGGCACAGTCTGAAACCATTTATTATGCTAATTATAAATTACTTTTTCTTCGTTTTCTCGAGAAATCAACTTCTGATGTTTGTGGAATTGGGTAATGAGTACTGCAGTGAAGGGCAGTAAAGACACGTTTGAGTGTGTCATCTTGTGTAATCCTGATTCTCCAAAATGTTGGGTGCTGGATGTTCAGTTTGGACAGCCATGGAAGGGTGAATTAATCTCTGCTTCTTTATAGTTCATACAGTAGAAATTGCACTCAGTCCACATAAATGTGTTGGGGAAAAGAATGCTCATATAATAGCTGTGAAGTTCTCAGGTTTCATTTCTTCGCTGTGAATCGCTGGAAAGGCCACAGAACAATTCTAACTTTAAAACAGGGCGTGCCTTGGGCAGGTAAACACTGTGCTGCATAGTGTTTAGTGATCAGAGAGCAGAATACCGAGTGCTCTGTGAAAAACACAAGTCTTGTGGCATATTGTGGTCGGGAAGCCACTATTAATCGTAGTGTCTGTAGATAATGGAGCCAGACTGTGTTTTGCAGGGTGGCTTTTATTAAGTCTTTTCTAACTGCTGAGTGCTTGACTTTGCTATCTTAATAAAACCATGACACATTTTTCTGACATTTATTTTTTCCCAGAAGGTTTTTTATTTGTGTATGTATCATAAATATTCACAAAATATTTATAGTAATGTCCACATACCTTACTTGAGATATGTTACTGTAAATACTGCTTAAGGTTTGTGATTTATTCAGCATACAGATTTTTTTAAAGGCAATTTAATGAAATCTAGCTTCCTTTTTTAGGACATTTTGCTGGATATGAGAGAATTAATGCCACTAGTGTTCTCACATCATAAAAGCAGAGGATCACACTGGGAGAACGAGGAGTTTGAGGATATAGAGAGAAAGAATTCTGCCGATTCTTTGGCATGTCTGTCATACCTGGTGTTTGTTCAGCATTTTGGTATCAATTGCTTTCCAGTGGTATTTAGGTAAGAGCTGTTCTTCCTCACTTATTTTAAGTTTGTACTTGGAATGTTCTGAGCAAAATAAAACTTTTATGTTTTATAGCTGTTAATGAAAACTCTATTTCACCAGTTTTACATATCATTTATGTAGTTTAACAGTCCTGCAGATTATTCTATACAGTTTGATTGCAGATGATCTGACCTTTTAAAGAAACTGATAGGATTAATCTCTTGCTGAAAATTAATGTGTATTAAAATGATAGAGACAGATAACACATATGAATTATAAATGGAAACTGGATGTAGTGCTTTGCATCTATTTCAGTTATTAATTTTGTAAATATACTTCTATAGACTTTTCCAAAAGGACGAATTCTGTCAGATGGATTAGTTGTGAAAATGTATGTAGCTTATACAGTTTAACATAAACCTTTCTTTTTCAGTCCGTCATACCTTCTGCAATGCAATATGACACATATAGGAGTGCTGCTGAAAAGGTAGGATCATATGATATTTGGATTTGCAGATAATAGAGGGAACTTTCTGTCCTGTGGTTTATTTTTGGTCTTTTATAATAATCCACACAATCAAATTTTGATTAATAATAATTAATCAAACCAAGTAAGTTCAGAGGAGATTCTTAAAGCTGTCAGTTAAAATTGTGAGCACTATGACATGGTATTCTCTTTTTCTAAGAGCTTCAACAAATTGTCTAAAACACTCATTTATTGTTTACAGAAAATGTATTCAAAAATGCAAAATTAAGGCAGAATAATTAGTGTATATTTCTTTATAATTCTGTATCAGTTTACTGACTACAAGATAGTGTATCGTATCAGAATACATTCAGTTAAGCACTATCTGATTAGTGGTCTGTCTTTCTAGAGAAATCAGGCTTCTCTGTATTTATTTTGCTTTCCATAAGCAGCAGCAGTGACCAAATAGTTTCTAGCATTGGTTTAGAGGGGAGAGGTTTCTGATTATGACTCCTTATCATTTCCTAGTAAAACAAAACTTCTTGGCCTCTTCCTTGTAGGATTTGCTTTGTTTTAATTTGGCTTGCAGAGCTATATATGCACGTAGAATAATTTGGAAAAAGTTTCATTTTCTTTATTCATTAATATTCTGATACCTGTGGGATATGAGCAAATATTAAGAGGGAAAAAACCTGAATGTTATGACCCTAAAGAGAGGAGTCTAGTTTACGGGTTTTGTTTACTATATATACTCAATATATTCTAAAAATTTTTTGAGAGACATAATGAAGACATCATATTTAGAAATCAGAATGAAAATTGTCATGGGCCAAGTTCCTTTTTGGCATCTCTTCTGCTATTTCATCTGAAACATCATCATTAAGGTCTCCTTAATTTATGACTTGATGTCTTTTTCTTTATAGAACAGAAGAATCTGTGTTGTCTAAAGGACTTGTAAGTTTACCGTTCCTTTAATCAAATTTTCATTGTTAGAATGCTTATTCTTTTCAATTTTAGTGATCTTAGAAAGGTACAAGTGGTTCAGGTAACAGTTTGACAAATATTTTGGGGCTTAGTTACACGTTCTTCAGTCTTACAAACATTTAAATGAATGTGTGCAGTGTTCAATAAATTTATGTACATTTAAATTACCACTGCCACTTAAATTCAAAGCACCTAGGAGCTCCAAATATATGAATCATAGTAAAGGTAGTTTTAGCCATGAAATGTTAAGCTTATAGGTCAATCTCTTGTATATATGCGAAGTGTTGGCAATTGTTTTTTCTCCCCCACCTGCAGGATCTGTTTGAGAGCTGTTTATTGAGAATGGAAGATAATGGCCTTCTCCATCAGTATTTGGAATTCAGAGAATTTATTGATGTGCCTCAGGTAACAAGAAACAATGTACAGAACTGCCTTTGTAGTTGATAATAAGCAGTACCTAGCTGTTTCCTCAGTGTTGGAGGGAGGATGTGCTACTGAGCACTCATGCAGTTGTGTCGTCAAACTGAAACCTATAGTGTCATGCTCTACTGAATTGCATGCTGTACTGAATTGTTTGTCCTCTGATTCATGCTGCAGCATGAAGTTATAATGACAACTAAAATGTTCTTCAGATAGCTCTTGCTACTTTTTGCTTCTTCCTTACAAGTGTGCTGCTTGGCTAGTTTTTTATTTGGACACAACTGCTCATGGCCTGGCTTGTTAATTTCTTGAACAGATTTTGTTCAGTGTGATGTCGTAACGGACATGTAATTAGAATTTGTTTCTGTCCAACTGCAGGATTTGGTGAAAGTTATGACCCTTTGTCCCATAGAGCATCTGGTATGTAATTTGACCTACAGGATGATTTATATACCGAGTTTAATTAGAATAAATCAGATAATGTCTTTTTGTTATTATCAGTATTTAATACATATATGATTGTTTTTTTAGAGAAAGAAGAGTTTGAATATTTTGCAATTGTTCATAGATAAATTTGAAGCAGAGGGAAAATATACATTATTCAGGTATGCATTCAAATTACCATAGATAGTATAATACAAACCTCACTGCAACTTCATTACTTACAAACTGTCAGAAATCATTTTTATCAATCTGGTAAACCATGTTAACTTTACTATGTTAATTGGTGGATAAATAATGAATGTCAGTTGCCCCTCATTCAATGAGCTGTCAGATGTAACCCAGTGTTGAAAGGTTATGTATCTTATTTTTCTGTGGTGAAACTCCCACTGAGTGAATAAGGCATAGTGTTATCCAAGTCTTTAGCTAATGATGCAGGCAGGTTTGAAGATATAACATCTGTTTTTGTTTGAAGGTGTTTACTGAAGACAAGCAACCACGCTGGTGTAGAAGGATACATTATTAAAAATATAAAAGATCAGATTCATTTATCATTAACGGTAAGTGTATTACTGTTGAAAAATAAATTGCCTCCTCAAAATTGTATCCAAAGGAATTAAAGAAAATATGTATAACTTAAGATTTGAGTGATGCATTTAAAAAAGAAAAACAGAAGTACCACATGTTGAATGGAAGCATAAGATTGGGAAATGATTTAATATTGATTTGGCTTCTTTGCATTATGATTCTTCATATGTGATTTTGAATTACACAATCCTACTGCATTTTTTTAAATGGGTTATAATTATATTTTCTGTACGTGAAAAACATTGTCCTTAAAGAGGATCTATGCAGTATTTTATTTTATCCTCACAGTTCCTCATTTTCTGAATATTATTCAAATGCTACAGTCCAGAGGGAACTATTATTTTTTATCTTGTATTTTATGATGACGTTCAGCACTATACTATGAGTGTTTCACAAATGCTAAATTCATCAGAAAGAGTTGAGCTAGATCAAAGCCATTTAAACCTCGTATTTTATAATCATTTATGGAAGGAAATTGTAAAACTTAATAAAATGTTAATAATTAACTTCTTTTTTTGCTTTTTCCTCTCATTTTTACTGTTCAGGGCCTGTTTCAAAGCAAATTTGATCTCTAAGGTCTTCCTTTTTGTCAGATAGGACAATAGAGTAAACTCATGCATATTTTGTCATAACATTTATTCATAATTCATATCATAATAATGATATAAAACAAGTACTTTTTTTAGATCGTAGTCTGTCCTGTATATTGAATCAGCAGAGGTTAAAGAAGATAATACTTTGAAAACTCTTCCAAAAAGGGCTTGCACTAAAATTGAATAGGTAGAACATACTCTGACATTTCTTTACTAATGGATTTGTTGACTGTGCAGCTTCAGAATTCTGTGAATACATTTCTTCTCTGTAGAGGACCCTAGCTATCAAAAAGACAAATAATTTATAAATATCATTATATGGACTTGAATATTCTAGATTTGTTGCAAATAATTCTGCTGTAGAGTAGATATAAATAAATGGGTAACAACAGAAAATTGTTACCAACTTATTTCACTGCCCAGCTAGTGTTAGTCTTTCCCTGTTCCTCATTTCCTGACTTAACGCAGATGACCCTTCTTGCTTTCCTTCCAATCCATTTCTGGCTTTGTCTTTTTTCCCTCTTGTATATGTTTTGTCCTGTGTGTGGTATTTATCCAACCTTCCACACCTCTGACTGAGGTAAAGACTTCACCAAGGTGGAATCTTTGCAAAATAACTGCTCCCAGCTCTGTTGTACTGATGTGGAATACCCTTTTTAAGAGGCCATGATAACTTCAGAGGTGTACTCACTTACTCAGTCAGCACTGTGCAGGAGCTCTGTTCACGCTGAGGAGGGTCTTTACCATATAGCTGCAAATCCATGACAAGCTTCTGCTCTTCTGCTCCCTGTGAGAAGCTGCAGCTGCCATAGGCCACCTCTGCTCTGGGCTGCACAAACCCAGGGACCTCATCAGCTCCTCTTATGTCTCGCCCTGTAGACCTTTTGCCATTAAATTGTCTATGTTAAATTGCTTATGATTTCATTAAGGTATCTCAGTTTAAGGTTTAAATTATGTACTCAGCTAAACTTTTTGTATCATTTTTCAGAAGGCACATGACAACGTTTGGTTTACAGGACATCACCTGATCTCCCTTCTAGATTTAGTGCTTTTGCTTCCTGAAGGTGCTGAGACAGATCTTCTCCAAAACTCAGATAGGTGAGTTGTAATCACAGTTAGAGGCTTCTGTTGTTTTTTAATCAATTAAAAGTCTTCAGGCTGCCTTACTACAATGAGAGGTACACCATCGTGTAACTAATCAGGTGAAAACATCAATGCATTGTAGATTTTTTGAAATAGAGATGTAAATTTCACCTGTTCATCCTTTCAAGTAACTGTAAAAAAAAAAATGTTGCAGTGATGCTGATGTTGACAATAAGAGAGGAATTCCTTCTGTGTTCCCCAGGAATATAAGACCTGATGCCAGGTTACAGAACTAACTGGTAAAGCATTATTCTTTCAGGAATGTATGGTTTGTCAGCTTTGTGTGGAAGCAGAAGAATAAGTTTAGCAATATAAGCCACAAAAGAAATGTGGTGTGTCTCTCCACAGGGGTATAAAAATTATTCAATGTAACTTACAGCAAACGATGTTTATGTGGAAGAAAGAAAGGTTTTTGCTAAAAAGTATGGAAGAGAAAAAACGTATACAAAAAACATGCAGGAGTAAAAATTCAGTAAAATAATAATAACAATAAAACATTGTCATGGTAGTTGCAAATCAACTTTGGATTATTGCTGATGAATATTACAGATTTTTTGTAATGTGATTCTCACTTGAGAAAGCTCCCTCCCTCACAATCACTGACTTTCCAGTCTGCTGCTAGTTTTAATCTTACTTGCAGAGAGCCAGCTTCTCTTGTAACAGGGAAGCTGCTGTGCTCTTGATTAACCATACTGCTCAACAGATGAGTGGCTTCAATTTGAAGAAATGGATCTTTTAGGGTGTCTCGCTAAGGGGCAATTGAAGTTATTATCCCTATAACAAATATCTGCACTTTAAGAGATTAATAGTATATTTTTATTTCACAGGATTATGGCATCACTAAATCTACTGAGATATTTAGTCATTAAGGATTGTGAAAGTGATAATCAAGTAAGTACTAATTGACGTGAAAATTATTGATTTTTGATTAGCCATGGACTGAGCAGAATTCATGTGAACACTGTTATTCTCTACTCATAGACATGGCTTTTGCATTATTTTCCAAAATGGTCAGTAATCCAGAAGTGGTATTTTAGCTGTATTTGGAGATGTGTGATGTTTTGTTTTATTCTGATGAAATTTGATTGTGTTCATACTTAACTGTTACAGTAAAGAAGCTTGTTCTTTTATTAAAGTGCAGCGAAACATTTCCTGAACTCAGTAAGCAATGGCATGGTCAGACAATTAATTAACATTCTAATTATCCTAAGGTAGTTGTTTTTCCACAGTTTGTTGACTTTATGGTTTGGGCTAATTGACTTTGGCGTCTCATTTTCTCCTAAAATACAGGAAAAATTCCCATCCATTTTTAGAGCACATTGGGTTCTCTTGTAGTTTTGTGAGTGCTGGATGGTGTTTGAATGGAAAAATAATAATAATGTGGTTGGTACTGATTATTAAAAGCATCAGGAAAATGAACTGTAAAAATAGCTTTCAATTTTGCATTTCTCATCTCCTATTTAATTAAGTAGATATAGACTATATCCGTTTCTCAAATTTATGGAGGGATTTTAACTTATGCTCCCATTATATTCTACTGTACTTCATGTACATGTACAGCTCTGTAAGGAAAGAAAGAATTCCTCTTTTATTATTAAAACTCTATATGTAGTAGTGTGCATGATTGCTGTAACTACCTTCTTAGTATTTGGCATAAAGGATGTCATCAACGTTTGAGAAGAAAATAACATCAACTCTTTTGAAATTTTCCCTTAAATTTAAGCCATGCCAGTTCTTACAGACTTCTCCTTTGGCTCCCTTCAGACAGTGCAAGTGAAACACAAAGAATATAATTCCTTTCATCTTAGTTCATGTTTTGATTGCTGCATAACAAGCGCTTTCATGAATCAAATAGAAAATCAGATTTTTCTGGAGAGTTATTTCTTCATTTCAACACCATTTTTGTGGAAGTAATTACTGCTCTTATATGATGAAAATTTTTTGAATCGTTCCTTGTAATCAACAGTACCATTTAATGTTGAGAATTCATATTTTCATCATCTTTACCCTGCCCTTTGGTGATCCTGCCTGAGGAAAGGAGTCATTTAAATGGTTCCTGTATCTGAAGACACAAAGGCTGCTTTATGTTTCCTTCTACAGCAGTTTTGTAACTGCAAGCATATAAGGCACCAAAGCACAGTTTTCCACTCGTGCTGTGTAACCTTGAACAGCCTTGCTTTTGAGCAGCTTTCCCTCATGTCTCTTTGCTTCCTGAGTGCCATTATTATCAACTCTTTTTACCCGTCCCAAACTGGAGAGGAGGTTCATGTGTTGGTTTGGCTCCTGCCCCTAAGGACATGAATACAGAGCACAGGAATCTAACAGCTTTAAAAAAAAATTAGGATTCATTAGGGATTTCATTAAGCTCTTAACTCTAGTAAAATGCTTAATGCTGGTTTTTGATGAAATATATGTATTCATGTACGCTTTATATTTGTGTGAAATTTATATAGATTTTACTAGAAGACGATTGTTGGGAAGACAGTATTTCTGACTAGATCATAAAGCCTTCATGCAGGTTGTAGATTGCTTGCAAATTTTGAATTTCTGGTGCAACACAACCAGTGACAAGTCTGTACTCTTCTTAGTGGGTAGTAGAAATGTAGGTACCACTTAAAAAAGAAACTGATTCTGCAGTAAGCAAATATTTAATACTTCTGTGTATGATTTAAGGGAGATTGGAATATGGTCCATACTTGGTACATGTTCCAAAAATAATAGGTAAAAAGACCTTGGAAGTAAGGACATATAGTTCCTACATGCTAGTACAATGTAATTCACTGTGACAGTTGAGAATGCAAAGGTGGTCTAGCAGCATATCCAGTAACATTCCTGTAGTGCTTCTTAAACTGCATGCAATATATAGACAAGGGTTTTATATCTGAGGAGCATGACATTTACCACAGCATTCACTTGTCATTGCAATACAGGGTTAATTCAGGAATGTTAATTCAAACATTTCTGCTATTTTGCTGCCAAATTAGGAGGAATCTGTGATTTATGTTGTCTGACCATATAGATTGTAGCCTTAGAAAGTGGCTGCTGTCTGCCCGCTGCCAACATATCAAGATCCTTTCAGCTTTATTTCCAAGAATTATTTGACAATGTGCATTTCCATTGCTGCAGTTACAGCCAATATACTAAATTTGCCCATTTTCTTGACTGTTCCATCCTCCAGTTTTCAATAAATGCTTTTGAAAGTGTGGAAGAGAGGGAGAGGAGTTTAAATATCAGCATGCTATGTGTGCTTAAGTGCATGTCTTATTTTTTTTTCCTTCCCACTACAGAAGTTTATGTATTAAAGACAAGTTGAAAAAAATTGTTTGACAATGTAGCATTGCAATACTTCATTGAAAATAATTTGCAACCTTCTCTGTGCTGTTCTCTTTGAATAGACTGGTGTGTGGACTGCACTTGCCAAGATTGAGAAAAATTTTTTAAAACCACTGCATGTTGGACTCAATATGTCAAAAGCACACTATGAGGCAGAAATAAAGAATAAGAAAGAGAACAGAAGAGGTTTGTTGTTTCATTTTTTTTCTTATCATTTACATTTGGAAACTTTGGAAATAAGGAATTGGTGAATACTGTAAAGACACATTTTTATTTAAGTATTGATTTTATTTGAGGTTTCACATAGTATTTCAGCAGTTTCTATGTTTGATATTAATACTTTTCATATCTGGAAGAATCTGAACTTGTTTATCTCTCATCATGTTTGTAAATCTTACGGTGACCTGACAGAAATGTCACATGAAGACATTCAAACCTTGTTCTGCGTTTATACTTTTGATTTTAAGGTTAGACAGGAACAGCTAAGTCTCTCTTTGAATATGTAGCCCTTAGGTTTCATACTAGGTGTGGGGAGGCTAACAAGAGAAGAAATAATTCACACAGCAAATAGGTAGTGTCTTAAAGCCCAAAGGATTACATTCTAGATTTTTTTTTTTTATCTGACATATAGAATCAAATTCTGCTCAGGGTTAAGCAGATACATTCCAAAGGGAATGAAACTATAGCTGCTTCAGGTCAACTCTGCATATGTCAGATCCTCTGCGCCTTTATAGTCTCCAGTATAATTAAGGCAGCCCAAGGAAATTACTTCTGCTGCCAGAAATGTCAGTACAGCTTTTTGCTGCCAGTCCTATCCTTGCGTGTTGTTATGAACTGTGTGAGTACAAAACAGAGTGAAGGGATTTTTTTTCTGAAGATAACCTGTGGATATCTTTCTAAAGGGAGTCCTTTTAAAGAAAAAGCCCAATTTAGTTTCTTACATGTCTCTAGCCTTTGACTAAGTGTAAAAGATCTGAGTTCAAGAGAGGACATATACCAATGATTTAGTCTTTCTCCCCAGTGTATAATAATTGTAAGCATTATGTTACATTTCAAGTACATAGTCTGAATGTTGAAAATTTCCCCTCAGTTTTGAGATTTGTCCTTGTAGTTTTGTCTGCTATAAGTAGTCTGTTGGAAACAGAGAAACCTGCAGCCTTTTTCTTGATAAAGTTAAGTAAGTCTGTCGTCTTATATATCTCTGGATGTGAAAGCATTAAAAATGTATCTTAAAAAACAACCATATTTCCTTTTAAGGAGAATTTTAGCTATATAAAATTGTTTTAGGTTTCCAGATATTGCCTGTTTGCTAATGTAGTCATATAGTAACTGCGGTGATAGCATCCAGCTCACCCTATCCTCAAAGTTCAGTACCTTTCCTTTTTGGTGTTTGTTCAGTCTTTGTGTTTCTGATTTAATGATTACTGTCCATAAATACTAATATATTGGAAGTTCTTTTGATTCTAAAAATCAGCTGGAACAGCAGCCTGATGTCTGGCTCTTTTCTTCTACAGAGTCACAGAGTTCTAGCACAATTTGTTCTTTGACTGTCAGTGGGGAAAAGATGCCTGCCATGACTACTGAAATGCAACTTCAGGTGAGTTTGCAGTTCCAGAAGTATTTACATTTTTCTTTTCAATCTGGAGCCAAATGTATGTGTACAGTCAGTAAAGAAATCAATTTTTCTAATAAAAAATAACATTAATTTCCTCTGTCATTTCAGGTTTTACACTCAGCTCTCTTCACATTTGATTTAATAGAAAGTGTTCTAGCTCGAGTAGAAGAACTCATTGAAGTGAAACTAAAAGCTGTAATAGGAGAAAATATATAGGTCAACTGAAATATCTGAGTTAATGTACTTCTTGCAAGATCATTTTGATCATTAGACTTGAGTTGAAAAGAAGGCTGTACCAACCTTTAGAGAGTAGCTTGGGGTGGCCTCTAGGAAAATTGCAAATCCTGCTCTTCTTCTGTTGATGTTTTGTTTTTTTCAAATCCTTTTGCTATTTTTGTCTGTGATTCACAGAGGTGGCCCGTTTACTAAAGTGTTCATCTCCAGAACTTGATGCTTTTCCTAAAGTATGGAAAGTATATCTACAGGATGTTTTTGTATGATTGTGCATTTCTTGTTCTATTCATTTTCAAAATATTTTCAATAACTTGTTGTCTGATGATCTGAATTATGAAGATTTTTATAACGTAACCTGAAGGACTGTGAATTAAAAAGCACTGTTAAAGGAGTAGCTATTTTTATTAGTACTTTTTAATATTGACAAACAAGCTTCTATATTTACAAACAGGTCTATAAGCTACAGATAATAGATTAAGGCAAACAAAACCAGGTTTAAAGAAAAACACATCAGCCTTGAGCTAAGTAAGGTATTAAAACTCAGTAAAAGAATGGATATAACTTGTGTTTAAAAATGCACTGTGTAAGAATTTATACACAACTATTTTAATATGGGAAACCCGTATTTTGAAATTGTTTTGGTGATCATTATCTCTAATGATAAAATTTTCCTTAAGATATATTACATATATTGAGAAATTACTATAAACAGATGAATGCAGAATACTTGGTTCAGAATCAAACCAAGTATCCGGATGACTTCTCAATAGTGCAGGTAAACCACATTTTTATTTCGTTAGAAAACATACTGAGTGTAATGTATATTATATTTCATTGTATAGTTATTTAATATAAATTTGTTTGAAATGCATAAATTGTATATATAGTTTTTTTTAAGTGCAACAGCATATTTTAAGAACATTCTGTATATTGTTTAAAACATAGCTGCTATAATTTATTTATGAATAAAACTCCCCACTAAATTAATTACTGTGCAACTGCTGGTACTCCTGAAGCATCTTCCAGACTGGACTGTTTTCTATTATGTGAGTTTTTGTCATTGCCATTTTGTGAGAAACATCATCTGCATATGGCTTGGAATTCATCTTGGAGGAAAGAAAAAGTATATTATGAGTAGGACACATTCACTTTTTTTGGAAAATGAAGATTCTATATCTCTTTATCTGGCAAGACCAGTCCTAAAATAACTACTCCCATCAATATTGCATCTGCTTATCCGGAGAGTATTTCTACAGGAGTTGGTATGGTAGGTTTGGACTAGGTGGATGGTATTGCTCCCTTGGCCTTGTCCCTTATCCTAGGTCAAAATAAACTTATTTTTTAGGATGTATGATAATTAGGGACTCTCTTGCGGGAGCTCATTGAATTGACTCTGTACTGTATCAGCAATAATGTAAAGGCAACTGAGATATTCATGGTATGTATTATCATGACTTCTTACGGGGCTGTCTTGTTGAGGTCTGGTGTATCCATTCTGAACAGATTCAACTTGATAGGATCAACAGTAATCTTAAAAGCTTTTAGGTTAATGCTACGTTAAGAAACTGGGCCAGACAGCAGCAGAATCCAATACAAAGCTAGAAAAATACAGTGTTCAATGTTGTAATAAGCATTCATCAACTCTTAACATACAGTAGATGAGATGTAGTTTCTAACATGCTCTCTAACATACTGCTTCTGTTTTTGGTACGTGGGATGGTTCTAGCGTTGTTGTAGATAGCATCTAAGTTAGAATTCTCATGGAAAATGTTATTTAAAGCAGTTCAGGCCTCAGTGAGGATGTTTATGCATTCAGGTATGTTGCTGTTACATAGATGAATTATCCTCGTTAAGCTGTAGTAATAATGTATTACCATGTGCATCATTTAAAAATCTGCAGATAACTGGTGTTTTCAGATTACTACTTTACTTCAGAAGCCGTTACATTTTAAATCTCATTTTCATCTCTTTTCACTTCAGTGCTAGCAAGTGAAATGAAGACTTTCTAATTTAATAGAATGTCTTTGTTTGCAAGGGTCCTTAAAGATCATCTAGATCTATCTGTTGGGCAGGGTTGCCACCCACTAGATCAAGTTGCTGAGGCCCCCGTGCACCTGGTCCACGAACACCTCCAGGAAAGGAACATCCACAGCTTCTCTGGGTTAAGCATGGTGACATCTTACATTAACAGAGGTAAATAAGAGCTGGATTAACTCTTAAATATCTTATTTGCTTTTCTGTGTGATATTAAAGTTACCTTTAACAGTAGTTTAAGCATTCAGTTAAAATGTTTGAGCAACGGTCCCACCTCAGTGTGTAACATGGATTGTGTAATATGACTTCATACATGAGCAGATAGCGATAGGAGAAGGAGGAGTGGTTTTAAATTAAAAAGAGAAGGGATTTAGGTACATATTCAAAGGAATTTTTTTACGCAGAAG
Source organism: Odontophorus gujanensis (assembly GCA_013399175.1). NCBI lineage: Eukaryota > Metazoa > Chordata > Aves > Galliformes > Odontophoridae > Odontophorus > Odontophorus gujanensis. The sequence continues at coordinate 239,192 of VXAB01011891.1, forward strand.
GTGGTGGAGTACTGGAACAGATTCCTCAGAGAAGCCATGGATACTACATCTCTGAAAGTGTTCAAGGCCAGGTTGGATGGGGCCCTGGGCAGCCAGAGTCCAGGGTGTTGAAACTGGATGATGTTTAAGGTCCCTTCTACCCCAAATGATTCTATGATTATAGTCAATATGATGCAAAATGATCCATTAAGGAAAAACGGATGTTTTCCATGTTAAACTCTCTCTGAAGTTCTGAGGAGTTAATCATTTTAATTATATTTAACTAGACTTACCTTAGCTATAGTTAGCATTAACTTAACAGTTTCAGCAGTATTATGAACTGGTATTATATGTAAATTGCTTCCCAGGAATCTACACATCAAAATAAATTAAGGTTACTTTCAGAGTGCACATTTAATTATGCCATAAAACTCAAAAAAAACCATTCCCACATAATGTAAACAACTTCTTTGTCTTCACCGCAGGTTGCTTTCATCTTCAGCTGAATAAAGTTGCTTTTATCTTTTAAGGTAACAGGCAAATTCCTGCTGATTTTATACCTATCTATCCCATCTCTACACCATTTGTTTAGGTGGGATTTTGAAGGGTTTTTGTTTTGTTTCTAGGAGTCCCTGACAAGTCAGTCAGTCATAATTTCTTAAGTGTGCATATGTTCAGGGAGAACAAAACACTCTTTTGTTGTGTTGTTGAAGACTGTTCTCAGAGTGGCAGTAAAAACTGTGTTTATTTTTTCCATGACCAACAAAACACAGGAAAGGATCTAAAAATATTATGCTAAAAATATCTCAGAATTTGATCTACATCTTTGTAGCATACTACTAAATATAACCATCTGTATGTTTAGATAATGGGGTAATTCTAACAATTTCATTAGAACATCCAAGTCTACATAATTTAATCAGGGGATTAAAAAAAACCAAATCCAAAATATGACTTATGGTTTGAGAATATAGCATACGTTGTAACCCCACCAGTGCAAAAGATCAGTCACTGATTTACCTACAATGCCAGAACTAGCTTCAGATATTCCTTAGTAATAAGGCATATGTATCTAAAGTATAATTGTACCCTGTCTGTCATCAAGCTGGTGTGGCCTGCAGTGATAAAACTAATATTTAAATTTCTGAGTTGCTAAAGGGAATGTGTTTTCAAAACATCACATTTTTTAGTGATCAACTCACATACAAGATCAGTTGAAATATAGATTGAGCATTAGCATTACCATCAGCTGAAAAATATGTTCCTGCTGAATGATGGCAGAGCTTGTAAGAACTCTCATGAAAATTCATGGGATTTTTGCAAATGGATAATAGATTTCCTACATTTCATCCCATACACTCAGCCATTCATCAGCATTTGGCAATGCGCCCTGGATGTAACGAAACTGGTGTTAGTTTCAGGGAGGTAAAGATCAAAGATGCCATTAGAATAGTCACTTTGATGTCAGGAGTGAAAATGAGCTGCAGCAAAGATTACTGTACCTACCAGAAAACAGTTTTGGATAGAAGTGTGGAACAGAATCTGATATCTATTCTGAGCAGGTATGTACTGAAAAAATGCAATATTTCAGGCTTTACTTCCATTGTTCTAGCTCAGTATAACAGACACTATTCCAAGTGAACAGATTTTAAAAGCTGGTAAAGAATCTAAAGTTTACAATGAAGCCTTTTCTGTGAATACAACATACTTGTTCTGTTTTGAGATTACCATGAAAACATGCTGACAGAAGTAGGAAAAAAAAAAGTTTTAAGAAAATTGCCTCATTTTCCAGTGTGAGAGAAAAACTTGAAAAAGATTATATAGCCCTAAAGTGACAGGAGGGATGTGGTGGTTTTTTTGGGGGGGGGAGGGAATATCTCCTTTTGTTAACCATCATGTCAGATTGATTCACATAAAATTCTTTTCATTTTCCATTAATAGATGTATTCTTTGGCTAATTTTCCAGTGTATGAGCAACAGTGTATATGCAACTGAATTCAAAACTGCTAAGTAAACAGTTAAACTTCATTTCTTCCTAGCAATAGAAAGTTTGTTGCTGAAATTATACCTTCTCTGAATCCTAAACATTACGTTCCATTCTTGTGGTCCATGAAGAGCAGCTGACAAAACCAGAAAACTGTTCCGATGTATGCTTATAAACTTCTGAATTCTTTCTAAAAACTGTTCTTCCCCTCTCACTAGAAAGTCCTGAGTGTCTGACAGTATAAATGCAACACCTGTTAAAGAGATTGATACGAATTTGTGTCGGTGATGTGATTAGGCGTTCTCACTACAAATACCCTAATCAGGAAGTGATTCTTATTCAAGCATTAGTTTAAAAGTCAGTAGTACAAAAAAATGTGAGTTAATTCATGCATCTTGATGGTTTAATGCAGTGTGACATTTGGCCAGTAATTACTAGTTATTTTAAGGTAAAACTGCAAATAACTTGGACGTTGTTTTCTGATGTAACATTAAAAAAATAGTGTTCAATTCACTCAAAGTTATAGACATCTGAATGCCTTTGAAAGCAGATGTTTCAGGAGCAAGAATCTGCTGTATGGTATCAACTTAAAACAAATGCGGAATGATTGAAGACCTCAGCAATTCTGATTCAGAAATAAGATCAGCAAATATACCTGCAACATCTTCATATTGAATGGAAATGTCTACCATGAAAAATGAAATTATAATCCCATCAAAACAGTTAAGTTCAAAGGCATAAGTCTATAGAAGGTTAAACAACAGAGCATAAAAAAGGCTGGGCCAATCAATGCCTTGTTAGTCGTTATAGTTCAGGGAAGCTTCAGGTTAAGGATCTTGTCTGTCTGACTAAAGCATCCTCTGCACTATGAAGGATGGACAGATGTTTCATAGTTGAAGTTTCAGTAATTTCCTAATCAAAACAGCTCCAAGAATCCTTTTCTCATCTCCTTGTTACTACCAGGTCTGCAGACTCAACTTGGATGATTAAAGCCAAGGCTCTCTCTCCTATTTGTAGCCACAAATACTAAGTATATTGATGGTCATCTTATATTTAAGTGTCATTCAACACACTTCTACAGTTAATAAGAATTTGCTAAACAGTTCCTTTGATTATCATAAAATACAATGTAGAGACCATTGGCAACATTTAATCCAAGAAATTCTCTGTTGCAGCCTCTGGTTTATATGCCATTGCTACTTCTCCCACTACTGTATGACACTGTAACGTGGCAGCTCCTATTCAGTTCAGCACAGCTTACAGCAGAGCCTGATCTTGTGCCTCATTAGAGTTTAGGAATGTAAAAACAAAGTACTGTACCAGAGAGAGAAAATATCACGGAACCCATTTCCACTGATTCTGAATATCGAACTCGGTGTTGTTGCCTCTGTAGAATTGTGGAGATTTCATGATTCTAAATAAATTTTAACAGGTTATCTTCAGCCAACAAATTAGGTGCAATATTCTTATAACATTGAATAGTTATAGAAGGAGCTTCAGCATCATTGCTTAAATTTTTTTTTAAAATCTCACTTTGAAAATTTTGAATTTACTTTTTTTTAAATGTTAATTACATTTCAGAATATCTGTATTGAAGTATATCAGATCATTGAATTGTGATTTGTATGCTTACATTCAGTTTGACACAGGAAACCATCGCATGAATCATAAAAGAGCTCAAACATTTTACAGTCTATTTTTGTAATAAATGCTAAAATAGGATTTGTGGAGTTGATGAATGTACAGTAGTGTATTTCTAATGCTCCAGTTAATTAGACTGCATTATTCTCACTGATGTCAGCATTTCATTTGAAAGATATTTCAGAGGATTTGTATAGGAAGTGATTTTCATTAATGGTTTTTGACAGAACACAATCCAGTCAGGAAAACTAGAATGTTGCACTATGCAGTGTAATCATATGAGGAACTGAGTGGGTTTGGATATATTTTTCAGCCCGCAGAAAGCACTTCTGCAGTATGCTCTGTAAAAGCTGCTCAAACCCACACATTTTAAAGATTAAACTGCTGAATCCTCTTTAGCTAATAAAATGTTTTTTAATTACCCATTTAAAATGTAGGCAACCTGCCATAAAGAGAGCTTTAATGATTTAGTGGAAGAATACAAAATAAAGTCGGGATGTCTGAAGGAGAGAGTAACCAGAAAATTTATGCTTTGCATTTGTATGGAATGGGAACGCTCAGTGTCAGCTGCTTATGAGATGTAACTGCAATTTTGGAAAAATTCTCTGCTTCAAAGCCACCACTGAAATGGAATTATTCTGTACACAAACATGAAACAACTTTAAGAGGAGGACAACTACATAGGTAGAAAAGGAAGCTCATGATGCAGAACTAACCAAAACTGATAGAAAAGAATATCTTTGTTAAAAGATCTTTCTTGTACTTCAGCTATTTCCATTTCTGGGAGTCCATACTAACGATTATGAGTAAGAGCCGTTTATTTTGGCGTAGCTGATGTGATCAGTACCCTCAGATACCTCTCACCCTGTTACAGATAAAGTTGCTTTTGAAATTGGAACAGTTTACAGGCTGTTACTCCCCAGTAAACAGTCTTTAAACTGAAGAACCAAAAGAATTACTTCAATACCATCCATCTATCTATCTGTGCAACAAAGACGGAGTAGTAACCTTATTAACCAAGCTTGTGCAAGCTATCCTTGATAGTGAGCCAAAGCCCTCAGCCTCTAAATTCTCTCAAGCTGGCATGAAATTAGCCTCAGCTGCAGGAACTAATTATCAGCTCCTTGACAGCCCCTTTCACTTTACTAGGGAATTGAAATTAACAGATATAAATATAAATCACTATCTGTAAGGCTATTTTAAGCTGAACTGCACATTTACTGAGTAATAATTTATCCCAACATTAACACTGTAAAGTAGAAAATAAAGCATTTAGGAAGAAGTTCAGAAAATTAAAAGCATCCCTGATAGAATTATTTATAGCAGTCTCTGAAAGCAGCATCAGTACAGTGCAAAAACAATGAGTCAGGAGGATGAGCCTAGAGCACTGCAACTCAGAATAGCAAGCAGTAAGGGTGCTAAATATGTACAGAAGTAGCTAAGGAAAAAGCCCACAAAAACAAAAACAAACCCAGACAAACAAAACCAACCACACACCAAAAAAAAAAAAAGACACCAATGAATGCTATGGTAGAAACAACTTCAGATAACCTCAGTGCTTTACCCTCAAAGTATGTTGCCTGACATTGCATAGTGTTTGCAGACCCAGAACATAGGAAATGCTGCTTCCAGTGCTTCTTAGGTAGCCACTGCTCTTGGCAAATGGCGTCATACCTGCAGACCTGCACTCATAACAACCGTCGTTGTCCATTTTGGCTGCTCCTGCCTGCTGTTTTCTGTCATCTTCACAGTTCTAGTGGCTCTGCGAGGAAACGTCAGCTGCAGTCCTGTAGCAGAAATGCTAAGTCACAGCCTGAAGCAGTGATTGAGCACCTGGTGGGAAAGCAGGGCCAGCCCAGGGGAGCTCAGGTGTGTGCAGTGCATCTGAGTGAGGGGTGGGGTCGGGATCCAGCCCTTCCCAGACCTCATTTAAGGGTTGGCAGTGGAGGTGGAGGTATCTTGCTAGAGATCTCTGCCTACCTGATGCCTTCAAAGGGTAAGTGGATTTTATTCTTCCCTCCCTTTTGTTTTTGTGCTTATAGCTGCTGCATTTGAGCATATCATCTCTTGCTGCAGCCTGGGGTTTTTGTACCCCACTCTCATTGCTGTGCTGTCCACTGCACTTTTTGTGTTACAAATCCTCTGAACAGCTTTGGAAGACATAAAACAAATGGGAAAGAAAAAAACAAAAACAAAACAAAATTGAGGAAAATGGTAAATTAATCTGTTAATTGAGGAGATGGAACATTTAAGGCGTTAGCGCCCATGGATTGGAATGCAAGGCAGAATCCAGTGCTCCAAGATGCTTCTAGATAGCTATTGCTGGATTATATACAGAAGTGTTGTAATTAGACATTGATGTGGATCTTTATGTAAGCTTGTATCTGAAGGCATAACTGGGAGAGAGGTTTGGAATGGCTTCAAGAAAACATGTCTGCAGGCTTTGCTGCCTGAGGCCCCCTGCCCTGCACCAGCAGCAGGGTACAGCGGCATACCTGCTGAGCAGAGAGCGCTGCTTTGTTCCCAATTTCTGTCCCGAGAGCCTCTCCTCGCGTGACGGGCCTGGTATTCAGCACAGGTGCGAGGCGCGGAGCCCCGCAGCCCCGTGAGGAGCTGTGGCTGAGCGGCGCTGCCGTGGCCGGGCGCAGCCGCGGCGCTCGCGCTTCCCGCCGCCGGCGTTGGGGAGGTGGGGCGCGCGCTTCCCGCCATCAAAAGTAGTACGAAAAAAGGAGCAAAAAGAAAAAAAAAAAGAGGCTTGCTTTCCTGCTCTGTGGTTCACCCAGTGTGTGAGTTCATAGACACGTATTGAAAACAGTATTTCTCATGAAAATCAGAAGTTTTCTAGCTCTATGGAATACTTTTAAAATATGTACATGCGAAATAGCGAGCTGCCCGCCCTGCTTAGGGGCAGAGACGTGCCTTGTTGGCTTACAAACGGCTTTCCCCTTTCGTGTTGCAGTGCATCAGAAGTGGATTTGCAGCTGCTGGGTGGATGTGGCAGCGGTTGGTTATGTCGCACTGCAGCGGCGTGGGAACGTTGTGCTGCTTTGAGCAGTAAGTCAAATGTTTTAATTCCTAATTCTTACTCTTCTACGAAGCGTGAATGTATGAGTCAGCACATTGAAGGAAAATAACACGTGTGTGGTGTGTCCAGGCTCTGTGTGGTTCTGCTGGGGCCAATGAATGGTGAAGCCATTTCATGCAAGGCAGTGGATCCTTTTCAGGCTGCCATGACTGTGTGCACAAGGGAGGCATTGAGAACATCAGGCGTTCTCTATGGATGCAGTTATATAACAGTAAGGCAGCTCTGTGATGAGGCTTGATCTGGCTGATGCTTGCTGATGTGTGGTTTGAGTTCACGTACATGGAGAATGGATTTGCGTTTCACTGTGCTGAAGAAACCCTGGGGTATGGAGTAGGAGCTGTTGAAGTGGTTGGAATAAAATGACAGTTTTAGGATGGAATAAAATGACATTTCACAGTGAAAATAATGTTTAACAGGTGAGTGGATTTGTTTCATTTTTTTTGTATTATTGCTGGAAATAGTGCTACATAACAAATTATTGCACTTCTTAAGAACTTAACAGAGGTTAAAAATACTGGCTTTAGGCTCTGGGGAAAGTGGCAGACATCTCTTTTCCTTTAGCCACTTAATACACAGGAAACTGTCTTCTTCCGTGCTGCAGCTCACAACACCCACTTGCGAGGCCTCAAAGCATGGTAGATAAGCCCAGAATAACAAGGGAAAAAAAATGTCAATTAGTGAAATTGCTTCCTGTTGGTATTTTGACTGCAGCTGTTATTTGTAAACATGTATAACTTCTGTGTATCTTTGTATTTCTGCCTGTCACTGCACTTGACAAGGGTTTGCAGTAGAAATAAAATGGGACTGTGAGTGTCAAGTTCTGTAGGGGAACAGAGCAAAAGCCATACCTGCCCAGCAATTGTCAGGCCTGATTCTTAGGCAGTAGGATGCTGAGCCCCAAGCTGGGTGCTGGGCAGGAAACAATTCTGGTAGGGGCCTAGCATGAGTTCTGCAGTGCCATGTGACCCTGGGTCTGACTGTGTGATTTGGCTTCTCTTTCCTTGAGCCTGACATCTGGCTGGGACTTACTCTGTAGGAGATGCTACATTTTTACACATAGCAAAACTGAGTAATTCTGAGGAATGTTGTCCTTTTACCACTAGGATAACCATGATTAGCATGAAGATTTTTACTGTAACTATACAAAAACAAACAAGCAAAAATGCGTATTCAGCAGTCAAATTCCTAGTCCCCAGAAGTGCATTGTTATTATCTCTTTAATAAACTGCTTACCTGAGGAACATCAGTATCTATATACTGGACTAGGTTTAGTTTTGGAATGTTATTTTTTGCTTAGAGTTGAAATGTAAGTGCAGATGGTTCCTTCCATCTGAGTAGGAGGCTATTTGAATAGAGCTTGGACTGAAAGAATGCTCTGTAAAATCTTCCTTCTCTCTGCCATGTGTTCTGATAAATGATTTTGGGGGATCTTCTGCCTGACATTAAGAGCTAAAATCTGCTTTGCTGTCATACCTATGCTAATTCAGTGCTCAATGTGAATATCTGATGTTATGAAGGATCTTCTATTTCTCTACAGCTTTAGACTCTTAATCTTGAGTGTTTGAATAGTGCGTTAAGGGACATGGTTTGAATTCTAATAATGAATCAAGTAGCAAGTGAAGTAATTTTAAGTGGAAGGATTTTTATGCTGCTCTTAAGGTAAAGAACAGGAATTGGTTTGATTTAATCACTTACAGTTATTGCTGCTGTGACTATCTCTGATGTTCTGCTAGCCCTAGCTGTAACTCTCATGAGCGTTCCTTTTTTGTGTCTACATGGTGCATTTCATGTACAGCTGAAGCAGAGAGGGAGAATAGGGCTGTCTGGCAGCATGTCAAATAACCCCTAGGTGCACAGCAGAGAACCCATCTTAGGCAGTAATAAAAGGATTTGTGGATTAGAACTCCCATATCATGAAGATAATGGGTTATGTTTTGGATTCATAACTCATTTACAACAGGGCAACGTTTCTCACAAAATTAATATTTTTCTGCACATTCCTGGGTCATATCCTGTATATTGTGAATCAGTACCTTTTGGTTATCAGATTTTGTCAGGCAGTCACAAAGCTTCTTATCTTCTATGAATTCTTAACAGAATGCTTCTTTTTTTTTCCGTTTTCACACACACCACCTCTCTTGTTCTCTGCTGATGTAATCCAAGAGAAAGTATTTTTTTTTTTCTTCCTATTAACAGAGAGAAAGGTGGACCCAAAGGTCCACTGAATAGATGGCAAAAAAAAAAGTAACTTTTTTTTGTTATTTACAAAGCTAAAAATAAACATTGGCAGCAGTCCACACATTCAATGAAGTACAATGACTCAGCATTTAAGTTACACATAGGATTTATTATTTCTGTCTGTCATACACAAATCAAGAATCTTCAATATGTAGCACGGGGAAGAAAGCTTGTGGAACTACACAACCCTACAGTGATTCTGGAACCCAAAGAGTGGGCTCACAAGGAATCACTTGGAAATATGGTTACTTAGGCCCAAGCTACTATCCTAATCGCTGATGTTTGGAAAGCAAACAAGTTGAAAACATGCAAGCATTCAGTTTGAGAACTTAACATGCCCCTTACTTTTCCAAATAAGGAATGGTCAAAATATTAAAGGATTGTGAAGCCATGGACTAAGGTAGTGACTCCAACTTTCCTCCGAATGCAACTTATTACGCATATGTAAGATTAATCTACATTATTAGAGTATGATAATCCAGGAAATAGGGGTTTTTGTTTCTTGCTCTACTACAGAGATAATAGGCAGGAATTTTGTTACAGAAGATTTTATTTAGAGGTGGGTTTTATGTTCATGGGTGTGAAAATTGCCTTATTCTGTGAGGGTGACAAAGTTTTGATGCTTCCTACGCTGAATCTGGTTTGTCCGGTAATGTTAATCTTCAGTGGGTTGCTATGACTCTATGGAGAGGCAGGATGCCATGTCATGTTCAAAACGGGATGTAAAAAAACAACTGCGAAGAACTGAAATGATCTCACTAAGCACAGGTTTGAGATAATCATGTATCTGCTTGTTTGGAGCAAACCCACAGTAACAGAGGACTAAGTAAAGATTGCAGATATAAGGATGTGAACTTTTGTCATTAATTACACTCACTAAGCTCAGTTTCAAGTGGATATATAAGACAAAATTTTATTCAGGTTATCAGTCTTTCTGTTCAGATGCTTTAAAATAAACTGTTTCTTATAAATACGGATGTGATAGTGCTCATGGTAACTTCAGTAGAAGCTGAGAAAATGGCAAAGCCAAATTTACTTGCATGAATATAAAATGTGATGAATTGCCTGAGTAATTGGGTCAGTCATCAGATTTGTATATGCCAGTCTGTTCAGACTGACCTGAGTATTCACTCACTCCTCTCTGCTTAAGTCATCTTCTGTTAATGTGCAAGAGCTGTTGTGACTGTTGATGTCCTTGCTGACTGTATCTGGTTTCTGAGGTTTTGGTCCTCCCACCCCAAGTACTGAGGCTTCAGTTATTGAAGATCTGATCAATATTTTATAGTACAACAGCAATAGGTCTTCTGTTGCATGTGATGCAAAATGTTATATTTCTCAGAAGTTTGATTTTTCTAACGGAATGGTCTTCTGAGCTGGGAAATCCAGTGATAATCAAGGAAGCAGTGTAATGGCTTTCCATTATTAATTATCTCTTACTTTAACTGCTTCCAGATGGCTGATCAGGATTAGAGCCTCATTAAGTTGACTAACACATTAAAAACATGAATATGCATATTGCCTGCCCCCAGTGCCAGTTCCATTACCCTTTTTGAGAAGTGAACATTAACCTGAAAGCCAGCCTGCAAATGTTTAAGTGCACTTACTCACATTTGGAGAACTATAGCCTAATTGCCTATACAGGGCAGATGATTACCCAGCAAATATAAAAGGAAGGTCAAATGCAAGAATAAACAGGTGCGCATGTGTATGCATGCACTGTATAGCTTAGTCACTTAATAGTTATCAAAGGTTAAAAAAAAAGATAGAAACCAGTATTTTTTTAATTGATAGCCACTTTTAATGTAAACATCCTCCTCTGTGACAGCTTTTGTTTTCTTAAACATGTAGTAGTTGCTGATATGAAGCTTCATTTTAAGTAAATGGATTTGAGCTGTGATTTTTCCAAAATTGAACACAGTAAAGCTTATTTTTCAAAAAACAATATACGTAGCTTATGTTCAAAAGATATGGGTGGAAATCACTATGGATTTGCTACAAGAGATTAAAGCTTCTGTCTATATTGGATTTCCAAATCTAAAAGCCCATTTCCATGGAGTCATTGTTCTAACAGGGCTGCTGCTTCTATCTTTTGTCCTCAGTTCCTACGTAGTCCTGGCAGGAATGTCATCTATCAATGTACAAATGTTAAATCACTCCAGTCATGAAATATTAACAGAATACATACAATTATGACTCCTAAATTGAAGTCCTTCTAGCTGCAATTTGTCACATCTACAATAGTAAGATGTTAAGTTAGAATAAAAAATAGAAAACTGCGAAATACGTATATTGTAAAAGTAGCATTTCTAGTACATGCATTCAGTAAAGCTAAGTCCTGGACCTGCTTCAGCTGAGGTCAGCAGGAGTCTCTCCTTTGATGTTAGTGGCAACAGAACTATGCCTACTCAAGTGTCCTGGTTCTGAGCAACAGATGAACAACATAACAGCAGATCTTACTTTGTGCAAGAGTTCAGTTTTTCTGAAACAAAGTAGAATGAACATGCAAGTAATTACTTTGCAGATGACAAGATATATTCATAGTTATAAAATACTCTCCTGCAATCTGAAATTAGAACAGGTGCTTTAATTTTTATTACATATTTCCTGGAAGAAAGTAAGACAGTGTTAGGGAAACTCATTATGGACAGTGTGTGTGTGAGAAAAATGTTAAGTTCCTTGCCTGCTAGCTCCTCCCAGTAATAAAATTGAGAAATCAGTATGGTTTTGGAGTAGATCTAAAACCTTGCCAGCTAAAATATGGAATAAGGTTATTATACGTGTGCAGTCAGGTCACATACTACCTAGAAATTAAAATCATTGCAAGCAAGCTGTTTTTCTTGAATTTTGTTACTAATCTTTTTCAACAATGCTCAGAGATTTTATTGTAATGTGAATATTTTTATCTCAAATGACTGTTTTCTGTGAGCATGTTTGTTTACTGATTCTTTTGCTATACTTTATGAATATAATATCTATGCCTTTGAAACCCAAAGTAAGCATTAACTGATGTGTTTTGCTAACTGTTATGTATGTCTTCATGTTATCAGTTTCCTTCCTGATACTCTCATATTCTTCCAAAAGGGCATCTGCTGGCTGTTCTTTTGAGGGAAGCCAGAATCTCCTTTTGATCACACCTGGGAACATCTTCTTACCCAACCTCGAAAAAAAAAAATTCCTTCCTCACTTGAAACCTGTCCCCATCTTAGATACTTTCCTTAGCTTCTCTAATTATTTTTGAGCAAATCCTATGGAAGAACCTCCACTTTCCTTAACACTTCAAGTATTCAGCCTCAGCTTTTGCTTTTCTTCTCTGCAATAGGTGATTTGCTGCACAAATACAATTTTGCTAGCAGTGATGTGTAAAAATGGTCAGAACAGCTTTTCCAGAGCAAACTAGACTCTTCCTTTCCAACCCAGAATGGTAATTATGCCTACTGACATCACCTTTTGGAGGTCCAACCTATTTTAAGCTTAATACATCCATATATTTTAAACATCCAAAAATGCTGAACAGTTAAATGGTTGTTTTTCACTTGGTAAACTGTTATTCAGGATAGGCAAATCCAAGGTCATGATTGTCATATCTAGTTTCCAAGTCCTCTTCTCTGAATTTCTCAACTTCCTTATTCCCTGTAGGATACAGACATCTTTATTCACACAATTGGATTTTATGTAAGCTGTCAGTATTAACTCTTGCCTGCACCTTTCTTGTCTTAGGTTTTGACAAAAGCAATTTTACTGCTCTGATTCATTTAAAATACTACAGCCAAGAGTAATAGTTTTGACTCTGCTGTTGTTTTTGTTTTTTTTTTCTTAATTATCACCACTGATTCCCCTTCACTGTTCTATCTGGTGTACACACCTTGTCCTGACTTTGCAGGTCATTGGGAGCTCTCACACGACTAGCTTTGATTGCCTGTGTATTAACCTTTCAAACTAGCATTTGTCCCTCATTATCTGTTCTTTAATCTCATCCCCCAATTTTCCCTTCCAATAGGGGGGTGGAATATTCAAGCTGATGTGCACTGAAGCCACTGCTGATCAGATGGACAAATATTGACTCTGATTTTATTTTTCCATCTACTTTTTTTTTAAATCTTTTGACTTAACATGGATTATAACCACTCTGTGGAAGTCCTTGCTTTTATTCTGTGTTTGTACAGTGTCTAGCCAGTGGGATGCTGGTCTGATTAAGGCTCAGAGGCAGTCTGGTAGCATGGATTAAAAACAATATGGCTTTCTCTTCCTGCTATTTCTACAGAGACTATGTGGCTGTGGGAAGCCGAATTCTGTCCTTACATATACGTCAACTGAACAATACAAATTAGCCTATTGCAAAACTATTGCAGGAATAGCGCCAACATCAGTGGGGACTTGAGAAGAGAATCTGATTTAGTTTTTATACTGCAGCTGAAAAAGTAAATACAGAAAAAACCCACCCACAACCCTGTAATATGATTGTATTCCAGTATGACAAATGTGAAGCTTTGTGTGCTAGCTATCAGTTATTTTTCAATTCAGTAAGTACTTACATAAGTAGTAGGGGAAAGATTTTTATTATCATATTGAATATTTTTCTTCCGTGGGTTTTTGAGTTCATTGTCAAATGGAAAGGAAAGCTTTATTTTTTTTCTTTTCTCCCTGCTTTCTTGATATTGAAGGATGGTAATTCCTCCTTTGGTTATTTTGTGGGAAAATATCACTTTTGATCTTGTATCAGAAGTGCAACAAAGCGGCTTTCTTGAGTGGATGTTTTGCCTCAGAGCTCTTTACTATGTCAAATCCAAAGGCAAGACAAGTTATGATGTCTTTAGTCGTATTTTGACACATCTGAGAGTTTCTGTCCATGAACAAAAAAACCCAAACAAAACCCAATTAAGGTGCACTGACAGAGTTCTGCAAAAATCTTCCAAAACTGACCTTATTATCAGTGGTTATAGTCAGCTAAAGTTGTGCATTTACCTTAAACACTTTTTAAAAAAAAAACAAAACAGTAGTAGCCTTTTACTGCCATATGGCTCTTATGAAGGCACTTTCCCTCTTGGTGACTAAGAGGAGGTAGAATGCGTTGTCTTCAGATTTTCAACTGTGAGAAAGGCAAGAGTGACCAGGCCAGATAATTTCTACCAGGACTTGAGACATATACTTTTACAAGTATCAGACATCCTGTTCTTCAAACAGGAGCAGCATTCTCCCAACTCCTCTGAATTAATGTGCTGTGCCATTAAAAATATTTACTTAAATATGTACGCTTCCAAGAAAGAAGCAGTGCCCTTCTTCTAGCATAGACCCTTTGAATCCTTATATTTAAAGGAAATAACATTAAAAAGAAAAAATTAGAAACTTGTTTAAAAAAAAAAAGCAAAGTAGTAAAAAAATGAAAACTGGCAGCAACAGATGAAACTAGCTGATCATATTAATAAGCCCAAAGAGGATTCCTATTGAAACCTCTTTCTGTTAACAAAAATGTTTCTAGTATTAGAAGCAGTGTTGGTACACATGACCTTTTGACACAACCATTCTGAATATTTATTGTTGTAAAATGAAGTCACCATATAGAGAGGGAGAAAGAAAAAGGAGGGAGTAGCCCTACTAAAGATGCAGTTATCTTTAAGTTCTTGCTCAGTGGGCATATTAAATGGCCAAAAGGAGGATAAAAGTAGAAACCAAGATCTTTCTTTCATATCATCTAATTTTTCTAACAATTCTAGAAAATACATGCTCAAAGTTCATTTTAGAAAAGACATGGTTAAGACTTGAAAAAATTCTGTACTCGCAATTAAATCTAGATTATAAATTAACATTTACCTCATTATATCAGAAAGATTGCCTCAGTACCAAGAATTGCTTGTTCTTGACTGATGCAGTATTTCATGGTATCGAAACAACGCATCAAAAATAGATTTGGGAACAGGTTGGAGTTAGTTGCAAACATGTGATCACCTTAATGATGAGTTTCCAGTTCAAGAATTGTCCATTCCCCTTGAGGGGAAGAACAGTCTTCAGATGAAAAGCTTGCCACTGTAATACTTGCTGAAGAATCGTCAAGTGGGGACATGAGTTCGGTCCACCTACTGAATGTGTCAACTTGTGATGTACCCTGAGGATTTGAACCATCTCGTGCCAGAAACAGTGTCTGATTGATTAGACATTGTGCTAAGTTAAGGTCTTCAGGAACAGAGTTTTTGAAACCTACATTTGAGTCCTGCTCAGATAACAATTGCCTGAGAAGAGTCCAATCCTGTTCTGCAAACTGCTGATCTTCAAAATCCACATCAAGAACTGCTCTTTCTGAATCCATCCTCTGCTCAATTGCTTCTCCAACATCCATCTCATATATTGGAGAAAGGGTTTTTGAAGGCCGATGCTCATATGTGCAGGTTTGTGCCATTGTGTCATAATCATCTATGTCTCCTGAAATAATTCACAATACTGTACAATGTAAAAACTGCAGATGATCCTCCCCTCAAGGGCTGTGTAGAGCAAAATTTAACTCATTCACAAAAGATAATCCAACCAGGTTATAAAGGGAATAACGGAGGGTTATACAAAACTGACAAAATTTAGGTATTTATTTCCTATATAAAAACAAAGTATGGTTTATAAATCAAGTTAAAGCAGCCATCACCACTAGTAATTAACAATAACCTCCGTAATTAAATTTCTGATACAGAAAATGACAATGTAAATACACATTTAATGCACATTAAATTTTCTCATTTACTACATAAATTAAATTTAGACCAGAAGGTGCATGGAGGGAATTAATAGAGAATGATTACTGTATGGTGACTTAAGGTATGTCAGCTTAGAAAATAATTAAAAGCAAAATAGTTTATCCACAGGCTTATTTCTACAATGCACGTGCAAGGGCAGCTGCAGGCAAGGGCAAGCAAACTTCAAAAAAAAAATAGTACAGCTTTTAATGTCTTCTTTTTATGTAGTCTGGCTGAACATAGATCATCATCAGTTTTTCATTACTCTTGAATACACAATAGTTGATAACACTATTGTATATTTTTGATGAGATAAACAGACAGAGTTACTGGTATAAAGAAGACAAAACACAAAACAACTAGACAAGTATTCCATCTAACCACATTAAACAAATTAAAACTTTTCTGCATATAAGCATCAGTTCTAAGTATAATCTCTATTTTAGGAAATAAGTTTTTACTGGTAAAATTTAGGATTGTAGACATCTCAAAAGCTCAGATTTCAAACCTGCTCCCACTGATGTATATGGCAAATACTCAGTTATATTCAGTGGGAGAAGGATCCAAATTTGTGTAAAATATGTAAATAAATTACAACAGTAATGCATATAGCTGTTCAGGTAAACAGTTCAGTGCGCTTTAGTTAAGATTATTACTGTAGTTATTGCACATCCCATTCAGACATACTGTATGTTGTCGAGCAGACAAAACAAATACTAAGTTTCCATCAGATGCTGTCAATGTTAGATTGGATCAAAAATAACTTAAGAACAGAAATCTGCATCCAATCTTTCCTTTAGCTTTACATTAAAATTTCTTTCAATGTTTCTCATTGAACAGCACAGTACTTACTGATACTTCAGACAGACCATCATTCTGCACCAAAGTGAAATACTTAAATTTTTTAATTTAATGTAATTTAAGACAAAATTACTTCAGGATTCAATCCCAGACAAATTGCCAAAGCTTTCCCTAGTAATTTGCTTTTGAATGATTGAATGTTTCTATTTCTGTACATTACCTGGAAGTAAATCAGTATTAGCGTATTCAGTAGGTGCTGGTTGACTGTCTCTCACTTGGCCTTCCTGAGTCAGTATTTGATTCTTACTGGCTTCTCCAGGTTTTGAGGAGTTGCTCTTTTGCGTATCAGCATTAGTTTCTCTTTGAAGATTGAGATGACACGGTCTTTCTTGAGATTTTGCGTCATTGTCTAAGTATTTACTGCACTGCTGAAATTCAGTGGCCTCTTCATTCTTTGTGTTTACTTTTTGATTTTCCCCTGGACAAGGACTAGCTGCTGAGTGTACTTCCTCTGCACGGTTTTGTTCAGTCACTGAGTCACTTTCATTCTCCTTCCCTGGGATTTCAGTACTGTGATGATGTTGGAGAGACCTGTCACTTTCATCCATTCTGTTATCTTGATCCTTAGTCTGTTTGCAATCCAAGAATCCGTCTTCAATTTCCAATGAATATCTTGAATAAAAAGTCTTTCCATGGTGCTCCTGAGAAACACTGTCAAATACATCTGAAGGAGTAAGAGAATCTATTGAATGCTGACGTGAAGTGCGAGTTTCCACTCTATCATCAGATCCTAATTCTTCGCATTCATCTACTGAAAGTAAAACAGATCTTTTGAAACGTTTACTTTTAGAAAACTCTTGACTTGCAGTATCATTTTCTGTTGCATCTTCAAATGCTAAATTATCAATTCCTTGGAACTGCTGAGCAGGAGCATTTGATGAAAGAATGTTTCCTGCAACATGTTCTGGTTCAGATCTGTCATCTTCTGTTTCATCAGCAGAGGAAGAAACTTGGTCTGCTTCCTGAGTAAACTGTGCATTACCAAAAGCAGATTTTTCAGTTTCTCTGGTACTGTTCCTTGCACTTGCTTGATGGGACCAAATTTCAGTTTTCTTTCTTGGTATTTCATCATCACTTGTTGAATTAACACGGAAGAGATCAGAGCTTTCTTTTTTCATTTTGACTTCTATTCTGAGGCTGCTGTCATAAATTTTTAATTCTTCAGGTGTGCTAGTGTCACTGCTGCTTCTTCCAAGAAAATCATGGCATAACATAGTGCTGCATTTAGAAATCCCTCTCTCATTGGATCCTTCATCATCTTGAGAGCCTCCGGCATCGTAATCTTCTGATCTTGGTTTTATATCATCAGAGGATGTGGTTGCACTGCCAGTATCTGATTCAGGACTCTCTTTTGGATCTAGAGCACCAGTACTCCAGTGGTCCACAAAGGGAATTTCTGCATTTTCATGGTTTCCTGGCATTTCTGTGGGATCAATAGACTCTATGTAATTATGTGAACGCTTGTCTCTTACTTGTTCTGTGGAACATTTATCATCCAAATATTCAGGCAAGGCTGATGTAGCAGATGACTCATTAGCTGGATGAAATCCCTCCATTTGAATCTGAGGAGACAGTATTACATCCTTTTTATTAGTTATCCCCTTGGAAAAGCTTGGATAAATATTTTCAACATGGTTAAGACCAGTATCAGTGCTTAATTTATCACTTTGTTCCATATAGACCTTTTTTGCTTTTGACTGTTCTACCAATTCTTCTAAAGTAGCAGCATTTTGATTTGTTTCCTTGGAAAAGTCTGAGTATCCATCACTGGTAGACTGTGCATGACAGTGAAATTCAGCAGTATTATCAGGTACCTTTCTGTCTTTATTCTGATTAACTTCAGCCTGATCCCCACAGATTTGTCTTGTTTCCATTTCATTTTGCAGTGGAGCGTGCAATTTAGAAACAGTTTCTCCTATTCTTACAGGAGAAGATTTTGATTGTATTTTGTGTTCTTCACCTTCAGGAGGATCCAATTTTTGTTTATCAGGTTGACAAGATGCCAAGAGCTCATCTTCCCTGTTACTTTCCATCGCAGATTTCAGACATTCACTTTGCTTTGCAGAGCTGCATTTATTGTTGTCATGAGTCTGAACAGTTGCCACATTAGCTATGGTTTTTCCAAGTTTCTGTCCTGGACTTGTGTGCGTGTTCTTCTGGACTACAGGAGATTCATTCCTTGAATGTTTTGGGGTAGATTTTAATACAGGTTGCCCAGCTGATTTTGGTTTGGGGTCTTTAATGTTTGTTATCTCACTGTGCTTTGATGGAGCTTGAGCTTTTTGCGTTACTAGTTTTGCAGTGGTTTTTGCTACAGGTGTTTGTGATGGCTTAATACTCTTCTTCTTGGCTGAAGGATGTTTTTCTGGGGGTGTTGTCTGAACCAGATGTTGTGCCACATTTCTTTCTTCATTATGTTTTGGAGACACTCCTGATTTCAGGGAGTTTGGTGACTCTGCCGCAGTTCCTAATAAACAGTAAGATACATTAATAAAGGTCATACATTTTAGTCAACATTTACATATTGAATTTATGTTAGCAAGTATTTGTGTTGAGAAGCAGGTTATTCAGCTTTTTGTGCGAGTAAGGGATTGAAAGCTTGTTAAAGCACTAAGAGTTGAGATCTTAAGATGCTATTTTCATCTTGTGTTTATACTTGTATTTAATGTATCATCTTTGGAACTAAAGCACTTTGTAGATGTAAAGGAATTAAACCTGGTGCTGAAGAAGCTATCACTGGAGCAGAAAGCAGCAGCTCTATGATATGGGATAAAAACACTGCATATGCACAGTACTTTAGCACAGGAAGTGATGAGTACTGTATTTAATTTATATTGTAGAGGAAATGAAAGTAGGCAGACAATTACATTAGTTGTAATACGATTAGAATTAATATCCCTGCTCTGTCTGACAATACTGCAAGATCTCTAATGACCATAAACTGACAGGAGCTGTGTTTTCTGTATCATAATGCATATAAGCTAATGTAACTTGAATGCTCTTTCCTACCCCTGTTGCTGAATGCCAGCTTCAAATGAGATTAAGACAACCTCCATCCTGAATGCTGAGCTTCCCCTCTGTGCTCTATAGTCATTTCCCACACTTATGGTTGAAATTGGTTTGGGGCTGGTCAACATCAGTACAGCAACTGCTGGGGGGGCATGAACAAACAAGGGTGGCATGAACTGATGCTTCATGAAGCTGTCTGCAGTCCTGATCTTTGGTGCTTATTATAAATGCTTGACTTACAGAATTTGGTTGAACATGTTAGAGGTAATTGTAGTGGTGCAAGTTATCTGCAAGTAAAAGGCTCTGCGAAGATGATTAAATAAGCAGAAGAAAACAACAAGTAGAAGTGAAGGCTATCTTTTTAAATTGACACTCAGATACATTTCACTGGTTAGAGCTGTCACCAAAAGCGAAATATGGAAAACAAAATTGTTCAGAAGATTTTGCCAATGCTTACACTTAAAAAAGAAAAAACACAAAGGGAGGGCTGTTTCATTGCCCTGTGACACTATACCTTGGTTCTTGGGAGAGTGGTTAGGTATGTCCTGAGCCTTCTGCTGTGCTGCAGCATTGCTACTCCCATTCCCTTTTTTCTTTAGCACAGCTTGTGCATTTTGTTCAATGGGTGCTTTTCCGGTTGTTTTTTTTGTTACACTGCAAAGAAATCATCTGCATTATTTTCATGCTAAAGACTAGCAGTGGTTGATTATATTTAAACAAGCAGTATATGTATTTTAATCTATAAACGTACATAAAAACAATGAAAATCCAACCTAAGATGTGTACTTTTGAAAGAAAATGTACATTCAGCTATCTATGTGCATATCTACATACAGGCACACCTACACACACATAAAAATACAAATGCCAAGTGTAATATTTCACAGGGTTTTGACTTCATCCTGTCCAGTGTTTTTGCAGTTCAACCTAAGCTATCCTGGAAGTGATAATTTTGCAACACCTTGTGTAGTCATTAACAGTTCCAGTATGCAGAATTCTGAATGGCTTATAATAACGTTCAAACGACAAGCATGAAAAAATCCAATAGGAAATCCAAGCTAATTTTTCATTTGCAAAATCGCTCCCAAGCACTAATTCAATTTTTTGTTAATAACATGCAGTATACAATCATTCTGAAATATTTTTATGTTATAAAGAACAGATTAACTTAGTAGCAAATTTAATAGTTCAACTGAACAAAGAAAACATTTCACAAGCATGCAGGCACGCACCAACAGAACCCACCGTGCTGATTTGTAACAAACCTGCTTGGTGTGACATTAAGTTCAAGCTCAGTCTTCTTCTTTTTGTTGGTGACTCCATTTGATGTTTTCAAGGAAGACTTTGTTATCACTGCTGAAGTAAATTCAAACTTAATTATCAGATAAAATACAATGTATATCACTGAAGAAAGAAATCAAATATATGAAGGTCAGCAACTAAAAATCAGATTGATGCTAAACCTGTAAAACTTAGAATATTTCTTTATGGATAGCAGTTGAGGACAGACTTCTTAAAAAACAATCTTAATTTAATACTGTACTATTATTGTAATAGTTTACTAATTAGTAAACTATATAATAATATACGATTTTCTGGACTTAATATTCACTTACAGGGAGAGAAGGGAACTCTATCAATTTATAGCTTTCTTCTAAATCTTCCCCAGGTAGTTTGTCACTGCCTGACTGTCCTGGCACAACTCAGAAGGAGACTTCTTTGGGTTAAAAAAGTATATATAAATTACCAGTATGTTTTTTTCCTTCTTCTGCTAATTTTTCATCTTTGAATTCTTCTGTCTGTTCACTGACAGCCTGGATATCTGTGCTGGAGTTTGTTAACTTGCTGGATGTTCCTGCTGCAGTCGCAGTGGATGGAGATTCCTTCCCAGTGTTTTTTTTTAATGGCTTTGCTTTGGTTGGCACACTTGAGGTTACTGTCAGCACTTTAGGTCTGGCACCTGCTATTTTTCCTTCATGGTTCTTTAATCCTTTGACACTCCCTGGATTTTTTTGTCCGCTTGAAGATGATGTCTTTTCAGCATCTTGCTTGGCAAGTGTGCTTTCAGCCTTCGCATTTCCATTATTTTCTATTTTTGTTTTTATGACAGCTCTAGCCTTTGGTGAAGCAGCTTTTTCCCCAGGTTTTGAATCTTTATTAATCTTCGAAACTGTTTTTTTGCCATCTTTCCCCTTTACATCCTCATGCTTTGAAGTCTTATTAGCAGCATTTCTATTGGCGCTTGATGCATGTCCAGATGCTCCTAATCCATCAGATTTCATTTTATCCCGATTAGTGGGAGAACCTTCCCAGCAATCTTTCTTGCTGTGTTCTGTCCAAGAACTATTCCTTTTACCAGCAAATTCAGTGATGGATTTATTTAGCTAAAAAAAAAAAAAAAGCATCAGGAAAAAAAAAACCAACAAAAAAACCCAGAAGACATTTTTCACACTAAACAACTTGATTTTCTGAAACAGCTATTTCCTAAGTAGTACATTAATCTAAAACAAGCTTCTAAAGTGAAATAATTTCTAATGTCTATATTTTCAGCTCAGGCTGCTGCCTTTCAAAGGTATAAGAATATCAGAAATCCTCTAGAGTGCCATGTACATTTCTTTGCCTTGTAAAAAACACTGCTCTGTGTAGAAGGTAAAGAAATATCTAAGCAGAGTCCTTACTCCAGATGAATTTATCTGTTTTCTGCGTATTACTAGTGCCTGCTGATGGAAGAAAACATTTTTTGAGCTACACGTGCATATTTTCCAAAGAGGAATAAAGGCTATATGTTTCTACAAACATAAGAATTAGTTTAAAATTCATGTGATTCTTTCTTAGCCATTACCAAACTGTTTCCACCAGAGATGTGACAGTACTTATCCTCACTCTAAGGTAAAGCCATTCTGAAAGATGGAGGATTAAGTACATGAAATGGAATCTTCATGTAATTACACTGTACCATGACCATCAAATCATATGAAATCCACACTAGTTTTCTAGTGAATAGTAATGTAATTTTTGGTGTGACTCTCAACAGAAGCATTGTTGAGGCCAGAGGAACATTTTTTCAGGGCAGGGAGTGCACAGACATGGTGCTGCCATGGCTGTGACAACAAGAGAGATTCATTAGCTCAGGAGCAAACCATTTGCTCTGGGAAACAGATCAGTTTCATTACACAGCAACAGGGGAATGTGAGATTCTGAACACAAATTCCTGTCTTTTATTTGAGCTTAACTGCATAAAGCCAAGTCCCAAAAGGTTTCAAAATAACGGACGTTACTGATTATTCTATTGGTGAACATCAATTTCTGCACACAAGTTTTCCAAAAGGAAAGCCTGTTAATTAAATTTGACAAATTAATATTGAATATGAAACAAATAATGAAAAGAGTTATGTTTTCAAGCTTCTGAGTACTTCTGATGTTTGGAGATGAAGTTTACCTGAGAACTAGTGAATACAGGTTTTTTGCCAAGTCTTCTGTCATCACCCTTGTCAAATGCAGCTGTAAGAAGGAAAAGCCCTTTACTGACCATTTAGCAGAAAAGAAGGAAGACAGAACAATTCAGCCCACTCTCTTTAGAAATCAGAAAGCAATTTTTCAGGTCCTGTCTTGATTTTATGAAAGCTAGTTTTGGTGACATGGGAAAAGTTAAGTGGAAAAATACACTTTTATGTTTGGAACAAGAAATATGATATCTGTAATGTCACGTGGCCACAAGGAAGTTGTTTAACCCTTCTGTTTCCCTATCTCCACAGTAACACTTTTGTTGATCCAAGCTAACCTCATGTAACCCTTGAAGTACACTGAGGCCTTTGAAAGCGTGTAAAAAAATTACAAAAAAGAGAAACTGTCAGAATTAGTGCCTATTAACTGATAGAATGTCAATTATAGATTAAGTTATACTATTTAAATAGGAAATTAGCTACAGTAAGGTAAACTATATTAGTTTTCAAAAGCAGCAAAGTCAGAATATCTAAATGTACACAGTAAGGTCACAGTGCCTCTCTAAATAGCATATAGCTGCATGTCATGAGAGCTGTCCCTGTGATTGTCATGTGAAATTTGCACGCACTGAATGCCTTTTTTTTTTTGACTGTTCTACTCTGGGAGGGAAGCACTTTTCAATAAAGCTTTTAAATCAATTGAGTTTACAGAATAGAAAAGGATATTTATAGTCAGTGTACAGACCCACAATCAATAGTTTCCTTTTTTACAAAAAAAAACAAAAAACGTTTCAGCAGAAAAAGAGCTTCTAAATAATGTTACTAAAAAATTACTCATTCGGTCCCTCATGCTCTGATGTAGTATTTGTATATACACAAAAATGTATCCATGTGTAGCAATGAAACAAAAATTCTGTTGAACTCTTAAATTTAAGATCAAAAAAATACATATTTTTTTAACTGTAGCACTGTAAAAATCATACAAGTTATGCTGAAAATGGCACCGCAGGGACCTAATCCTTTTCCAGCAATGACTCTGCACTTTAATACATTATAATACATTAAGATAAAATCCATATAAACCTGTGCCTAAGAAAACACAAGACACTGTGAATGATAAAAGCACAATAATATCATCTGTCTTCCTGTGGCATTTTTCTTCTCAGTACAGTGTTCCCTTCCATTCTGTACTGGTTAAAATCCTAAAAGACACACTACCATCACCAGAAATGCTCAAGACAAAAGTCGATTTAAATTATCTGAGCCCAATTTCACTTGAAGATTAAAATTTGTCTACCAGTATTACGTGTTTTTTTTTTTTTTTTTTGTTTTGTTTTTTGCCTGTAATTAAAACCAGATAATGCATGCAGCCTGGCTGTTTACAAATAACATGTATGCTAACTCTGGGTTACAATTTAATCTAGAAGAAAACAAAACAATATCTGGCAAGATGGAGTTTGGACAACTAAGGCACGCCTCAGTCTTTAGTATTTCATTTTGTATTGAAAGCACTACCGTAAAAGTCTGAACATTATTTACAGTAAGGGCACAGTCATATGAACAAAGCAAGCAAACCCCTTTGGTTTCTGAAGCCAGCTCCTTTGCTTCTGAAAAACTTCATAATCAGAAAAAAAAATCAGAAATCTGTTTTCTCCACTAGCAGTGAGACCTTATTTGACTACACCCCACAGTCATGCTCTGAGACTGACGCTGCATCTTTCTCTCAGCACACTGTAATTCTGGAATAAAATTTTCATCGGCCTGTCAGCACAAACAGCTCTGTAGCTCCAAAAGCCTTTAACAGAAAGAACACTGAAATGTTTATCTTCTTTGAATCAAAAGTGCTTTCATTTTAAAGAGGTCTTAAACATTCTTTTCTGTTATAACATTGTACCATCAAAGCTAACATTCAGCTGCAGCCCAAACTTGATGGTTGGTTCCGCACCCTCAGGATACTTACGGACTTCAAAACAAAGAAACGCACAGAACAAAAACTCCTTTTTGTTGGGAGTGCTGCCTGCTACAATTTTTAGTGAACACTATGCAGCTCCTTGGGGGCTCTGCAGTAGCACACACAATGTCACAATACCAATCAACTGTGAAGGCAAGCTGGCTGCATTTAGTCCCGGAGCCCGAGAGAAGCATTATGCAAGAGACAAGCAATATTTATGCATTATGTAGAATGAGATAAAGGACAGAAACAGAATTCATAGAATAGATCATCTGTTTTGTGTAGATTTAATATTTTCATGGTGCTTATCTCCTTAAAAATGAGACAGATAAGGCTTTTAATCCCACTGCAGTATTTTAAATGATTTAGAGTAGCTGTAAACAAGAGTGAATCAATCCAGATATTTCTGCTTCCTAGTATATACTCTCCTTAAATAAAAGCATGGGAGACTTACTATGTTGGAAACTACCTAAATATGCTATCACGTATCTATTCTAAAATAACATTTCAGAAACCTGAAGCATGACAAATTGTGCTTTAATTTATATCTGGCTCCACAATACCACCTATATTTTATCTGCTAAACAGATTACTACAAAATTCTAACGCCAGTTGATACCAGACATACCTGCTTGTATTTTCTGTTGATGGTCTGGCCTCATCAGCTTCCAGCCTTCTGTGTGACGAACAGCATAAAAAGACTGAACCAGGAAGACCCAGAGCTTATCACGCAGAGCCTGGATCTTGCACGTAAAACCCTGTGTTCAAGTAACAAATCAGCAGCTGGCGAGAGGCATATTGTCATAGCAACCAGTCATTATTCCTTTCAGAATCTACTTACTCCCTAAGCTAGATCAATGATGTCATCACTTATATTTTATAATAGCCTGGTATAGGGAGATGCTGTTTCTGAAGGATTATTGCCCACCATGGTAATTTTTACAATCCTTTGACACCAGATCAGTCCAAGGCAGACTAAGCACTAAAAAACACTACATTCCTATTTTTTTCTTCTTTTACTTATTATTTTTTTTTTTAATGAACCCCTTAATAGCTCTTTACTGTCAGCTGTGTCACAACAAGGTCAAATACTCCAGGGAAAAATAATGTATCTGATTAAATTTTCATTGCTTTTACCAAGAAGATCTACAATAGCACTAGACTGCAGTAATTCATTTTGCATTTATTTTTCATTCTTTGCGTGTAGCATCATTCTGGATTTTAATCAGTATGTCATATTATTCATGAATTATCCCCAGCCAACCACAGTTTAAATATCTTTATTCATTATTTAGATTGCAGGAATATACATGACGTGTTACGCAGAGACTGACACCTCCCCCCGAGTCCAAAAAACACACTTGACTGAGAGGCAGTCCTTGCTTCAGAAGTCTTAAATGACAAGAATCATAGCTGTGACTTTTACAAAAAGATGGGAAAAAGATGTGTCGACAAATTACGCTCTCTTATTCTGTAAGTTTCACATAATGCAACATTTTGATAAGATTTACCTCATCACAAATGGGAGGCAACAGTAAAGATCACCAGAGCAATAGTGCACATGGGACTTACTTTCTCAGTAATACACCATATATGGTGTTTCTACATAAAGAAAGAAGTGTTAACATCCACTAAACAAATGCCAATGTCTTAGGCACTTCCAGCAGGCCTTTGCATTTATGCAGATGCTTTTCTGCCCAACTACAGGACTGTGCCACCTGGATTCAAACTACATCATGCAACTGGAACTCTGAACTTGAGTACTTTGTCCTATGAACAATGCACATTGCAAAACCTACCAACTCCTTCACGACTGCAGAGTCCAACAATGTATCCACAGCTACAAGAAGAAAGCAGCTATTTTCATTATTTATATTTTTTTCAATTGCACTAAAAATTAGTTCTAGCAGGTCAGGTTTGCTGCTCATTGCCTGTGCCTGAGAAAACAACAAAAGGCAGACGTTTTAAACAAAAGAATGTACTTTGCATCCACAAAAACATTACTTATCAGAGAGAATCTGCTGTGGTGTCAGAGCAGGAAGTTGAGCATTTTCCTGCATAACTGTTACATACACACTCCACTCCAGGCCTCTAATGAATAGTCTTGAGATCTCCTGCTAAGCCAGATTTTAGGAACAAACATGCCGTGATGAATTTGTCACCACAGACAACACTGAGTTCAAAGACAAAATGTTTTAACATCCCCACATTTACTTTTTTTAAATCTTCTACACTTTAATTTTTTTTCTTTTCATTGGAGAAATTTACCTGCTACAAATAGGTATTTTCTAATTAGGATCTGTGTCATTGCCAAGTTCTTGCAACAAAAATCAGTGGAAGTTTGAGTATGCTGCTAATAGTCATTCCTATATGTACAAACTGTCATTCAGGGGGTTCAAAGTTCAGGAAGCTTATGTGAAGTTTGTGTACATACATCTATCTCTATGCAGCAGAGATTGTCCCACTAAATTCTTCTGTGAACACTTCTTTTAACTGAGGTACATGCCCAAAAAAGGTATTAACCCTTAATATGGTTAATATTAAACAACAACACTTATTTAAACTTAGCGTTGCCTACTTTCCCCCCCCCCCATATAATTGTATGTTAAAGCAAAAGTTGAATTTATTCTGATTATTTAACATCCTGAACTAGTGTATTGTAATGGGATTTATTTGGAAATGTAGAGCAACTTGAGGGCACTTTTACCTGCAGCAGAATATAGAAGCCTTCGCTTTGTACTACATGTAGAAAGTTTGCCCCAATAAAAGTCAAGCATTCTTCTTGTAGCCTAGATGCCACAGCCACAGCTTTCTCGGTCCACTTCACTCGGGGAAGGCTATTGATCAGCCGGTCACTTTCCATCAAAAGTGAAGCAGCATTCTTGTGGTTCTTAAAATAAAAGCAAAAATTAGCCTGTTGCCCAAAGAATTGCTGCCTGTAAAAGAGCTTCTGTTCGGTTTCTGAATGCTGTATGAGGATTCATGTGTTCATTTCCTTTTGAAAACAAATTTGGACTTAGCTATCATGTTCAGAATTAGCAACCTCTGAAACTAAAGGAGAAAAAAATCTGTTGCTTGCTTTGTTTTGCCTGCTGATGTTAGGCAGTAACAGTGTCAGTAGTTTGTACTGTATTTTCCAACTGAGTGTCATTATGTACTACAGAACAAAATCTCATCTGAGTTACTGAATCAGTCAAATTTTTTTAGGTCACTGAAAGATTTATAAATTTTTTAATGAAATAAGTGAATATTTTAAGTGAGTGTGGATGGCCCAACATTCAGAATATATAAATATTCAAGCATTTTTATAGGTATGAATCATTTTCTCTTATTTAATGGAGTCAGACATGAAATATCAGTCTTCCCAGATGGAGTTTTAACTGAATTTACCTTTTTTGTTGTCTAATGTTTCTCTAAGAAACTTGATTGTGGGTTTATAGTTAAATTTAAAATATGGAAATTGATTTCCTAATATCTACTCCTGGTCAGTGCTTTTGTTTTGTTCGTACTTGTACTAACTATTTCCACTGCATCATCAACACAGTAACTGAGGGCAGCTTCCACTGGCTAACACACAGCTTAAAAGGAACATGCAGTTTATCACGTGTACATCAGGACAGACTGACAGCTGTACGCAGCATAACCTAGCAGGTCACCGATAAATTATGTAGGAAGATTGGTAACAGTGGAGAAAACAACAAATCAGATAAATGTTTGACACAGAAAACTCAGTTTTAAATTCAGATTAAAACCGTGTTTGGCTCATGCAGTTAGTAAACAGTGAGGACTTTCTTCGTGCATATTGTAGTTAAAATACATGGCCAGCCACTGTTCAACTGTGCTTCTTATTACTTTACTCAGCTGTGTGTAAAGCCAGTTTGCTTATATGCATACAAGGTAAATTAAAGATTGTGTTTGTAATTTGATTTTGCTCCACCTGGACTCAATTGCAAGCTTCCTGAATTGTCCAGAATTTAGACCCTGCTCACAAGACAGTAAGTGTTCACTCCCATTAGACACTTCCAGTGAAACATAAAATGCCTTCATCGACATCTAATTTAATCAGTACTTTTCAGGAGTGGCTGTAGCTGAATTTTATTTCTCTTGTTGTAACGTTTTTCCTAACTATTCTAAACTAAAATTCACTTTACTTACCTAAAAAAGGATTGGTAATTTTCTTACGCCTAGTTGAAACCCCAGAGATACGCTCCCATTTTCAACATTTCTGTGCTTATCACTGTGCCTTCCCAGAGATTTTCTACTCAGCAGTCTCCTTCTCTTTGCCCCCTTTTGTCCTCTAAGGGCTGCCCCATATTTATATGCTTTTATGTTATCAAAATTGATAAATGAAAGAATAAAAAGAGTGATACTGTTTAGCTGGGTATAACTGTTAAGAAGTTCTACAGCAGAGCACTTCAAAGATTGCAAAACTCAGGATAGTCTCTGCAAAATTCATGTTAGACTTCTCCCTTAAGACTGGGTCTTAGTTGCTCAGAATTAAATGATCACTCACCAGAATTGTTCTGTGGGCAGATGAAGCTTATGCTTTATTTTTTCAGTTTCTGATTACAGAGGTTTAGTAGGCTTCAGTTCATAAAACACTGGTGAGTCTTACAGAGACTGACCAAAACAAATTTTAGTTCTCTAAAACAGGAACCAAAATGGCCTTTAGTCCAGACTCCAAAATCTTCTGGAAGGGCTATGTACATGGCTGGAGTGGTACCCAGTACCACAGTCTTTGACTGTTGTGCAAAAGCTGATGGATAAAGATATAATCACGTATTTCAGCACAAACTGCATCTACAGCATCTTGACTTATTGTAATAGGCACAGAGGGGAACAAAGGCCTGATGTGGTGTGGGTTTACTTCTGCGCTGTTCTGTTACTGTCTACAATACACTCTTGTCTATGCAATACAGGTCTAAAATACTACTGTAATTCTCTCTAAAGTTACATTGTAAAGCTAAATACACTTTTTAAAAAGTACTATTTTTATATAAAATGCACTATACACTACTTACCAAAGACTTAATCAACATAAGAAGACAGTTGTTCTGCAGTTCAGTAGGTAGACTGGCAAAACTTCTTTCTGACAAGCATTTTGCAAAATGTTTTCCTACCCATCTGTTGGGAAAAAAAAAATATATATATATGTATCTTTTTTAGGTAAACATGACAGTAGACGTTCTAGTGCAAGTGATTCTACTAAAGTGTGAGGAATAGTATTTAAAAAGTGAACTTTTATAGGTCAAAATAAACCCCACCTCTCAAAGTAAAATTGTTTCAATTGAAAGCAGAGAAACAAAAAAACATAAACCATAATTTATTATATTTCAGCTTACTTCATGCAGGCAGCATATAGGTGTTCCACTCCCAGTGAATGGGCAATAGCCATGCATTCCAGTATGGGTTGCTGTTTTCCAGGAATAGGCTGAAATTAAAAAATTATCACAATTGTTGTTTCTGACTGAGAGTAACCATACAGAACTACAGTGTCTGTGGAACTAGTGTTAGTTGCTGCAGTATTTATGTTTGGTTGCCTTAATGCAGAACGGGGAAGTCATGTGTACCCACACAGGTTGATAAAGTAGCACTCAGCTAATGCATGAAAATGCGGGACTCCAAGCAGCTGTTTGTTTTTAGACTATTATTATTGAACAGGAATATATGTGAACTATAATTCCATGAAATCTGATATGCAAGTATGTAGTATTTACATATTCCTACTCTTGTTAACAACAATTACATATACAATGGCATGTTTTACATTTTATTCCACATAGTTGAATGTAACTAGTTTGTGGAGTAGAATACTGCTTTTTAATCAGCTGTGGTTTGCAAATTTCTGTAAACAGGTGGGTGATACCACAGGCCTTATTGCCATCATCAATCCCACTGAATTTAATAGATTCACACATAGGAGCAGTTTCTGCTGGCTTCAGCCAAAACATGAGCCACATGGCTGCTGAGTATCTCATCCATATGATCTGTAAGACATGAAATCAAAATTCTTCCTTTAGGCTTTATGATTCACAAAGTAGCATGAGAACTAACATACCTTTTGGAAAAAATTGCAATAATCTCTCTTCAAAATGTAGATAGCTACTTCTTTCAACCCATCCAGCCCATACATGTCTGCAATGCCCAACATGCGACTGAAGAGAAAGTGAAAACAATAGGAATCATACAATCATTGAGATGCATGTATTCTGCTTACAAGACAATTTACACACTGATTTCAACTCTTTGCTCAGTTAGAATTTCTCAGCTACTGGCTGAAAAAGCTTTAAAGACTCTCAGTTGCTCTACCTTAAGTGTAACAAATAAAAAAGATACTTGTGTCAGTGAAGTTCTGGCATTTTGTAATACTCCCAAGCACTAAATAAAACATTAGCTATTACATAGTATCTGAGAACTGTGTCCCTTCCAAACAGTAAAAAGCGTAGTGAGGAAACCATTAATAGTTATATATGATTACTGAAAGTAATGCTAAGGTTTTGATTATTAATTCATTATCCAAAATTTGACATTGCAGGGCACATTGTAAACAATGCTGTCTTTATTTTAGATTGAAATTCTACGTCAAAATGTATCTAACACTGAGAAATTTTAGAGTTTTTATTTTTTAATATTTAGTGGCAGAATTCCAAAGCTAACATACAAATCATTTCAGAAACTAATTCATACATTTCAGAATTTATTTCACTAATACAGAATTATTATATAATAGCAACATGAAACTGGGATTAAAAACCGTATCAGAAAAAAATGCCAACAATTATATCAAGATTTAAGACTACATAGCCCTAACATCAAATGATTGTTTCAAAAAATATTCCAAATATTCACTATTATACATTACCATCTTGTAGATATTGTTTTGGGAGCTAAAAGGAATATACAAGCAAAAGTAGATTATTCTACTATAAACCATCCTCCCATTTTTCACTGTCTTTACATAATACTCCAAAAACATCTGGTCCACCTTTTCCAGTAGTTGCTGAATAAACAATATTTCTTCAACAGCTTTATTTGTGGAATTTCCTCAAATATGTTTAGGTATAATAATCATTACATTTGACATTTTTATCTTTTTACAAGACATTTACATCTTTATATGTATTCCACAAGAGGAATTTTCCTTTAGACTCTTAACTGAGAACAAGCACAAAATACAGTCAGAAGTAATAAAAGTTGACATATACCCAACATCAGCTTCATCTGGGAAATCCAGAATAGCTCCATATATAAAATGCAAGATGACACTCATTTCTATATGGCTTATGCTGCAAACAAACAAAAAAAACACAAGTAGAGGTGAAAAGGAAGCGTTGATAAAACTACCACATTTCTTCACAAAACAAAACAAAAAAAGTTCATCAAAAGGGTGGTATGTCATCCAGCCATTCTGTGAATGGAAGGTAATGGAATTATCAGGAATGACCTGATAATATTACATATATTTTCCAGATCACTGCAACATGTCTATATGGACTATATTTTTGTTGAACTCATATTCAGTAGTTTTTAAATGAGTCATAAGCAGACTACCTACTAGTAAGATTTGACATAATTACCTAAAATACTGAGATTATTTATACTGATAATACACAGAAAGGATTTAAAAAATATTCTTTAAGTCCTTTACTAGTAATAAGTCAAATTTTAAGTAGGCATAAACTTCACAATTGTTTTATAATATTTTAAATTCATTACTTTCACAAATATATTTAATCATTTCCTACAATAAAAATAGACTAAGTCGTTCTATTACAACACTAGGTAGGAATGTTGCATTCCAAAATATTTAGACGAAGTATTTATAGCTGGATTCAGATTAAGAAATTTGGAAGTCCTTCACAGAGTTTTGTTTGTAATTTTCAAAACCTGTAAGTGCTGCATACATTACTGTAAGCAGAACTTTGACATGCAGACTGAGTTAAGATCCTGTAAATATGAGACATGTTTAAGCAACAGATATTGATAACTAAAAAGAAAAGATAAAAAATGTTGCAACACACTAAGAAGCAAAATTGACATAAATGGTAGCCATAAAATCACAGAACAGATTGGGTTGGAGTGTACCTTAGGGATCATCTAGTTCCAACCCCATGCCATAGGCAGTGTTGCTGCCCACTAGATCAGGATGCTCAGGGCCCCATCCAGCCTGGCCTTGAATAATTTCAGGGATGGGACATCCACAGCTCCTCTCGGTAACCTGTGCCTCACCACCCTTCGAGTAAAAAACTTTTTTCCTAACATCTAACCTAAATCCCCCCTCTTGTACTTTAAAACCATTCCCCCTTGTCCTATCATTAACTGCCCATGTAAAAAGTTGGTCTCCCCCCTGGTAATAAGCTCCCTTTTAAGTACTGGAAGGCCACAATGAGGTCTCCTGGAGTCTTCCCTCAAGCTTTCTTCACAGGAGAGGTGCTCCAGCCCTTTTGATCAACGTCACAGCCCTCTTCTGGACCCACTCCAGCAGCTCTGTATCCTCATGCAGAGCAGTCGGTTAAAAGGAGTTTCCTTAGTCTTGATAGCTATTATCCTATGCAGAATTTCTATTATTTCAGAATAAAGCCACGTCTTTTTTTTGCAAGTGTGTAAAAAGACAGCATGGAAATGTGCATCTAGTAGAAGATTAAATTAGAAAAGAAAAAAAAAATAAATAGACAGGATTCTTAATACCAGAAATTACAGGACATCAGCATGAGAACATACCAATATAAAGATTAAGTACTTCTCTGGAGAATTTCTGAAAAGCAAGGATTAAAGTTTCTTGGCCAAAAATTAACACACACAGAAATCAACTGCTGGGAGAGAATTGTAAATACTAAAGTAATTGTTGAGCATCAGCCTCAAAAGCATTCTCAGTATAGCATAAAAGTTAAAGAATCAACTAAAAATGTACTGATTTATGAGCACTAAGTTTATAACCAAATCAACAGATTGCTGCAAAGTCAGGAAGGTTATATTATTGCACAGACACAGTATTAAAATGATGAAAATACAAGAAAACTTGGCCAAGAGTTTTCATATTAACTTATTGCAATTATACTTTGAAGCACTCTAAGATACACAGTTCTTTCAGAAGAAAGCTGAGTCAGCCAACATCATGGTTAAACTAAAAAATGCTAACCTGAAGATGTGTCAACACTGATTTGTTTTTAAAGGTGATTTAAACTATTGCAATTGATTTTTCTGTTACTAAAAAGAACTAATGTGGCAGCCCTCAGTTTGTAGATACAAAATCTGAAGCATTTGTCCTGCACTGACAGCTCACTTATTTTCATCTCTTACACAAAAAGTCATAATGAACAAGCACACTAGTCAAAATTGAGTATGATATCATTATTAAGCACTAATTAAGAAATATAATTTTTTTGTCTTTACATCATAAGTGTACAAATATGTATGAAGACACACTGTTCTTCCAGCCGTGATACTTTTCATGACATGTACAACATGGAGTACAAGTGTTAAACAGACTAAATACTAAAATACGCTACAAAAAAATATTAGTACCCTTCTGTTGATGAAAAAGACTTCCCCTGAGCCATCCGATATTTTTTAACAAATATACATATATCATTTCATTCTTAAGTCAAAACAGTAGTCAGGAAATGTATCAGGTTGAACAAAAACGTCATGGCAGATTAATTTCCAGGGCACAGCACATTTGCTATATATTTGCAGTGATTTTAAATTGCATACCTTTGCTCTCACACGGCTTGCAAAGACAACACTTACCCTTGAAGAGTGATGTGCTCTTGGGAGCTTTCAGCCCAACTTCCACTCAGCATGGCAGCAAAGTAACTGGATCTGGCACATAAAATGGCCCTGAGAGAGAAATAGTAAACATTATTTCACTAGATACAGATACTTATTATATAAGACTCTTTGATAACATCTATTTAAATCTTTGCCCTTTATGCATTGAGGTGTCATCTGTATACCATGTCTCTTCTCCCCCAGTATATTTGGGATTTTAAACTATGCTAAAGAAAAAAAAAAAATAAAAGCACTTTAAATTTCTCTGCTACAGCTTTCTTCTAGTATAACTGACATCCTCATAGAGGAAATCTATTGTCACAAATATTTTCCTTTTATGTAATATGAAACTGCAAATTTATTTCTTCTGTTTTATTTACCAAATAAAGTAAATCATCTTGTTCATACAGCATCATTTTGGCCAAATAATTATACTCTGAAACTCTCTCAAATTCTCCTTATAGTACAATATGTCCCTATTTAAATGCAAAGAGAAGTATATGATTTTTTACCCAAAACTGTCTGGCCACTTACCAGCACATACTAAAAGTAAAAAAAAAAATCTTAATAACATAACCCAACAATATGCTGTATGTTTCCAGCACTATTTGAGAATAGCTATCCATTGTGTTCAGACTTATTACCTTGTATTGCATATCCAAAAAGTGTAACTGGCTATAAAAGGGCTCACCCTATTTGCTACAAATTCAAAGGCAGTAAAGAAACCCCAGGCCAGCAATACTTCTCCCAGTGTCAGTGTTCAGAGAACAGATGAGAAAACATTTGCAACAGGAGCCTCTTACGGTGGAAGCAAAAGGGCAGAAAGCAAGAGAAGACAGTAGATGAGAAGTGCTTTATGATTTCAGCCTTCCAGATTTACACATACAACATTAGCCTTTATGCATCTTCTCTGGACTATGGTACCTGTAGATGATATTCTCATACATGTGGTCATTTTCCTGGCACCTACTAAGGTTCCTGTTATTTATAAAAACTTATATTTGTCATGTACTTCCTGTGGCAGAAAAAGTAAATGTTATGACTGACATGAGAATACTTATACATATATTTTTAAACAAATATTTGTTGTCTCTTAAGAGGTTTCATGGCACTTTTCATTTTTGCATAGGAAGAACTAAGAAGGATGCTATTTATGCTTTATTTTCTAGTCAGATATTCTGCAGTCGCTCATTCTCTTTTTCCTTCTTTGGGAGCCTCAGTATTTTAGATGAGGAACTTCTTGGACATTCCTCCAGTGATTTACTCAGCAATAACAATAATGTCGCGGTTTAATGTTACTGCTTCAGGCAGTAAATGGCCTCAATTAAAGAATCTCAGATGATAATACTTTGGTAGAGTTTCTTTTGGCAATAAAGTACTCGTTTCTCAAAGTTGCCACACTGAGAATGTGCCTTCTTACAATGTAGACCGGAATTAAGAAAAACAAAACCCGGCCTAACCAGAGTCCATTCTGGAAATCTAACATATATCCTAATTCTGTAATAAAAAACAAACCAAACAGAAAACCTCAAACAAGCAAACAACCCACCACCACTAATATGATGCACCTTCTGTAAAGATACTTCCAGTGTCAGTAATGAAACACCTTACACCAGTTTTGTGTTGAGAAAATACAAAAAGTAGTGGAGGTTTTTGAACATCTCCCTGTTATTTCTTGTACATAAAGCAAACAAAATGCAGGCTCTCCAATTTGCTACTCCAAATGCAAACATTACATGCAAACAGACTGGTATAAAATGCACGAGATAAGAATAGTACTGCCTCTTTAATTTACTTTCCCAACCTACAGAAGTCAAGTGGGCCAAAGTTCTTAAATGGTCTTGGACTTTCAATCTAGTAAAGGCTGCTGACTTCCTGGAGGCAGATTAGCGATCTGTACGTACACATGACTGATGTAATCAGCATACAATCAAATCTTGTATGCACAGATTCTGAAGAGTAGGAAAAAAAAAAGAATAAATCCAGATATATATATATTTTTTAAGTCTGTATGGTGATTTTATTCAGTAGCAATAGCTGAACAGTTTATTAATAGATTTTTCTTTTCTTAAAGAGAGCACAGGTTATTTTTGAAAAGTTAGCAAAGGAAACCTACACAGTACTTATGCACAAGGATACAATCATTATATGAGTTTACAATGGCAAACTTAAAAGAAATTAATCATTTATATACCTGTGAGCTTGAAAGTCCTTGCCTTCTATGCAAATATTAATATCTGGGCAGCAATGCTTCTTGTAGAGCCTCAGTAAGTCATCTCCTAATGCAGATGCGGTTTCTAGCTTGGAATTGCCTAAAGGTGGGGAGAAGTAGCCATTTTCACTTTGTCTAGGGTACACTAGACTATTTTCATGATAGAAGTTAAGTATTTGAAAGAAAAAATATTTTCACAATCTCAGATTCTAGCATTGTGTATTCAAGGTAGAATTCTACTTGAAAAATTTTTCAGCACCAGCAGTGGGACGTGTTTTACTTGGCACTGTGAGCAGAGGTACTGGAAACTGACAGATGCTTCTCATTTGGTATC
Organism: Odontophorus gujanensis; assembly: GCA_013399175.1. Classification (NCBI taxonomy): domain Eukaryota; kingdom Metazoa; phylum Chordata; class Aves; order Galliformes; family Odontophoridae; genus Odontophorus; species Odontophorus gujanensis. The sequence goes on from VXAB01011891.1 coordinate 276,416, forward strand.
TGTATCTATACAAAAGGAGTGCTACAGTGATTCTTTTTTAAGATCGTGTAGCCAGTTCATTTCTTTTACAAAGATCTGGTACCTTAGTACTCAAGAAAAGTATACTTTGAAGAAGTTCAGGGTCATGTAGTGCAACTAGCTTCTGCCTGAACAGATTTGTTGCTTGATCCTACCCTCCTGACACAGCTGTAGCAGCAACCACCGCCAGTGTGGATGTAGTCACAGTTGCAGTAGGGAAGGCTCTGAAAGATTACAGAGCCCTCATAAAATAAGACACATAGGAGCTAGTATGATTACTAAAAAAAAAAAAAAAAATGGGGGTAGGGGTAGTTCTGTGAAAGTTGATGTGCTCAGGACAGAAGTTTACTGCATTACAGACAAAAAGCAGGACACGATGATGCAGCGATGTTGTACGTGACCAGTACTTAGCACATCCTTTCAGATTTCCACTACAGACTGGTAGGGAACTGTTCCTGCCAAACTTCTCCAGCAGTTCATTTTTTCAGAGTATGTGAGAATGAGGTAACCATAGCAAAGAATATCCAAGTAGGTTGTGTTACAACAACAGCTTTAATCTTTTCCCTAATTTTTACATCTGTGTAAAACTTTGGATAATCAATTAAAAGGAAAACACACACAAAAAAAAAAAACCAAAAAAACCACACAACAAAATAAAAAAAAATATAGTAGCAAACCTACCTGCCATGTCTTTGTTCCTTTCTGCATCCATGACTTCTGGAATTTCCCCTTCACTGCTAGGTGAACAAGTAACTTCTTTCTGAAAATCTCCACTTAGAGCATTCTCATCAGCTGTTGTGCTTTTGTGATCTCCAAGACAAGTTACATCTGTTGCAGTGTTCTGAAGAGCAGCAATGTTGTTTTCTTGTATTAATTTGGGCTCCAGAACTTTTTTCATCATAGCCAGTTCCTCAGATTCTTGCAGATTTTTATCAGATGAGTATACAAGCCTAAAAGATGACATTAAATCTCACTCCTGCAATTTTTTAATTGACCAACCAAAAAAAAAAACACAAAAAAATCTAAAGTGACATTTTTTTTGTCTAACAAAGCTCATGATCAGGAAGAAAAAAAAGACTGAACTGTATAGCAATCAATAAGAAAACTTGTTAAAACTCTGAAAACAAATGCATTTTTTTAACGCTTTCTCCCCAAAAAAACTAACAATGTAAACTAATAAACTAATAAAATGTACTGTCAAGTTACAAGGAACAAAGGCCTACTCTTCATAGCTCATCTACAATCATGATGTGCTGGCAAAAGAAACAAAGCATATTAGGAATGACAGATCAGAGGTTTATAAATCTTAGTATGACCAAGAAAAGACATTATCTTTTAAATCAAACTGAAAAAAAAATCAAAACATAAAGACCTTCTAACATCAAGAACCTGAAAGAAGAACCATGGGAAACTTTAGAGGGGAAAAAAATAATTTCAAAAGGAATTGTTTGAAAGCATGTAAGGTTTCAGTTAAGATTAGTCCAAAGTTTTCATTTTTCTCATATAGTAATTCCAGCTTCCCACTTTCCCATCTGTTTCACCAACTTATTTTTGGCTCAAGATCTGGAAAGGCTAACAAAGCCTGCAGTCTGTGACTGCAGAGCTCTCATATTTAAAGAAAGACACTGCTCTTCAGTAACTTAATAGAGCCTTAAATAGTCAGTGTGAACAGAAAATGTGTTTTATCTGTGGTTTCATACCAGATAGATGAAGTTAAAGTTTAACAGAAGAGCTATAGTTGCCTAGGATTCCATGGGTAGATGCGTGCAGATCTGCGTTTAGACACTCATTCCATGGCAAAGAGGATTTATTGTTAATGCTATGAATGTAGTGATTTGAATATGCTACTCTAAACTATGCTGTTAAAGGGGAAGAGATATAAAGAAATCACCTTCCCACATTCAAAAGACTTGAGTCCTCATTCTTAACTGTCAGCATGTTGGGTTAATGTTTCAGCACAAATTTTTTGTACTCACCATTCTGTTGCTGTTGCATATTCAGCGTTGTAAAGACAGTACAACTTGATTTTGGGGGAGAATTGGTTCTAACAGATGCAGTGCTTTGTCGTAAAAATAATTGTTTTAGTATTCTTGCTTTCTTTCTGACAATAACTGAAAAACATATCCATAGGCAATCTGCTAAACTAGGCAACAAGGCAACAGGGAATCCTTGGGGTATTTTCAGATAATTTATATAGGAAACCTCAGAAATATGGTCTTATTATTAGTAAGCTTAAGTCAATAAAAATGGCACCAGTTACCACAACTAGGAAGTCTGCAAATAAAACAAGTAAACAAATATGCTCTTAAACCAGAAGCAAGCAACTGGTTTCTAGACCCACAGTTACTCTATGATCCACTTATTTCAGCCTTTGAGTTAAGAAGCATGTCTCCTTCCTGCAGACCATAGCTACTGTCCAGTAGACTGACAAAAATCCCTAACTGACACGGTCCAAACCATTAAAACCTTGGAAAGAATACAAACAAAAAGGTGGAATAAGACTTTTATTTAAAACAAACAAACCATATTTAAAGTTACATGGAATTAATTTTTGTTATTTCCAAGAGTACCTAAAGTCACTGGAAGACCAAGCTTTACTGAAATCTATTCGGACAGCAAATCTTACTGTCCCAAAGCAGCTGTAAACCTGCATTAAAGAACACTGGATATAAATATTAGCCAAATCTAAAACCATATTCTTAGATACTTAGGTAGCAGCCTTTTAAATCCTCCCTACAGCAGATTCTACTTTCTGTGAGAGAGTTCTTCACTGAAAGCCCATCTGGAGAAAGCAGTTACTAGCCTCCTTCTCCTTAAACCAAGTTATTTTTATATACACATATACCTATGTAGATGTTTATATATATACATATATAAATATATATATACAGATATATAAATAGATCTATAAATACATATACACACATGCATATTTATATGAACACATACATCAGTAGCACTAGATAAGTGCTTTCAAGTTGTTAAATGCTTTGTGTTTAAACAGACAAGATCTAGTACATGTCACTGTAGATATGTTACATGTATGCCCAGATTTGTAGAACATTAGTAAAGAGATTTCAAAACATACTGGAACAAGTTGGTAATGCTAGGAGAGAGAGTCATTTTTCTATTTTGATTTTTTTTTTCAGTTAGTTCAGTTAGCAACACAGAGCAACTGTTAATGCTAAAAACCATCAGAAAACTCCATGATAAATACCACAAATAGCATGAAGCACAGAAGTCTGACATGTATGAAAAGGGCTAAGTCTACCTTTTGGCAGCACACCAACAGTTTAATGTAATGGTAACTTTAGAATAGAGAGACAAGTACAGTTGCCAAAACAGGATAAGTATTATGAGGGATAATACAATCAGCAGACACAGACTAAATAAACCTTGTTTTTTTATTTATTTACAGCTTGCACAGATACCGTGTGTTGTTTACGATAGGAACTTTGTATAGCTCATGCTGAAACTTCAAGCAGTAGCTAGATTTGTCTCATATACCTTCTGCAGATGTCTAAAATACTGTATCATACTGTTTTACTAAAACAGTAATCTATGTATTATCACAATGAAATGCAAAAATCATCAAATTCTATTAACTTTTGCTGATAAAAAAAACCAATGAAAATGTAGAAAATACAATTTCCCACCCATGGTTTTAATGAAGTTTTCAAAGAATGTAACCACAGCAAATACTTTCGTGAATTGCACTTCACCTTGGAAGACTTGCAAAGAGATTTTAGCAATATATCTATAGCAGTGCATCTTTATTAATGCAAGTTGGTATGTCACATGTGCAGCCTCAGTTTACCTGAATCACTTTAGATTGTTCCATTTCCCTTTAGAATTTGCTAGAATTATCTGCTTGATAGTGCTTAGCTTTTTGTAGCTGAGATAGTTATTTTAACCTAATTGATTTATTGTGACAAGCATTTCTGTAAATTTCACCTCATCAGACACAACATCAGCTGCTTCACTGCCACCAGATTGAATTCTACAATTCCATGTGAAAGCTAATTATGTCAGCAGAAGAACAATCTGGCCTTTAAGCATTCACTGTCCCAGTGAAATAGGTTTCTGTCTATTTCTTATGAATTGAATTTTATTTCTGTGTGCGGGATGCATAAATTCATGGCATAAAATCTACAAAGCACATGTAGTACCTGACCTATTTCCCTCCGTTCCACATTTCCTGGTTATCAAAGTCTGAATATTCCCACTGACTAGCTAAGCTCATGTTTACAACTGCAGCAAATTAACTTGGTGCTGTAATAAATTCAGATCACAGAATATGGTCATTTAGACCACTACCTTTAGAAGAACCAGTCAGAGGAGCAAAACCCTTAATCCCTTAATTTGGGGGATAAACACTTCAGTTTGCAATCATTTGTTCCCAATTTTCTCAGCATTTACTGATCGCTGAAGTTGAGACTTCATGTAACATTTTAACTTCTACAGTTTAAAATTCAGGTGTTTCATAAAGATAGTTGCATCAGCTTTCTCACCTTCTCCATATTTAGAGGGCAGGTTTTGTTAATTTCATTTCTTTGGGGAAGGATGACTTTTTTCCAACTGTTTCTCAAAGCATCGTGTAAATACAATCAATCCGTTTGTATTTTTAGCCATGTATCATTACAGTTATCAAGATTTTCAGGATTTCATGTTATTTACTAAGTATCATTTTCTCATTTAGAAACATTTCCTGGGAGTTCAGTTTGCATACACAACAGAAACAAGTTACATGAATCTATCTTTCTGAGAAGGTATCACTTGGTAGGGTAGTTCACTACATCAATAGGCACAAATGTAAAGAGTATATAGGAAGATCATACCAGAATAAACTGTATTAACCACAAGATTTTCAAGAACACAGGAGGCATGCTATTCTGAAAAATAGCTGAGTGGTTTGTAATCTTAATGGTGTCTCTGCCCATCTTCAGTGTTCATTCCAACCCAAAGCATTCTGTGACTTTATAACCCACTGGATGAGAACATGGATGCCTGTATTTTAAAAGTAACATTCTGAGGAAAAACTTAAAAGGAATTCAGCGTACATGAGCAGAAGTTTTGTTTTCTTTCCCTTCCAGAATGGCCAGTACCTAATGGGAGCTATGAACATAGTTAGCAGCCAGTGAGAGTAATCTCACACAGTTTGTTCAGTTTGTTTAAAGAAATGCTTCTCATTAGCACTACTTTACAAACCAACATTATGGACCTGTAAATGGGAATTAACTATATTTAAAGAAAAAATACAAGTTTTTATGGAAACCTGACATGCAAGAGAAAGTCAATCTAAAAATAGAGCTAAATCATCATCTTCTGCAGTGTATTTGAGGTCGTATAATTTTAGCAGATATCCCACCTTCTAGCTTGTTTTCTTTTCTGTGCACAAAGGAAAGATTCTGACAGACATGACAGTAGTGAAATTGCAAGAGGTGTGACTTAGTGACAGATGAAACTGGAACAATGCTATCGGGCATCTGCTGCACTAATTGTAGTAGCTATAGACTATATTTTTCCTATGAAGGAAAGGCATGCATAGAGTCTACAGAGAAACTGTCATCACACTGTCTAGTAGCTTCCCTTCAAGAATGTTTTCCTCTGTACTTAACTGTAGCATCCTTCTACTGTCAGACACAGAACTGTACAAACATAACAAGGTCAAAGCCTTGGTTGGTCTACTTTGAGTCAATTGCTGGTGCTGCAGATTAACCCTTGTGGCAGTAAGTGTCAACATAAAAGTAAATGACAGTTTTCTTCCTTTGCTTTTTATCCATATGTATAGCTTCTTAACGGCTGTCTTCCCTCTTCCCTTCCTTAAAATCACCTCCCTTTTAATAGAAATATCAGGAAATAGAGTAGTAACTAGATTTTCATTTCTAAAGCTGTCTTTTCCAGATTGAAATGACAGACTGCTATTTTCATTTTACTTAGTTAAACCAGTACTGAATCACTGTGATATAAAACTTCAAATATATCTAAGTGTTATGAAAGTTAAAAAAGATATATTGCATACTGTAAGACACACTAGCAAATAAACACTTCCTGTGTTGTTTTTTTTTAAATTATGTCTTTTATTATATGCAATTTTACTCACTTTTCCTACCCATAATGTTACTAATACTACTCTAATATAGCAGAGTAATGTTTGAGATATTGCAGCTAAAATTAAAACACTTATCAAATCAGGGCTACAGCTACAGAGAAAAAAAGTCTAGCTCAGGTACAGGATATCCTAAACAGGCAAGCAGTTCAAACTCTTAACAAGTCTGTCAATTGAGGAAGTTCTTTTCATTCTTAGCTAAATTTGGGCCTTGGGTCAGATTTGATTGAAGCAGGCCCTGACATTGATGTTAAGATTTAACTTTAAGTATTTAATTTTGGTAAAATAAAGCCAAACAAACAAGGCAATTGACTACCACTAGAATTCTAGCCATGCTAACCATATATTAGTGACAACAGGAGCATTACAGTGAACTGAGATGTACAGTTCAGGCTACACACCTGTTAAGAAAGCACTCTGTAGCTGAGACTGAACATTTGGTGCATACAGCCCTGTTTGGTTACATATGCTATACATATATACACATATTCCATATAGCCCTGCTTGATGATCTGTGTAATTTAATCTCTTGTCTAGATACTGTTTGATTATACTGAGTATATATTTTTCATACCTGTGCTTCTCTTCACTTTTAAGTTGCATGAATTAATACAATGTAGGTTCCACATCTATAAACCATAGAATCTTGAAATGGCTAGGGTTGAAAGGGACCTTAAAGATCTGGTTCCAACCCCTTGCCATGGGCAAGGACACTTCCCACTAGATCAGGCTGCCCAAGGCCCCATCCAGCCTGGTCTTGAACTCCTCCAGAAATGGGGCATCCAAAAAAGAGTTTTCTTCACACCTTAATGATATGAAGGAACAAAATTCCCTTAAAATCCATAATTACAACAGTCCATCCTTACTGGAGGAGCTGGTCAAATTCAGTATGGATTCTGCAGAACTTCATATACTTTCTCACCCTCAGCTTACCTCTCAGAGGGCAAGATATTAATGACCTAATGACCTGCGACAAACTGTTGTCCTGGAATGCTGAGTGTCTCACTTCTTGAGGCAGACTGCAGAACTGCTTGAGCAGTAATTTCCTGACACTGACTTGCTTGTGACTACTGACCTTTTCTAGTCGTGTTTTTAAGAGTTGACAGAAGGCTACTGGAGGGACTATTACATTGTTGTAACACTGGCCAAGTATAGGGTGATCAGCATCTGCAGTATGGGTACTGCACTTCCTTGTGTCCAACTGTTTCTTCCTGGTGTCCTAAGACATTGAAGTACAAAGGGGAAAACAAAGCAGGGCTCAGCTATTTCACACTGAGACTGTGCAGAAAGACCAGCATGAAGCTCACCATGTCCTCCGACCTGCTCAAAAACAGAAGTTTGGTAAAGGGAGCTGCACAGGCTGCAGCACACAAGTAACATGTGGCCTATGTCCCTCTTGCAGAAGAAAGGCAGAGGCCCAAAGGAAATCTCACCGAGATGGAAGCCAAAAATAGCTTATGAGAAAAAGAAATCCTAAATCCCCAAGGAAAGCTAAAAGACAAGCTAAATGCAAACAGGAAAAGGGAATGAAATGTTTTTACAGCTTTGATGAAGGCTTCAGTACTACAGTAGCATTTTGCTTCTATTCTACTGAGAAACAGTACATATAACCAGAAAATCTAGAACTTAATAGACAACAGCTCTCTCGCAGGAGCTCAATTGCAGCACGAGGTCTTTGGTTAAGATCTAGGATGCAAATTCTTATGATGACTCACGTGCTCCAAGAACTATGATACATTCCTCTCAATGAACTATAACTCAAGGCACTGCTTTGGAAATGATAAGATCAAAGTCATTTGTACTTTTAGCTATAAGAATCACAGATACTAGCATTAGTCACCAGTCCAACAATGAAGGCAGGCTCTTTTCAACCAAAGCTGCTTCCTTTCCTTGGTCCAAAGCCTTTCATTGCCACTAAACTTCAGTGCACTGTGGCACTTGTTTCGACAGAACATGCTAGGTTACTAGATTCAAATGCTGAAGTATCATACAGCACTGAAGATTAAGTTGAGAAAAAACAAGTCTTGCAAAGTGCAACATTGTACAGTGTTCAGAAAGTATGTGGCAGTTCATCTAAGATCTAAAAAGAGTTTGAGGACTCTTCAAAAATAGGTTTTAGAAGAATGCAAAAAGGTTTAAATTTAGATGAGGTGTTTCAAGTTACCTTTTCACAACTAAGACTGTACTTCTTGGAGAGCCCACAGGACTCCAGAGGTCATTATTTGCCCTGCTGCAAACACAGACCAAAGTAAAAGCAAATATTTATGGGCTGTAGACATGTTAAGTGCTTCCCATTAAGACAGTAAAGGTATATTATAGCAGTATATAAATAATTAAGATTATTATTCCAAATAACTTCCCAATTCGCAAGTTAAAATACTTTGGAGATTTTTTAATCTGCAGTGTCATGTTTCTGCATGAAAGTCTTTTGCACAGTTTATCAGCATGCTCAGCTACACTGACTACATGACTTTAGATATTAATCTCAACTCAAAAAGTGTCATTTCATACTTAAAATTTTCATACCCTGAATAAATATTTCAGCCATATGCTGCCTTATTTACAAACTTATGAAAAGAATGGGTGAAAGCAACAACAAAAGGACAGCCTATATTGCTTTCAGGCATTTAACTCTAGAATAGCAACACCTTCTCCTTTCTCTCATCAACTCCTCAAGAGCCTAAAAGTGCATGTTTTCTTCTAGGCACGTCCAGAACTCTGGGAAGTGTGACAGTGCCTGCTGCTCTGCTCCCATGTGCATCCATGGGCTATATCAGCACTGCTGCAAAGGAGGTAGGTGCACCACTGTGACTTTGTCAGGGTAAAGCAAGTACTGCTCAGCTCTTGGGAAGGATGAGAGGTACTATGGGTCATTGAGGACTGGTGGTGGCACCAGTTAGTACCTCTCATGTACTGGCCTAAAGACAAGCATGATGCCACAGAGGTGCTAGTAGCTGGCACTGGGAATGCAGCCCAGTCCTTGCATAATCCCTGGGCAGCTGTCAGCCCACACGCACCTTCTCCAGCACCCCAGGGAGCTGTGCTGCTCGGCATTGGCCATGATGGCTTTGGAGATAGCCATGCAGTTCCTGACCTGATGCATCACTAGTGAAGTCCTCCTGGCTCTCCTAGTCAGTAGTGACCATTTTTCAACATGCCACTAGCACACTTTTCCTGTGTTGTTTCTGACAGTTAGCCTTGCTTATTAGCGTAGCAATAGCCACAGAAAGTTTAAAGGATACATTCAGCACTTTTGCTGCTTTTCCTCTGTTTTGATCACACAAGTGTCTACATACCCTACCAGTACACTGAGAAGCGTATAGCTGTGTGCTGTCAGAGGAGGGATGGAGGTGGTGGGAAATAAGCAAGGTACAGCAAAGTCTTCTGCAAACGCCGCGGGAAGGCTGTGAAAGAACTGCTTAGAACGGGAAAGCTGCACAACAGGTGTTAGTGCCGGGAAGCGGAAGGCGGGGGCCCAGGAGCTCCCCCAGCCCACTGCCCGCCCGCCGCAGCACTCACCGCAAGAAGCGCCGGAGCTCGGCGGGCCCCGGCCCGTGCAGTCGCAGCGCGTCGCGGGGCGGCCGCCCCTCGCCCAGGCCGCCGAACAGCCGCGGCGCCCGCGCCAGGAGCACCGCCCTGTGGGCCCGCAGCGCCGCGTCACCCACGCGGATCGTCACGTCGCAGCGCGTCCCCTCCGCCAGCAGCCTGCGGGAACGCATCGGCACCGTTACCCGTACCGCAGCCGCCGCCGGCCCGACCCGGCCCGCCCGCGCCCACCTGCCCAGGTCCTGCCGCAGCTGCTCGGCCAGCGCTTCCTTCAGCCGCTGCCGCTCCGCCGCCCCCGATCCGGGGCCCTTCGGGGCAGCGCCGCTACCGCAGCGCGCCATGTGCGGGCAGTCACCGCGCGCCCGGCTCGGGTTCACTATGGCAGAAGTGACGGCGCGGGGGGCGGCGCCACCGTTCCCGCCAACGCCGGCGGCGCACCGGGACCGAGGCACCGTCGCACCATAGGATGCGATCGCCCCTCGGCGCGGCCGAGGCGCCCGCCCCGCTTCCACTCGGGCCGCTGCCGGCAGCCGCCTCCGCCAATGAGGAGGCGCGGTGCGCCGCCCGGCCCCGCCCTTCCCCGCGGCGCTCTGAGAGCCCTTCCCTGCGGGCGGGGCGTGGAAGGGGGCGGGGCCTTCCGGCTTCACCCCACCCCTCCGCGGAGGGGCGCGGCGGGAGCGCGCTGCCCCGGCCGATCCCCGTCACCTGCCGGAGCCTCCCGCAGAGATTAAACTGCTGTGCAAATAGTAAAAGCAGCTCTGCAGCATCCTTCTGAGACAGGATTCTTCTCAACTTTATATTTCAGTTCGAGAGGCTTGTAACCATTGAAGTATATAAACGTTGAAAAGGTTTGTGGGAAATTTATACTTAAATGTTCATGGGAAAGGCAGGATCAATGTCTGAAACACTGGCAAAAAACTTGGCAGCAGTTCTTGGAGATGAGAACAGTAGATGCTAAGAAAGGAAGGATGATGCCAACAACAATAAAACATTATGTCAGTAAGTGCACAGGCACTTCAGCTATTCAAACCTAGTTCTGAGCATCATAAAAAAACCTCTCCATAGGAAGCCAGGTAAAGGGAGTAATGGAAGTTGCATTTTATTAGACAGAGGTGGCTTTGATACATGTTAGATCTTAGTTTCCCATTCTTCTTGTTCAGACATTGAGTGTACAGGTTCCCATTTTTTAATCAAGAAAAACACATTGCACAAAGCATCTGCATTCAACAATACAACAAGATACGTATCATTATTCACTTGAAGACTGGAAATGTGCCCAAAAATTTTTCAGTCATCCAGTATGCTAAAATATACATAATAAAAAGAGTTAGTAACTGCTTAATGGTAAAATACATTAAGAAAAATCAGGCAAATTGAGGATGAAAACTTGTGACTTGCTTCTGTATGGTACCACTCCATTATTTCATTATAAATTTGTAAAGGCACCACATACAGAGGCTGTAAAGCAAGGGAGAAAACAAAACCAAGCAATTTTCCATGATTTTCTTTCTATACAAATACGTACATCTTAAGGCAGGTGTTTTTATGTGCAAAATACAAGTATACAGGTAAAATCAATGTTGGTATTCTTATACTTCATCTTTTAGCAGAAACATTGGTGTCCGAATGTACAGTACATCAAAAACACTTTTCTCTAACAGAGCTCAAAATAGAAGGCAGGCTGGAAGTATGGCCCTGATAACAATTACTTTTTAAATCTGAAGAGCTTTTTGTAGACTCCTTAGAGCACGTACAGTCATTCTCTCTTTCTTGTTGTCTCTTCCTTTAGAAAGGTCCATATCAACTTGTTCACTATGTCAGGTTGATCCTGCTGGAGCCAATGACTGGCTTCGGACAAAATAGTTAATCTGAAATGATTTTTTACATAAATCCTTGTAATTTCTGCCATTTCGACTTCCATAAATGCATCTCTTTCTCCCCATAAGAGCAGAGTTGGCATGATGACTTCATGGTGCTGCAGAGGTAGGCAGCTTTAAAAAAAAATACACTTACTTTAGTCTTGTTTTATAAAAATCACCAGGACAGATTTCATTCAACTAAGTTTTTGAAGTCAACACAGATAATATTATTGCAAGCTTTTTAGGTTCCAGGGTATCTTCTACAATATGAAAAGAACCCTCATGTGACTCAAAGTGCTTTAAGTGTTAAGGATAGTAAAGTTACATGTCTGTAATCAGCAGCTGGTTGCAACAAAAGTCTTATTTTTGGAGCATGAATGATGCTTCTTCAGGATGAATAGCCCAGGGTTCTATAACCTCTGTAAAGGTGAATCTAGAACAACATGGCCAGAATTCTGGTGGTTTATAGATTTCCCTGGGTTAACGAATGCTGTGGCAGATTTCTGAACCTGTATTATCTACTGTACATAGGTTTCAGTGAAACACAATGCTTTGCATCATGTTCAGAATACAGTGTTCAAGGCGTCCAGCTACCTGACTACCCATACTGTGTAACTAAAAAATGGCAGGGATGTCCCATACCATGTGGCATTGTGCTCAGCAATAACAACTGGGCCTGCCTGGGCGTCACTCATCAGGTGGTGTGCAATTGCACTGTGCATCACTTGTTTCTGTGTATTCTTTTAACATTATTGTCATTATTATTTTCCCTTCCTTTTCTTTCCTACTGAACTGTCTTTATCTCAGCCCACAAGTTTTATCTTTTTGCAGTTTTCTCCCCCATCACACTGGGGGCACTGAGCAAACAGCTGAGCTGTGCTGAGCTGCAGCCACGTTGAACCACAACGCAGACTCAAAAGCATTTACACATTGCAAGGTATTGATTTGTTGAAGAAAAGCCCTTAGAAAGTAAAGTGTTAATAATATTATACCACAACATTGGCACATTTAAGCTTTCTATAAAAACTTTGTTATTTTTTTCTTAATACAATTATTTTGAATGTAATTATTTTATAAATGTTTCCTTACGTTGAGGGTAGACATTAGAACACAGAAGACATGCAGGCAGAAATGAAAGACTAGTTCAACGTAAGTCATATTAACACATCAGAATTCATTATTTATCTATTTCAACTATTATCATGTTGCTAATTTTATCTGCATTTACTCCTGAATGACATTATCTTAGAACTCTATCTTGGAAAAGACTACCACAGTTCAGAACAGATTCTATGTGTTCAGATACAGATCACTATTATGCTAATGCTCAAACATGGTAGTGTTAAACCAATAATGTATAAAAAGAAAGGTAAACCATGCAGTGCACAAGAATGCTCACACTGATGAATTAACAGCTCTGTGAAGACACTTCCTGATTAATACTTTTTTTTTTCTTGAGTCTGAAAAAGGCCTGAACCAGTAGTCTAAGCACGCAGCTCTTCTACTCATGGAAATCCCACAGCAGTGTAGCTGCTGCAGTTTCCTCACTGCTGCTTCCACAGCTGGTTAATGTGCACTCACTGATGCGAGGTGCTGTGGCAAACCTAATGAGCGAGGCTCAGGGTCCTCCCACCTCTTCAGCTGCTCATGAGCCATACCCTGTGGGCTGTGGCTGTGCCATTCTATTACCAGGGAACTGCTGTGATGCCCCACAGTGCCTGTTGTCCTTGGATTTCCCAGCTGATGTCACCAGCCGCACTTTGTGCCTGTAAACAGGGATGCTGCTACAAGCGCAGCCGCTTCTCGCATTCACCGTTGGTGTCTGTGCTCGTTGTTAGCTTATTTAGAAGATAATATGCTATCCCTCTATGTTGTTCTGTCTCCGTCTGTGCAGACAGCACCTAGCTTGGACATATGTTTTCCTCCCAGCATTGCCCTGCTGACTGCTTTCCTGACAGTGACAATGAGAAAGGTACAAGAAGAGCAGGAAAAGTGGAAAGGAAAGTTGAATGTTATTCTGCATCAAAAACTCTGCTGAGTTCAAGGAAGTTAGAGAAATTTAACACTGCTGGAAACAGGCATTAAGAGAATAAAGAGTTCAAGCCTCTTGATATATTCCTACATCCCAGGGCTACAAGTCCTGAGCAGAGAATGACCAGATTTAAATGCATTCTGGCCCTGTTAGGTTTTTGGTAGATAAGCAGTATCAGCCTCTAAGGCCAAACCTGGCTGCTTGAGACAACTCTGGTTGTTACTTTGTTTTGCATGGATACCTGTTCCAGTGTACTTTGCTGCTTGACACCGAATGTGTTTGTTAACTGTTGAGACTTTAGAAATGTATGTATTTTTTCCCTTCTTCCTTAGTGGCAGAAGATACAATAACGCTTTTGGCCTCTAGAGGGCTCTAGAATGTTTTACCTTGTTTCCGAACGTTATACTGACCTGAAAATATTTCTGTAATGATTGATAGGTCCAGTTAATGCTCCAGGTTGCGAAAAGACATAGAGATAAGCTTCAATATCCTCTGCTGTTAATCTGCATCCTTTCTTTCCGATTCCAGTGGTCTGGCTGGTAAATAAACTTTTCAGAACCTACCAAAGGAAGAATAAAAAGCCATCACATATCTAGAAAATGCTTTTTCTTTCCTTCTACAGGGCACATCTTTCTAAAACCTGTTTATTTATAGCTTACTACAGAATAATTAGAGTACACGCAAATATCACTATTACCAAGTTACTCAGTTCTGCACCTTAGCCTGCCTGTGACAGGCAGTGACAGGCTATTGGCTCATACTTTTTACCTTGGGATGGAGCCCAGCAGCTGAGAGGTGAATGGCAGGAGGCAGCACCCCCCAGCTCACTGTCCTGTGTGTCTGCTGCACTGGGAGTGCTGTGCTGGGCTGCATATGCGTGGGTCAGTGCATGCCTTCAGCTGCTTTTTCTATACATTCATTTTGTTTGTTTAAAGTTATGTAAAATGTTGGCCTCATTGGTTTCTCAGGCAGAATTAACCACCGGGAAGAATGCAATATCTAAACTGCCAGGCTGCCCACCCTGTAGCAGTCAGTGTATGATGAGGGGATGTCCCACCACTCTCAGGAGCTGCAGTTAAGTCAGCAGTTCCCCTGGCACCAGATGTGTCCGTGGTGGAGAGCATCACATGACCAGCTGACTTCCAAGGTGGAGTAACACACTGTAGTACTGGAGGTTAACAGTACTTATGTACCCAAATGCCTGCCAGAGATCCCAAACCAAACACAGATTCTTCATGCTTTTATTCTGCTTTATATAAATATATAAAACTGAAGAAAAAGTCAGAAAGCTCTGTATTTTTTCCAGTAATTATCACTACATGAGAAGGGATCAACATATGTGGTAATTCTTCCATCACTCACAGTTAAATATATAAATAAGAGCACTCAGTTTGCTCACCTTGAAATCATCTACTGTAAACATGAATTCAGGAAACCATGGCATTTGGAAAAAGAAGTAGTAACCAGATTTAATCAATTGTGATGGATGTCGTAGAATGTATTCTGAAACAAAAATGACCATGAATTAAAAATGAAAACTGATGACTTAAACAAAATTATTGTTAATATCACTATTTTTTAAACTTAAAGGAATGATTTAAAGATACTGCATTATGTGACTAGAGATGATTATTTTTTCAGCAGTAAGTGTATGACATGGCCATTAAAGTATACTTCCTCTTTTATACATGTTAGTAGAAACAGGCAGCAAAACAGGAGCCTGTCAAACATTAGGTGAGAGCAGTGACATTCAAGAGTTTAATCACATGAGAGGTTTTCATTTAAGAGCTCTATCTGTGCAGTTAGTCCAAAGCATTTTTTCAGGTGTAGAATAAGATGCATAAATACAAATATTACTTTTGCCTGTAAGTAATTCTCTCATCAAAGATGAGATGTAGAGAAGTCTGTAGATGATAATCCTCTTACACTGTGAGTAGTAAGTCAAGAAACCTGAGATGGAACTCTTAAAAATCTGGTACCATAATTGCTATCAGTTAGCAATGAGGAGTGGAATGCATTAAGTAACTAAGTGATTAGAGTGTGCCCAGAGTAGTGACATGGAAGGTACAACCTCAAAGATCAAGCCATTTCAAATTCGTAGATACATTAATCCCTTAGCAGTGCCTGGGAGTGTTTTAACTGCTGTTATGGCATTAATTGTGCAAATAACAAAAATATAAAAAAAAAAAAAAAAGATTTTGATGATCGTAAAGATTATGGTAGTAAGGGTCAGCAGAATGCTCAGTGTATAAGCTCTCTGTTTTCATTTTATTCAAAGCAGGAGAAATTTGATCCAGGGATACTTTATCAAGCTGTATAACATATTTTGTTCTTTAAAAATATACAAACAAATATTAAGAAAGGCATATATATATATATAGTAATATGCATTTTGCTTCTGTGCAGCCTGGCTCCTCCTCTCAATGAAAATACTGCAACAGTTCCTGCTTGCTCCAGTGGAGAAGAACAGACATTTCCTTGGGTAAGTGAAGCTTAACTACCTGGCAAAATGTTCTTTAATACCTTGGAAAGGTGGCCAAGTACACTGCGAGAACAATATGTGTGAAGAGTTCTGATTCCATGGTGTCATAAGGTCAGATTTACATTCAACAGAGATGAAAAATAAAGCTTTGCTGAATTTTCTCAGCTATTTCTGTGGAAATGGGGTGACTTTAAGAATGGAAATAGTGTAAGGTCAGCAATTTGAGAAACTAAAATGAATGAGGTACTACTGTCATTGTAATTACTGAATGTAGATCCAATCCCTATGAAATATTTTGGTACTTTGGGTAGCAGGCAAGTTCAAAGCCTATCGCTCAATGAATTCTGCTGGTGTGCCTAAATCCCTTTTTGAGCTAACTGCTAGTACGTTCCTGAGATTCTGATAAGTACACTGGAACGGTTGTCTTGTTCCAATGAATATTGCACAAGACAAAGTTTCACTAGTCACCTAAATCAGGATTACATTCTAGAAGTCTGATTCCCAGGTTGTTTTATACAGTTTTAATAACACAGAGAGACCTTAACCTAGGCAATATACAGCCATGTTCAGGGAATTCTATCCTGTCAGATTCATGTTTATGAAAATTATGTTTGTGGAACTTCAAGGATTAAGAAGAAAACCCAGTAAATTTGATTGCCAACAGTCCCATTTCCTACAATAAATTATTTCCCAAAGTATAATGCTGGACACCTTACTGCTTCATAAAGCTCAGTCCAGACTGTGAGAGGTAACAAAACATCTAAAGGACCAAGTACCTGGTTCTTCTTCAGTCACTTAGAGCAAACACAATCTTAATGAAAATGCAAACACTGAGGATGAACAAATAGAACATTATAACTACTGTAAAACTCACCTGTAAACACTGAAGGATGAGGGAAATTAACCACAATTAGTTTAGTCACCATTTCAGGGTAACATATAGCCACTAACCAAGCGATCATTCCTCCCCAGTCATGGCCAATCAACACACATTTGTTGTATCCTACCACGTAAACACAAATTTGTATTTCATTTCAATGAAATTTGAATCCATAGAAATCATCACATACAGTAATTGCTGGACTAAATAGGTGATACAACACATCTATTAGTGTAACTAGTTAATACTGCACTGCTTCCATTACTAACGTCCCCCCCAAAAAAAGTCCTATTATGGCTAAAAATGTAATACATACTTAAAATTATTTAATTTGGCTTCAATTACACTTGAACATCAATGTCAAATTGAAGTAATGTGGTATCCAAATGCCATTCTGGTCACATATCAGCTAGTGCAGAGCCAAATATATGATTCAAACTGCAGACATTATAATGTATATACATATGTTGTGTTTAGGGAGTTTGGAGTTTGAAACTGCAGACTGAAAGGCTGGGAAATGTCCTGAGTCCCTTCTGAGCAAAATTAATCTTTATGGACTGCTTTGAATATGAAAAGTTAGCTAAGCACCATACATCGTCATTATGCTAGATTATACTTAATAGCCATATATGTAATACATATATATGCATAGATGAATACACACATTTAAATATTTAGATGTATAAAAGTAGCACTTCTCCATACGCTGTTTTGATGTCAGTTTTGAAAGTGCTTAGCATGCACCTAATTACTCTTCCATTGATGGAAATGGGAATTTTGCAGCAAGAAAAGGTGTGTGGGGGGAATCATGTCCGTTTTTGAAAGCTTAACTATTCCTACTGTAACCATTTCTGGAATACATACTACAGTGTCAGATAGTATCACAATCCTCACTAAGGATTGTAATATTGAGCACATATATGAGAAATAAAATGTATAAAAGCCCAACTGTTTTGAAATCTGACAAATCTGGACAGTTGTCAAAGCACCTCAAAATCCCTCTTGAATAAAAATCTCATGAGGCACATTGATATAATCAACATCTCCAAATATATTTACCTTAGAGTTAGAACAAAGATAAGAAGTCTCAGAAATACTTTTTTCCAGAAAATTTTAAATCCCTATATAATTACATTATGATGAGAGCACTTCAGAAACATAACCATGGCATTACCATGGAGATTAACACAACCAGCAAAGGTTGGAAAACGTAAGCAGTGTGGAGACTGTCTGCCCAATCTTTTGACAGTATTCTGACATTGCAAGCGAAGTGGATCCTAAATTCAGGCATTAGAACTGGGATTGTTGCTGTACTATTTTTTAATGTGAAATGCAGTTAGTTGTTTCACAATCCCTAGAGTATCTAAAGAATAAAATGAGTCTAATCTTTTGTCTTACTGTTTGTATAGAGAGGAAATACCTTTCGTGAGTTGTTATTTTTTATTGTCAGAATGACTGCACTTTCCTCTGAACTGGAGGGGTAAAATTTGCCAACATGTTTCAGTTCAAGATCCACTTCACTGTGTGTATGCCACAGAGAGCAATGCATCTTTTTCTCTCCCTTTGCTCCTCTCACTGTTGTGTAAGACAATGATTCAGCTCTTGAAAAATGAATGTTGTGCAGGAGTAGTATTTGGGGATTTTTTTCTTAATGCAGCAAAGGTACTATCATCATTATTATAAAACTCATAGTATTTATTCTATCTTGTTAGTGCTAGAAAAATTCCATCTGATATAAATTCTCTTGTCTGCAAGTGCTATGAAACTAATCCATAATAGTACTTATTGAGTGCAATTGTTAGGATTAAGTGAAGGGTCTTTATTTAGGGGAAAATATCATAGGTTTGTTCTGCTGTGTTTCACAGCATGCAGAGCTTTTGAAATCCATGACGGAAAATCATCTTGACATATTGTTTTTACTGCCATACACATCTTGATTGGAAAACAAACCTTTTCCATTAGTATTGTAGTAGTCCATAAAACAGGAATATCCTTAGCTTTATATCTCTACATATCTAGAATGTGTATATCTAAAAGAGAAGCTGCTTTTGTTTGTTTGTTTGTTTGTTTTTGTTTTGTTTTTTGTTTTTTTAATCAATGAGAAATATTTTTACACTTGTGGTTTTTCCCATGAGCTGAGTAGTTTGTCTTCTACTAACGCACCTAGAGATTCCAAAATATCCTTTATATCTGTTATCAGGAAATCTAATTTGTAATTTTCTTTGTGAGAAGGAGCATCTGTTTCTCCATAACCTCTCAAATCCAGGGCCACCACTCGATATTCACTTTTAAATTCCCGCAATTGATGGCGCCAAGAATACCTAACAGAGGGAAAAAAAAGTTGGAGTTATAAGGTCAAGCAGTGTGATAGAAAATGCAGTCAATGCTTTTGCTCCCAAACAATTGAGGATAAATTATCACGGCTTTGTTTGCAGTTAGATTCTTTTTTCTTTCTAATGTACGTTGCTTATCTCTTGTGGCTATGGCAATTTTGTGCTCCCTTTTTGAATTTTCCAGTGAGGACATGCAGCTGCCAAAGAGTGAGCATGGCCAGAGCCTGGATAATTTAGCAATTCCTGGAGTCTGGCGTGGTCCCTTTGCTGCAAAGGAAGCAGGCATAAAACACATAGGAGTATTCTGTTTTATCCTTGTAACCATTCCATCATCAAAAAAGTAAGGTCTGAAAAGGTTTCTCTTCTCCCTGGCTTGTTCATATGCAAATTTTGATGGAATAGGAAAATATGCCTCAAGGGAAAGATTTTTTTTTCTCTTCAGAAAAGAAATGTCAGGTAATTCATATGCTAAATTAACCAAAGAAAGAAATACAATGAACAACAAATGAATGTAGTGAGTTCCATATGATTTATATGATATACGCTATCATCTGTGTCACTAAGCTTCCAGAATTGTTCTAGAACAATCACTCCGTGAGTTGGTACTCCACAAAGCATTGCATTGCTTGCATTTCTGTGGAAAAGGGTGAGAGCATCGCATACTTTAAAAGGCATACAAACTGAAGAAGGTGAAGGCTTGAGCTATTCCTCATTCTGCAATAGTATGTAGTGGCTGGATGAATATGTTTGTAATGCAGAAATATCAAGAAAATGGTGAAGATGATCCTGAAAGGACTGTTGACACCAAGTAAATTTCAGAATAGCCAGCAACAAGAAAACTTGACCTTAGATTGTAATAGAAAGATATGTGAAGAACATCATCCTTCTAGGCATATATAACATTGACTGCATCCCCTTTTGCTAGGATCTAGCTTTTTCTTCTGTTCTTGTTTCAGCAGCCTCCATCAGGTAGATAATAGAGAGCATCAGAATCATCACGTATCATGAGAGAGGCACAAAATTCTACCCAAATCCAAATTATCAATATCAGTCCATTGCATTTTCCACTTCTAGCTTTGCCTCCAGCCTACTAGGCATTCTGAATACACCATAAGTAATACTACAGTAATACCTATTAATTATAGAAATCTATATTCATGTGAACAGAACAGTCAGAAACTTGTTATTTCAGTGCTATATAATGCAAATGCAAGATTTATCACAGATCTCTAGGAATTAAATTTTTAAATGCATTATACAATGACTGGAAGCTGAATTTGCCATGGTAACTGTTGTATCATGTATATTTCAGTAAGAAGAAACAAGAAGGGCCATAAATAAATAAATAAAGTGTGTTTGTTTGAGAACATGTCTAGCTGCTATCCATAGCAGCCTATCCATCAGCAAATGTCTGACCAAATATGTTTCATATCCAAAGAAATCTTTTTACCGTGTGTGAAATATAACCATTAGACAATTGCTTTGCAAGCAGGATTCAGAATGCTAGTGAATGCCTTCATTATCATAAGGCTAAATAACCAAAATTATTTTGTGACTTTCTAATCATGTTATTTCTGAAAGGCAGCTGTACAGAATTTAGCTTCTTACACACATCCCTGCAGGTACCCAGCAGCCTCAACACATCATGCTCACTTTCAAATATTTTGTCTTTCCAAAAAATTGATACTGATTTTCAAGTTCTTATGCATCTAGAGCACTTAATGGCTCTGGTGCATTATATTCTCAAGTGATCCTTCATCTTCAGACATTCTGAGTCACTCGGTAAGGTCAGTGTTCTCTGGTTAGAGTTGTCCTACTTATAACCTTGAGGCATTGGAAAGCAAAGGATTTGCTGCAATTGTAACTGTGAGTTGTATCCATTTTCTTTCTTTCTCGTCAAAGAATACGAATTTGATGCTGATTTAATTCTCTCTTAAATTGTGATTATTTTCTTTCATGCTCTAAGAACACTCTCTTTCCTTGCATAAAAATTCTGCACTGATTGAATTATCAAGCCAACATCAGTATTTGTAGTGTGACTGCTTTACAAACTGTTAGCTTGTATTCTTCTTTCTAAAAGTAGTAAATTGTGCTATTGGTGGTCCCCATGACATACATCGCAATTTTTTAATCAGTATTCTTTTCCATATGAATGGTCAGATAATATATTAACTGCTACTTAAAGCATAGCTCACCATTCTAAATTGTAAAAACAGCCATCTGAATTTTGATAAATACTGGATTTCAGTAGAATATATACAGGAAATGCTATTTTTTTGCATATTATTTTCAATGTAGTGGAAATGAGCTGTATTCTCAGCTGTCTTACTGTGTTGGAATACACATTACATACACATTCTGCAAGATATGCATAGTGCTTGCATTGAATATGCATCCCCCCAATGTAACTGACTTTTTAATTGATGTGTACACCTTTTAGACTTGTAATTAGCAATTTATTATTAGAACAATAGGTTTATTTGAAAATTTATCTTAAAATAATAAATGTGACTCTCTACCATCATTCTCAATGCCTTTTATATCTACAGGAAATTGCTAAGGGAAGAGAACTGGCCTCTCATTGAACTGGGTCAATTTATCATGGTATGACCTAACTGTGGCTTGAAAGATTACAGCTCCATATCTGAGTTTAGAAAGGAAAAGGATCATTGAACTTGCTGAATTACTGGCATCACCACTTTCTCTGTTCACTTACTGTTTTTTATGTGAAAGTTCTGCAAGCCACACCTCCTGGTTAAACCAGGCTGTGACAGCTCAAGTGATTTGGTTCAAACATCAGACACATGACTGCTTTTCATTGTTAGTAACTAATGTAAAGGACAGGTTTTGATTCGTCATTCATCTTATGATGAACTAATAATAGAGCTTTTTTTCCTCTGAGTAGCACTCTGAAATTAGGCTGCAAAGCAGCCTATAGAACTCTTCCTTCCCCTATTAAAGCTCACGTATAGTACTTTTAACAATGCAATCCATACTGTACTTAACTATACTGGATCCTCATTTTAGCACCCCCTGCTGTAGTTCTGAAGTTTGGCTTTGTTAGTACAAACACTGTACATTTTCCAAAAAGAAAGTTAATTAAAAACTAGCAGTTCCTCCACAAAGTTTGAAAAAAAGAATACATACTTGGGAAATAATAGAATGACGGTGCATAAAAGACAGTTGGGTTGAGTCAGCCTGTAGGAATGTTTTATGGTTGCTGCAATTGGAAGTGTCGATGGTTTGTTCTTGACTAGATCTTAATACTGTTAATATGCATAGAGATATAAAACAGTTCACTCCGAGGTTACTTAAGCTCTCTCAGATATCTTAAGCAACCTCATTTATACAAACAAACAAACAAAAATCTTGTAGGGAGTTTTTACCAGAATTCTGGAAAGCCATGAAGCAGCAGCATGAGTGGTTTACCCCTTTCTCCAGCAGCCACATAGTGGAATCTTAATCCTGAATCCTAGAAGGAGAGAAAAAGAAGTTTAGTATTCTTACTTCTGTATTATAACTGCTGTATGGGTATTCAAGAATTAGTGCAGTTTTAGACAACATTCTAAGCTACAAAACATATCAAATTCTCAGTTCTCAAAGCTGAAGTGTTCTGTAATGCTGAGATCAGGTACTGCTATGCCCTGACAATGCTGAGCATCCCACACCCCAGCAGCCACAGCCCCTTCCCAGATGGCCAGTTTTGACAAGTGCCCAGCTATGTGAGTGCGTGGCAGTCCAGCTGTGAGCATGCTCTGAGGGTTCTGAGAGACCACCCCCTGACATGGGGGTGAGGAGGTGGATGAAGATCACTATAAAAGCCATGGTCTTGCTTTCTCACACACATAGCATGTGCTTGATGGATAGACTTTCAGAGGCAATGTAACTGTTAATGCACTTGTCATCTTTTGCTTGGTTTAACTATTTAACTACTTTAAACCATCAAGTTACAATCTTGCACAATAAAGTACTGCATGGATTCTTAGAAAAAACAAAGCAATCAAAAGTAAGTAACTTTGAAAAAAGTTCTTTCTGCTTGCTTTTTTACTGTTCAGGGCTTCAGACTTGCTCCTCATGAGACAGCCTTCATGTAATCATCTTATTTCTTCCCTGTCTATAGTCACTATTTCCGATGCATATTTTAAGCAAATGAATCTTGTCACCGGCAGACAAGTTGGTGATAACTGTCCAGAGGCTGAACACTGAAATGCCTTTGAAACGAATAGATGTGTGCAAGCTTACACTAACTCAAGGTCAAATCTGGTAGAGTTAAAACTGAAATGGTGACCTACCAGGTTTACTGAATTCTTACACAGATGTGAATACAGAAGATGGGAAGGACTTAGCTCATAAAATACAACATGATATTTAGGAGTCATTTGAAGGAAACTGCAGGAAGAAAGGCCATACTGCTCCTGAACAAATGTCAGAGCCTGAACTGTCCCTGCTTTTTAAAAAAGGAAGATAAAACTCCTGCCTTTGCTGTCAGTTGAGACCTAAGGGTCAGAACTGCGCAGAAAGCTTTTCTTGCCCAAGGTACTTCAAACTGTCTGAAGTACTTGTGTACAGCATAGTCACTAACCAGCTAGGAAGCCATTAATGTATGCCTTGGTGTTTGAGAGGGCTCTGAAAAGGGCAGAGTTTTCTTGTTTTTTGTACTCACTATGGATACAGTAAGAATTTTTTGCTCATTCTACCAAAAATTACACTTATATTTCTCTTCTGGGATGCCAGTGAAGTTGAAATAAGTGTTTCTAAGTACTTACTGATCCCTTCCCAGTAAATTTTAGGGCCGTTACATCATCTCCACCATTCTCCATGCCATCCCTGCCTTTGATCTCTTTAACACAACAGAAGTTTCTCAGTTTTATTTCAGAGATTCTCCTCTGAATTCTGTGGACAGTCATCTAGTCCTTCTCCATCCAGCTTCTTACTCTTAGTGTCCTTTAGGGATTTACCCTCAATACTTTTATTTAATCAATTTATTGCTTTTAAGGACATTGCTTTTACTCATGCAGATTCAATCACCACTTGTACAGCAGCAATTTAAACATCACATATCCCAGCCTAACCCATCCTCCACCTGTTCAGCTGCTCCTTTCAGTCTCCTCTTTTCTGTTACTGCAACAGCACAGCATAGGATGTTGCCATCTTCTCTGCAACACACTTTTATCTTTCTTATACTGAAACCTGCACAAATCTTTAGGATAAGTGTGTCTGGGAGGTAACACATGAGTCTGCTGTTACCCAGCGGCCAGACAGTTTCACGTTGCGTGTACCGAGTGGCAGGTCGTCATCCCGGCAAGCAGCCTGCTTTGCCCCAAAGGCTCAGTTACTACCGCCATCCCCTCGCTTCTCAGCAACCCCGGCATTACTGCTTGGCGCTATGGGAGAGACAAATGCAGCGTGTGAGTGCAGCAGCGTGTGCATGCCTTCTGGTGATGTTGGAAAAAGGGAAGAAGGCAAATTGTGAGGAACTGGGAGGCTGAACGATTTATGTTAGCACTGGCAAAAAGAAGCTGCGCAGGTCCCTTAGCACTATGCTCTCAGTACTCGTTCCATTAAAAATAACGCTATGAAAATTGTAATGCTCACCTACAGTTGTGGAAGAAACCAAGCTAAAACAACTTCACTCCGGGCAGGTGCCGGAGGAGCAAATCGCAGGCAGAGACCCAGAGCGGTCTCTTACAACCCTGCGGGCTGTAACCGCGCAGTCTCAGGGACGGGGCTGAGCGCTTCACTCCGCGCTCCCCCTGCAGCTCCGCCGCGAGGCCGCGGGGCCGCACCCCACGGGCAGCGCTG
>VXAB01011891.1:301743-429898 GCA_013399175.1 Odontophorus gujanensis
GCACCGCTCACGGCGGCGGCGGCGGCGCGCCCGCCCCGCGGTCCCCGAGGCCCTCGCTCCGCCGCCGGGCACTGCGCAGCGCAGCGCCTTCCGCCCGGCACCGCCGGGCCCCGGGCAGCGCGTCCCTTGCCCGGCCGGCGGATCCGCGACCGATGGCCCGCAGGGAACGAAGCAAAAAACGGGCCCGGAGCAAAGGGGCTGCTCCCAGCCGCGTCCTCGGCCGGGTCTGCCGCACGCACCGAAACTCGCCGGAGAGGTCCTTGTGAGAAGTGCGTGTGGGAGTTGCGGGACAGCCTCACCTTTGCTGCCTTTGCAAGGTCCTTGCGTGCGGTGGCTTTGCTCGCTCTGATAGCGTATTTGGACACGCTTACGTTACTGAAACAGAGGTGTGTTGCTGTGTGGTTACAGTTCAGTTATGTTTAAAAACCGTGTGCGTTCTGTCTTTGCTGCTTAACTATTGTCCACTCAATGTTGATTGCCTAAATATGTTACAAGCTTAATTGCATGCTAGTATGAGTGTTTCTGAAAAAACATACCAATTTTGAGCTTCAGCACAAATATTTATAATTTAGAAATTAGAACTTCAATCAAGATATTGTCTAGTGGAGGCAACTGGACCATCATTTGTGGCTGTTTTCCAACACTGAGTTTGGTACAAAGTTCTCAGCCCTTGCAGCTGACACAGGGAGCTGAACAAGCCCAACTCTGTGCAAGGCCCAACGCCTTCCCTCCCTGTTCTGCACCTGTTCCTCAGTGGGATGCAGTAGGCCCAAAGCTTGGAGAGGCTGCAGGCTAGGATCCCAGCCCGGTAACACAGACCTGCATGGCGCTGCCTGCCTGGCTTCTGGTGACTTGCCCAAATGTCATGTGTATTGGACCAATTACCAGAATTTGTGTTTGCTCCAGTTTAGTTTCCAAGAGATGTTTTGCTCCCTCAAACAGTGCAGGCAAAAGTTGTGGGGAAGTGATGATGTCTGTTAATTAGCACGAGTAATTTAATGAGTTGCTGAAAAAAAAACGACCACCACATTGGACTTGCATACTTGCATCCATACAGTCAGTATATATTATCTTATACTGTGTATGGAACACAGCTTGCAGACAGTTTCTCTGTTATATACTAAATACTTTCTCCTACTTGTTTTGAATTTACACTTGAAAATATAGACCCCACTGCTGAAATGTAGTCCCCAGTGGAAGGCAGAGGCAGGATTAATGCTCGTTTCAACATGTTCAAGTTTTTTGTTTTTTTTTTTAATTGAATCATAGATTCACAGAATGGCTTAGGTTAGAAGGGACCTCAAGGATCACCAGGTTGTAATCTTCCTCCCACAGACAGGGCTGCCAGCTGCTAAATCAAGTACTAGGTGAGGTAGCCCAGGGCCCCATCCAACCTGGCCCCAGTCACCTCCAGAGACAGGGCATCCATAACCTCTCTGGACAACCTGTTCCAACACCTGACCACTCTCTCAGTAGTCAGGTGCTGGAATGAAGAACTGAAGCATCAGAAAGGAATGCTGCCAATTTTCATGCATTTTTAAAGCTTAAAAATAGAAAAGCAGTCTCTTTTTTTTCCTACTAAAAGGGTGATATTTTCAATTAGCTGTAAAGAAACTTGTCTGCCTTCCTCAATAACAGATGAAATATCAGTAACCCACAGCACCTGACAACAGCGTTATTTATTTATGTAATTAGAACAGTCTTTGAATCCTGCTGTTCACTATCCATGTCTGTTGTCTTAATGTGAGCCCTGCAGATTTGAAGTCCAGGCTTTATCAAGCTGCTTGAGAAAAGAGCGCTAAGCTACATAAGGCTTCCTTCCTTGTCTTAGGCAAGAAGAGCAGCAATAACACCAGAAGCTGCTATGATTCAGTTAAGACACCAACCTCTGCAGACTCCAGCAGGATTACACGAATCATGCCTACCAAGCCTGAACCTTCTGTTCATACTCTGATTACTCATACTGCCACAACCCTAACAGTAGCTCATAACTAATTTTTATGCATCAGCCGTTGTGCTAATAGCCTTTTTTCTGCAGGGAAGAAGTCTTCTCAGCTGCTCAGTGTCAGACTGGCTACAGCAGGATTTTCCCCAAAGTACAGAGTAGAGGAAGGATTAAAGATGAAACAGTGATGTGCATTACCTCAAGCATGCATTTGACCAAACAAAGCAAGATGTACAAACCTCAGAGCTAAGGTTTTTTTTTTATTTTCCATAATAATAAATCTATTTCTAGTTTATACATCTAACTACCTATGTAGTTTTATGTCAGATACACAACTTTTGCAGTAGCCTATGGAGTTTAGGCATGTGATATTCAGCAGTTAGATATGGATCCCATGTCAGAGCTGGAAGATGGGAGCGCTGGGAACCTTGCAGTTCTGGGCAGCTTTTGTACAAAGATGTTGTTGGGGCTGCCTTCAGCCCAACCTGGTCCAGTGTCTCTCAGCACCTCCAGCTAAGCTCCCTCAGCTGCCTTCTGCCAGGAAAGCAGCAGAGTTTCTTTTTCACTGAGGAATGCTTTCTTTCTACTGAAGGGCCATGCCGTCTACATACACGAAGCAAACCAACTTGCACGACAAATACCTTCCACACATTTTCTGAAGAGAGTTCAGAATTTTCTGTAGATCTCATGCCAGCTAATGGGAAACATGGCTGAAGTCAAAAAACCTTAAAATTACAAATCTTTCTCTATCATCTTTGTATTTTTGATTTTCTCATCTTCTGCTTTAGAACGTTGTAATGGATTCCAAGCCAAACCAACCTCAGGGCAGATTGTTTTACAAGCTTTGTCAGCTTGCTTTGCCCTCCACTATGTGCCATCTGCCTGCTCATCTTTTGTCAGTTCAACTCAGCCCATTTCTGGGAGACAAAAGAGGACGACTTTGCACGTCACTGATTGCTTCCAGCTGAGAGTAAACAAATTAACACATTCTGTTGGTTAGTGACAGAGGACATACAAGCTTTTAGATGTGATGTACTTGTGCAGATGCTATTATAGAAACCATGCATTAGTGCAGCTATTTTCACGAAAGTTGTAGGCAACATAGTGTAACTTCACACATTTGCATAGTCAGTTAACTAGCAATACTTAGTGTATTCAGTCAGTTTTTGTTTGAAAGTTGTATTGTCTTCAGAGGGTGACAGCTCAAGAATAAGGGAAAAATTATAGGCTTACTACACACATTTGGAGGCCATCTCCCTTTCTTCTGAACTCAGGCATCTGTCTGTAGGAAGAACTGATTACCCCCTAAGTAACTGACCAAGTGCTAATAAAAGCTTTATCAGATTAGCATTAACACCACTGACACTGTCACTTAAAATCATTGTGACAATATGGTGCCAAGTACCAGTGTGATTTTTTTTTTTTTTTTACTTGTGTACTACAATTAATGAGAATGCTGATTTCATGTCTATTCCAGGTAAAACTGTGAGCAGAAAAGTTGTTACAGAAGCTGGAATTTTGAATGGGCAAGAACACCAACTCTTATATACCATCAATGATACACCCATAGCATTCATCCCAATGGATGAAATGAAAATAATGATTTCTCCTCCTCCTTTTCATCGCATGTATTTCCCAAGCAAGGGATCTTAAGCTTGCATTAACTCAGTCAGAAAGCATGTCCAGGCAATGGCAAGGTAGAGAGAGTCCTGAATGTGAACTATAATGTTTTATTGCAGAGTGGGGAGTTATTAATGACACAAACTAGAAATGAAGGTAGGACTAAGTCACTTTTGATGCAGAATGGAAACATGACATCCTACCGGTATCACTGAGTGTTACAACCCATCTTTCACCCAGAATCTCCTTCCTAGTCAAGTAATGTTACACACTCTGTAGAAATCATTGTTGTTATGAAATCTTCTGTCACATCCCAGATTCTGTGCAAATATAACAAATGACTGTGTTAATAATAACCATATAATTGGTAAGACTTCGATTTAAAGTAGTTTCTATAGTTGCACATTTAGTGCACTGCTACTAAACCAGGAGAATTTGGCTGTGGACGGTGTAACAGATTCTGAAGTGTTTCTGAAATAATGGATTAAAGAATTAGAAAAATCAAGCAGTAGATATTTTCTTATGCATGTGCACGCACAAAATATGAACTGTAAACAGAATAACAACAGCATCTCACTGCATGACAGACTAGAGTACATACATGCTATAAACAGGAAACAAAACTATTTTCTGATGCTTCAGGTGTCAGTGAGCAAGCTTGCACTATCAAGCATTTTACAGGAGCTTGCATGCTCTTTAAAGTGATTTTAGTGTTTAAGCTCATAACTATTGTATTTTTAAAGTTGTACAGTCAGCAGTAGTACCTAAGTTCTATGTTAACTACTGTTTTCATTCAAGGTTTTCTTCAAAAGTTGCCATAATATCACTCTGCAAATTCATATCAATTGTACAAGCCATCTGCAAGAAAGCAAATCAGTGTATTTCTCAGAGTAGTCAGGCAGTAATGAATACTATGCAGGACAAATATAAAGATATAATAAAAACCTACAAAGCTTCTTCCCAAAGAACTGTATGCTTCATCTGTTTTTACAGATTTACACATGCTTATTGTTCATGTCCTTTCTGAAAAGTGCTGAGCAGGATGAAAACTTCAGGAGACTTTATCTGAATCTATGATGGTCTTTATCAAACTGCAAAACGCTGTACATTGGGCTGGTTAAAAAAAAACATTCAATCTAAAAAATAGTAGCAATTAAAGAGTACTCATTATCTATACCAGTAAGTTAGTAAGTTAGTTTTTAAAAGGCTCAGTGTTGATATTTCTGAGTAGTACAGTAGCACTTTTGTTGGCATACTGTACATTAGCACATTGAAGAGGAAAGGCAGCTTGCAAAGACTTGAGGTTTGACTTTATTAAGAAGGCAGAGATTACCCTTTAAAATTAGATTTTGTTATTGTAACATTATATGAGTAATAGGAGCATTTTTTGTGTTTTGTCACTTAAAGATTGATTTAATCATTCTATTTTATTTTCTGGTCTAACTTCAGATCACAGAGTTCTGTTGTTTTCAACTGTTCAGGTCCTTGTCTTGAAGGACCTGAATTTTCTTTTTTCAATTGTGCACTAGAATTGAAACAAAATCAACCAAAAAGAGTCAGCAACTTACTGCTTCTCTCCTTCTGCGTTCTTGTTCCATTTTTCTAGCCAAGTTACGGTCCTGAGCAGGAGTGTGTTGCTGAGCTTCTGGCAGTTGTTTGCTCATATCCTCTTCTTTTGGGGGCTTACAGTCCTTCATTGCTGTGGCATCCAGTTCTTTCCCCTTTTGGACCCTTTAGAGAATGGAAAAGGAATAATTATAGGCTTTATATATATATATATTTGTATGTATATATATATAAGCAAGGCTGTGCAACTGCATTATGCAAATAAATCAGTACTTAGCACATAAAATGTGGTTCCATTTTACAAGCTAATTCATAATAATTTCTCTTCACAAGAAGTACAGTGCACACAATTTTTATGCCGTAATAAGGTTTCTTGTGTTCTAATGTGTATGCATATAGGATTTGTATGCATGCTACACAAAGCTTTCACTAAAGTCACATTCACACATGATTAACTTTCTGTTAGTTGGGCAAAGGAGATTCCATTTCTTCCTTTTAAACTGGTTGAGCTCAATTTCACTAATTTCAGACAAGCATATCTGATATCATTCAATGGATACCTCTCACAATAAAAATGGTGCAGAGGTTAAAAATGGACAGAACATCTCATAAACCAGTAAATATGAATCATTGAAAACTTACAAACAAGTATTTATGGAAAGTATACAAGAGTGCAAAGATGGACTGTCAGATTATTGATAAAAAAAAGATTCAGTAGCTCCAGCAATAAGTGAAATTGATGTTGTTTATACTACAAGCCAGTGGGGAAGGAAAGCACTGCCGAATGAGACAGTTGCTTTTACAGCTGTTGAATGTAGGCTGCTCCATTATCTATACTAAGTTCTGCTGAAGCTGCAGCGCTTACAAGGTTCATCTGGGGGAGGAATGACTTTAATCAAGATCCAGCATTATTCGCACATTTTGCAGGATTCCGGATTGACCATTTTGAACGTGAAATAACGAAGTTTGTAAAACTGGAAGTGTTTTCAGTAGAGACCAAGGATACTCCTGGGGAGGAAATTCAGAGCCTCAAGGTCTTACAGCTGCTTAGGAGGTCACAATGCCTGTCACCCAAGGCAGACTGCTATGCAGTTTGTGGGCACGAGTTACACCCCAGTTTCCTCCTCATGGAAACCAGTAGCTGAAAGGTGCCATGACTGCTCACGATATTTTCAGAAAAAGAAGCGTTGCTTATTCTCTGATTTTTGAAATAACACACTCCAAACAAGTGAACAATTGTAAGACAGCCAGCAACAGGCAGTAGCAGGCACTTTTTAGACACTGACTCCAACATGGGGCCGAACAGACAAGAAAAGAAAATCAGAAGTATTGAACAGGGAAATACTACAGAAAGCATTTGATAAAGGTGCCACGCAGCTATTTAAGATATGGCTACAAGACAGTAGTTAATAGGCAGCCACTTATCCCACTGAACTGAATAATAGACCTCAGGCTTGGGTACATGTGGACCCTCACTTGAGCAGTAGCTGCAAATAGCTGATCATGAGCACTACAAAAGTAACCTATTGAATACTTCTGTACACAACCAGAGAATTTTACTATCTGAAATAGTTCATGCTGGCACTACTTTGGCTACATTAACACCAACTTCTTGAAGACTAGATTATCCTATTTGCCCCTCTAAAAATCAACAAGATAGGGATTTTTCTGACGATAGATGTAGAAAAATAATATATTGAGTGCAGGTGTGAATTCTGGTCATGACCAGAATAATTGAGTGCTACCAAATTAATTAATTAATTAAAAAGGGCAAAGGAGAAAAAGGAGCATCCAAGAAGTTTGCTGAAGTAATACCGGTTTGTGAGGGAAAAAATACTTAATGTATTAGGATGCATAGTTGTGCTCTGAGTGGTACAACATTCCCTCCCCCAAATACTACTGGCAGGCACACGGCAGTTGCT
This sequence comes from Odontophorus gujanensis, assembly GCA_013399175.1. Lineage (NCBI taxonomy): Eukaryota > Metazoa > Chordata > Aves > Galliformes > Odontophoridae > Odontophorus > Odontophorus gujanensis. The sequence goes on from VXAB01011891.1 coordinate 308,797, forward strand.
TAATCTGAACCACTTCTCTGGAGTAGCCATGCAACTCAGCATCAAACTTTCAGACAGCAGACAAAACATGCTTATGGCCTTTGTTAATTCAGAAGATGCTGATTTTCTCACCTCTTTGACTAAGCATGTAATACATCAACACACAGCCATAAAGGTTCTAGCTAGTTGTTATTAAATTGCAGAACTGTTTTAGTGAATTCATTTTCTTCTAGGATATTCTCAGCACAATTACAGAACATCATACCAGAGCTTCACTGCAATTACTGTCGCAAGCCAGTGTCTTCAACAATAATAGTGCCTGCTCTAACTGTATTTATAAAACAACTTTAAATAATAATATTATTAGTTTACTAAGCATTCATTCTTCATCACTTTCATATTATTTCTTATGATGTGAGACACCTACTGCATTACCTAAGCAATCCAAGGCTAATTTTTTTCTTAAATTCAGCCCACAAAATTATTAAACTATCCAGATGATAGACCACATGCACAGATTGAACACATAAGGAAAAAGTAGATCAGTGTTTAGACATATGTGGTTACAAACCTCCCTTTTTCCTGTGCTTGCCCAGCTGCTTTCTGTAAGGCTACTTTCCTGAAATGCTTGAAACTCTCAGCAGATGACTTTATTGGAGCTGGAAGCATCATCATTTTACACAAGCTTACCCAGGAGTCTATGTTCTTAATTTCTGTGGCCTACAATTATTTTTAAAAGAAAAAGGAAAAAAAAAAAAAGGAAAACATGGAAGATGCAACAATGCAACTACTAAAGTCATTGTTTTCCCCCCTCAGTTATTCATTTTCTACTTAATTCCTACATTAGCACAATTCTGTTTTCAGGGAAATGATTGTAAACAACCTAAAACAAAACATTCTTTACTTTTCCAGAATATTTGAGCAAATACAGCACTCTGAGCAGACTTCAATAAGTTTTCTCATTAATGTAGAAATTCTCTAGCAAAACAGTTCAGGAGCCAGTAACATTTACAGCTATTTTAATGCAGTCCCTTATATTCACTTCTCCAATTTTAATTCCAGAAAACATGAATTCCAAAGACTGCACCTACCCTTTCAGGAAAACTCTGGGATTTTGTCTCTGGTATCTTCATAGCATCAGATGTATTACAGTGACCTGAAGAAAGAATTAAATAAAGGGTTTTCCAGACACGTTGACTTAATGGCTTATGTTACCTCAAATTGAGGTAATTTATTTAGCCAGTCTAGAAAATGACTTAATATGCACTAACGAATTTTTAAAATTATGTGGTTCAAAATGACAAAACCACACCCAAATACTGGTATGTTTCCTAATCTGTAAGCTGAACTGGACCACTTTTCTACAGATTGGGGCAAGAGAAGAACAATTGAACTACACACATTGTTTTTTTCCTCTGAAGTTTTCAACAGAAGATAATAATGGAAAAACTTCTCTTAGATAACACTAAGAACAGCTGGAGCACATATCATTGAAGGAACAGTCAAATACCACTATTATTGTAAGAGGGCAGGTAGCTACTCTCATAATAAAATCCTGAAGCTTGCTTGTACCCCAAAGGCAGCTTAATCACAAGATAATTCCCGTATTAAACACAGGACCCCCCCCACTCTACCTGCACATGCGAAATTGAACAAGGAAGGGAAGAAGTGATCTGTCATTTAATTTGTCCTACTATCTGAGTCAAAAGTTAGAGAAATAAAAACTAAGCAGCAGACAGTGGCTTTGGCTATGCTTGCATCCCCCTGCTAACCCTGTGAGCATTAAGCTTCATTCGTTCCTGTTTGTTTTCCCAACCCTTTAACATATAAAGATAACACCAGGATTGTGATAGTTATGTGGTACACAGGACAGGAGTTTGAATTCCAGAAGGCCAAAAGAATGTTGTAAGTGAAGATTTGATTCATCTATGACATACCTTTAAATTCTTTTCTATTGTTTTTATAAATACAATAGAAAAAATTCGACCAGAGTTAAAGAACTAATCTGTGATAAGACTGCACTTTTTACTTTAATCAGGCTTTTCAGATGCTTTTTCCCATTCCTGTTCCAGCATATGCAAGGAATAGTGAAGAAGGAACAAAAACCAAGTAATTGTGTCTGGTAGCACTCAGATTTCAGCGTGAGCACTTCATGCCCAGCCCAGCAGTCTTGAGTTTGCAATAGGCATGAAGCCTGAAGCATTCCTCTATGGAATGCAGATTCCACAGCACTGCCTACTTCTAATCGTGGAAAAAATTTGCAGTCACATGACATCACTTTGCTATCAGGTCCTCATCACAAAAACTGGAGATAGTTACTCAAAAAGCATAAAGTGCTCTGAGGGAATAAGCTTGGAGATTCAACAGAAAACAGCTTGAGGGGCAACAGAATTCTGAGCAGACTGAAGGCTTAATTAACACTCCAAGTTTCCTAGAATACTGAGTCCTCCAGTATTAAGTCATTTTACTTTCTGTATCTTAACACAGAACAAGAAAGGACCCTTTTTTTTTAAAAAAAAAAAAAGTTACAACAACAAAAAAACAGCAAATAAAAAAAGTATTCTGTCGATCAATTCATGCACAGGTGTTCAACATTTTATTCTTTCAAGTCATGTTCATATACATTTAACTTCATAGCCTTTACATCAATTAGTTTTATTATGATAGTACATACTCTGCTCTTGACTTAAAGATACTGAATCAGCAGTTCTCTCACTGGCCTTGCTTTGAGCTTCATCTAGATTAATTAATGTTTCTTCAGCTTTAGTCTCATCAGCGCTGTCAGCAGGAGAAGTTGTATTGGATAGCTAGAAGAGAAATAGAGAAGTTAGACTTCAGAACATCTTCTGAAATGGTTAACATTTTACTTCTTGTTATGTGATAACAGTATTAAAATTTTGAAGCTTAGAGCAGTAAGTTGGTGCTCCTCTAGCCTCCATAAAAACTAGAGAAGAACTAGATTTTATTCATATAATGGTAGACAAACCAGAATCTTAAATTAACACAATTAGTTTTTAAACTAGGAACTGCTTAGAAATTCTAAGTGATTAGAATTTTAAGTGGTTAGAATAAGAAATTGGTACAAACTCTTTAACCCTTAACATAGTATAATGTAATAGAAGGTGGAACTTTTGTGAAGCCAGTTGCCCCGCACTCCAGTTTATGGATAGGAAACACCTCCATTACTTCAGTAGTATGTTTTCTCTGTGCAATATCATGTAGTTGCTGTTGAACACTGGAAATTAGGGCACAAACCTGAGTCTTACAATGCATACTACCTGCTGCTATCTTCAGGTGTTAGGTATGAAAGGGAAAGGGTAAATCGCAAGAAAGGCCACAGCACATTTCTGTGCTCCCAGTACCAAGAAAAAGGTTAGTTTCATCTCATTGCAGAAAGTAAAGCTATTAAAACCTGGCTAAAACCATGCAGCTGCATTCAAAGCCATGTTGAGAAACACAGTTCAATTATCCAGAGACAGAATAGATCATGCTGCTGCAGTGACATCAGTAGCTTCCTTTTGCTGAGTCCAGTGCATGCAGAGGCCCTTCTAAACAGCATACTCTCCAAGAAAATGGAGATGTTTAAGTACTTCACAGAAAGGAAAAAGCAGCTTTTATCCAGATACTATCCTCTAGATTATTGTTGAGTTTGATATTTCTAAAGAGCAGAAACATACAGTATGAATTGTTCATCTCTTATACATAACTGTAGGTTTATAGGGTGAGCTTTTGACACGCATGACTACAAGGGTGACCTGAATTTAAACTTAGGCACCAAAAAAGAGAATAAGTGAGTATTTATAGTACATTATAAAGTTGATACACTTCAGCCAATGCCAAACTCTTCCTTTTTATATTGTGACCGGTGAATTAATGCTGTTATTAAAGGATAAGAATAACATATTTAGTGGACTTGTAGGTAAACATTTTATTACTGATCTAAAGCAGCTTTCTTCGCATCCAACTTAAGACTGGAGTGTTACATCAATTTAAAGAAATAAATATTCATTTCAAATAGCTATTTTTACAGCATGTATTGATGTATTCACCTCTGGAACAGCCTGCGTACACTGATCTGTCCTTGGAGCACTCTGAGGCATTTGCTTGACTGAAGCATCATGCAAAGCACTTACACCTGCAAGGATACCTGGGAAAGAAGAGGTGAATGGTTTCCCAGATGCAGTTCTGCATCTCAGGTCACACTGTAAAGGGCTCTGGATTTGCCAGCTACACTGAGACAGTTATTCTATTAGGGTTTTGTTGTTTTTTTTTTTAGCCCCAGATCATCAGCTGCCAGCTCAAGGTATCTTTTACTAAACAACTCAGGAGTGTCTGAAGTGAGACCTTCTGATTTAAGGGAAAGAAAACAAGTTCTTAATCATGTTTCTAAGCAACTTAAAGCTGATATGTTTAGATAACTCAGATCAGTTCAGAGAGCCTGTGACACTAATTCAGCTAATAAGTAATTCATATGTTAAGATGAACAATGATGGCGAGTCTAAGCATTTGACTCCTGCCTTGAAGCATTCATTACTTCCTGTAACCTTAGATTCATTAAGGCAACATTTCCCATCTTGCCTCCATTTGCTGGCTCTCTTCATTGAGGGAGGGAGGCATGAACCTCACTGTTGTAATAGTGTTCTATCCCAGTCTGAGTGCCAGAGTAATCCAAAACTCTATCCTGTCTGACATACTATTACTTATATCATGCTCCTAGTAATCCATACTGCAAGAAACTTTACTATTACCCACCCAATAACCTCCAAAACTTCAAGATAAGCTTACTGTGAACACCATTTCTACCACACTTCTTTTTTCAAGGTTTGCTCAAAGCCATGATTCTTGCCATACAGTTGTTACCTGAAGGAGACTTGACATTTTGTTCTGCTGATTTAAGAGATTCACTCTGTAAAGGTTTAAGCTTCTGTAGCACAATGGGAGACAGCAGCTGTGGTTCAGTTGATCCATGATTTTGTGAGCTACTAGCAATAGATGAGGGCTGTGCTTCCAGAACAGCATTGTAGGACATCCTCTGTAAGCACAGTGATGTTCTCTGCAAAGGGAAGGCACTAATCAATATACTCAATAATAATAATCTTTTTAATACCTGTTTGATTCTCTCTCCTTTTACAGCATTTATCAGACGCAGTAGTACTTCTTGTAGTGTGGTGTTCTTGAGATTAAATAACAAAGCCTGGTGGAGTAAAATGTCCTGCCTTGATCTGATAGATGCAGAAACTGACCATCACTTGCTGTTTTGTTGTCAACTATTATGTTTTTTGATACTCAAAGAATAACACTGTGACTGACCAAGCAGAAACTCTGTTTCTGCATACTCTTTTCTCAAGGTTTTGTTTCATTAGAGAAGCTGTTTGTTACTGCAGAGACTAAGCTTTCTAGAGAGGGGGAAAAAGAAAGAAAAGCCATTACATAATTCCTCCCCTCAAGTCCTTGACTCTTATTCGTCTGGTCCCTCTGCATCTTCTTAAGTTTTCAAAACCAATTGCTATGTCAAGCTAAGCACTTCAAGTGAAACAAGTCTATCGTAAGGAGAAGGCTTTGCTGATCTTGAAAATCTGATGTCTCTATGGGGTAGTTTTAAGTGAAATTGTGAAAGGCAGAGATAAACCAGACTGGAATTAACACTCGGTATCTATATGGATCTTAAAGGCATTAAATGTTTTTAGATGAGGCTTTGCTGTTGCTATAAACAATACCCTGACTATAGCAAGTATCCAGTAAATGATTGGGGTAATCATTTGATTAACTGAAGTATGTAAAAATGTGGGTATTTGCATAGAGAAAGAAATGAAGTGAGCTTTGCAGTGGTCAAATTCGTACTTAAAACTAAAGTGGAAAGGATGTTCAGTGGGTGGCAGATGAGGGAAGCATTCTCTGCCTCCCATACCTTCATCCAACAAAGAACTTCAATAGAGTTCATAATGGGTAAAAAACTCAGCAGTTTTTACACTCATCTTCTGTAAAGAAGCAGAAGATACTTTTAACAAATAGATTTTATATCACTTAAGTTGGCAGAGCAAACAGTATTCAAGCTATGTTCATTATTCCCTACTTGTGCACTTTCCAGTATTGCCACATGTATCAATTAACTGCTGAGATCAACAGTTTTATCCACAACTGTCAGTTTACCTTAGGTTGTTCCAAAGAAGTTAAGCAGTTTTGCCGCATTCCTTTGTATTCTGAGCATGTTTCTGTAACTGCAAACACAGTGAGGTGGGCAGAAAGAGAAGAAGGGAAAAAAAAGAAACCAGTCATCTGAATACGTAGCATTATTTACATACAAGTCATAAGATGTGCGTGCACCCAAAGAGCCAAACCTCACATGGAAAAAAGTGGCCTTATCTTGAATTGTTTCAATTTGATGCTGTAGAGAACTCGTCCCAGATTTAACACACAGAAATCCTTGCAGGATCAAGATCTTTCCTACCCTCAGTGACTCCATTATTTGCTTCTCTGCATTCAAGGGCCAAATGTGGGATTCATCTAACCTTAGACACTTGCTTCTTACCACTCAAACGTGGGTGTTCTTCTGTCCCGGAAGAATGAAAATAAATTCAACTTTCAAAAAGCAGTTAAAAAATAAATAAATAAAGAGGCAAAGCAAAAACCTATAGAAGTAAGCTATAGCCTGAGGGACAGGTCTCTGTTAGATACACAGGCTTCTTAATAGCAGATTTTAGTTTCTACAGTTCTTCACTGTTGTTTCATTATTCATTTTTCACTCAGTTTTGAGACATTCATTTAGTAACACTAGAATTGAGTCTTCAACACAGAAGAAGCCTATACAAATGATTTAAGTTCTTGGTAAGCATTTGGAGCAATAGGTGCAAATTAGGAAGGCAGATATTCTGCCCAGAGAGAAACAAAAGTAAGCTTTCTGACCTGATTCAGAGTCACTGCTGTCTGAGGAGCTGGAAGCACTGCTAGTGCTGCTGCCAGAGTCTGAGGAGCTGCTGCTTTTGCTGCTTTCACTCAGTCGGCTTGGTCCAGCATTACTGGACTCAGCATTACTTTCAACTGCAGAATAAAAAGGAAGAATTCAAAACATTCTGCAGTAGGTCTCCACATACAAGTCTAGGATCTTCTTTCTAAAGGCTGTTTTCCCATATGACTGATAGGCTTCTACCATTACTCTGCCATCTTACCAGCAGTTTTGAGACCTTTATAGTAGAGGGAGATTTACCAGCAGTAAGCTAGCTTAAATGAAATATCCAATTAAGAACTGTAAACACACAACTTAAAAGCCTGAACCAGGTTAAAATCTGTGCTATTGTTCAAGCACAGTTTCCACCAGAAATTTTCCTGCTTGCAAGTCTGTCTGTGCTTATTAGTGCTGCCAGACTCACATACTGAAGCCTTTACTACAGTCACTTCTCCTTTTTCTCAAACTAAATGCAGTCTAGAATTATCTTTTGCCACCTCCCCACCATCTGACTACTTTGCTTCTGCAGAGTTGATTTAGCTTAGTTTACAATATTTTCCAGACAAAAAGCTTTTTTCCTCCAAATTGTTCCTCCATTTGAATCTTAAAAAACAAGAAGCAACATATATACCTATTTGCTTGGACATACATACATGTTAAATACTATCTTCAACTCTCCCTTATAAAGAAGCCAAATGCCAATTTAAAAGGTATTCTAGCCTGCCTCCTCCATCTTCATCATGTTAATAACTTAGCTGCTTCTTGTAGCTTTTATTTCTAGGATATTTTTAAGCCATTCAGCTAGATTTCTCAGTTTACCATTGGTTATCAGCTATAGCCTGTCAGTTATGGGGCTAGCGAAGTTTGAATCCTGTCTTTAATTGCAGAAGTGGAAAATACTATTTTTGCTTCTATTAAATGATTAGTTAGGAGAAATAAGAAAGGTGTTTTATACAAGACAAGTAACTGACTATTCCTGTGGTGTCACAGCAGCAAATGCAATCTTAAAAGCTAGCAAAGGAAGTCTAAGACCTTGAATATTCTGAGGAGAAGGTCTCTATTTACATAATACTACACAGGCCCAATTGTCGCTTCAAGATTTTTGTAGCAAATAAATGAAGGTCACATTACATTTGAAGTTCTCTTTCTTTGGATTTAGCTGACCATTGACATCCAGTAGTCTCTTCTCTAGCTCTTGTTTCCTCTCAGAAAGAAGTTGTTCTTTTGACTTCATTGTTTTTTTAGCTGTGTGTGAGATAGAAGTTAACACTGCAGCAAACTGATCAGGTAATATCTGTTTGATTTTTTGAAACAATTTATTCTACATACCATGCTGCTTTCTTGGTCTCTTCCTCAAACAGGTTGCCACATATTTCTCTAATTCTCTGAGTGTTGAAGGCTTTAAAGTTTCAAAGTCTATTTCTATTTCATCAGGGCTAGAATTCCTCAGTGACGGTTCTCTTGACTGTATTATATGGACTACTTTCCCAAGCTTATCTCCAGGGAGCTTATTTATGTTCAAACTCAACTGCCTTTTTTCATCATAATTCATTGGCTTGGCACCATCATCATCTTCTGACTTATGTGCCAACAAGATCTGCTGCATGGTTTTCTTTGATTGACTGCAAAAAGAAGTTTACTGCAGTAACTGTAGTTTAAAATAATTTTACACCCACACAAGTCCTCCACACTTACATGTTTGAAGACTGCTTTTTCTTAGACTTCTTGTGTTTTAGATCTTTCTTCTTTTGAATCAGTCTTACTTTATCTTTTTCCTTGTTCTTCCCCTTTTCTCTTTTAGCCTTCTCTTTTTTCTTTTTCAGTCTAGGTGAGGATGCTCTGGTCAAAGCCCGCAACTGCTGGTGAACAGCTTTAAGCTGTCAAAAGCAAAAGAAAAAGCTGAGATTCTTAAGTAATGTAGCAAGAATTGTGAACTGGTTCTATATGTAAAACCAGATCTCTGGCATTAGAATGGATATTAATGTTTGCTCTCCAAACAAGACTTGTTTTTCAAGCATCTTAGTCTCTTGGAAAAAGAAGTCATATACAAGAGTTTCAGAAAATGAGGCTACTTATTTTTATGTAGGCATGTCTAAGAGCATGCATCTTCCAACATACTTTAAAAACTAAATAGCAAAACAAAAAAATCCTCTGTAGTAGTATCCAGCAGCTTCTCTTTAATTTCAGGCATTTAGGAAGCACATAAATGCTTGATGTGTTTACTACAGTGAGCTATCTGGACTGGGCTTGGGCATCTTCAACCTGTTTCCAGCTAGCCATTTTGTATCACATGTTGACATAGCTTTACAGAAAGATTCAAGCTTATTTAAACCTCTTACAGATTAGAAAGAGGAATTAGACTGAGAATTCAGTTTTCAACCACACTGAAATACTTAACTATTGTGAAGGCTGTCTTGTAGAATTTGTTATCTTCAAGTCAATATTCATGAACACATATTACATGTCCTACTGTAGCAAAAACTGAACACTAAGTTGTTCCTTATTTGACTAGCAGAACCAAAGCTTACTTTTTTTCCCCTCCCTGGAGGATAGATACAGCAGCAGCTTAAAGTGTTATGTTCAGGCAAAAATTAGAACCATTGCACTGTTAGAAAGCAAGACAGCTATGGTATTCTTGCTGTTGGCATTACTTGAAATACCTTTGTTTTATTTTATACTAAGCTTTCTGATAGAATTTATGACTTGCTTTTCTGTGACTCAGAAGTATTTTCATGACTACGTAAAGGAGCTAACACACCTTGACAGAATAAGCGTAAGAGAGCTTTATAACCATATGAAATGAAGCAAATACCATTTAGAAGCATATGACTCTAAGCTGTGTGTGGAGTACCTGGATGCTGTCATCCATGGTATCATGGCAACAGTCTTATTTTTGTTCAAAAGACTTTTTTTTTTTTTTAAGATAAAAATAAGTGAGGCAAGAGCACTAGACTCATATTTCACTAAAAACAGTTCATATTTGCTGAGACACTGTTCAATTGCAAATTGTTAATAACATTTGGAAGCACTTCCAAACAGAATCAAGTTTCACTTTTCAAAATCCAGGTGGCTATAGAGACCTGTGAACACAGATTCTTGGTGCTAAGCCTTAGAATAGACAATTGCAAGGGCACTATCAGAGAGATTACAGTCACAACATTGACTACTAATGCTTACTTGCTCCTGAAGCTTTGCAAGGTACACTGTTTTCTCCTTTTCAAAGTCTTCAGATGATTTGTCTTCTGAAGAGTCATCACTGCTGCTGTCACTGGAATAAGCTTTTGTAATTTCTCTTGTGTGCTGTGGCGGAAGAGCACTTGTAGCTGGTTCATCAGGAATTTTGGCAAAGTGAGTCTCAAAAACATCCTAAATAATTTTGTTTAGGAACAGCAAAAGAACATTTCAAATTTCTCAAAAAGCGCTGTGAAGCTGCTGCTAGTTTTCTAGAACTACACACTGTAGGTGTTGATCACAGCAGATGGTACATTCGGGCCTAGATGACCAAAGAAATCCTCAAGTCTTCTTCTGTTTCAAATCTGACTTAAGTAATAACTCACCTGAAGTTTTTTTGCCATAGCAACCACTTCATGGTCTGGAGAATTACATTTGTAGCAATTCATGAACATTAATCTAACATCCGTGGCAAATTCTTGTATATCTCTATATTCAGAATTATCCATTTTTTTCTAGAGGGAAAGAAAGTGAATGCAAGTTTAGGTGTTAACTTTAAAAGTACCTCCATGCCTTTGATTTAAATTAACTAATTCAACCCCAGACAGATCTGCCTAGTATTTGTAACGTCTGTCCACTAGTGTCCACCTACAAGAGGGTTCATTGTCACAGAAAAGGTGAAAAGTGTCTCAAATATCCATTGCTTGTGGATTCAGGGCGCTATAGCAAGACTGAAGAGATTTGGACAGAAGCAGAAGTAGACAGTATAGAACTGCATTTTGTTTTATATAGCACTAGCCGCAGCATCGGACTAAAAGAGACAGTATGCTTTATTAGCAGCCTGCTTAAAAGGGTAATTCTCAGCACTACTGCTATTAGCTTGTTCAAGGTGGATTAGCCAGTATGTACATAGTTATGATACTCTGAAGAACTGAAGTGAATAGTTCCTTAGTGGGCAGAGCAGCTATATATAGTTCTCTCAAACTATTTCTTCCAAACCCAAAGCAGCTTTCCTGACACTTTTCCAGCTAATCTTATTAAAATCCAGCATCATTACACAAGTTATTTAAGCAAAGATGTTGTCCAATCCCCTGTAAAACATACTTACTTTAATGGTTCCAAGATCTGTAGGACATTTGGTGATCCCTTGTTTCTCACCAAGCGAGAATGATGCAGCATCCGCGGATTTTAAGAAAGGCCATGCATATGCTGAATGTTTCCTTGAGAACATTTATTTAAGAATTTCATTACAATATTTCAGTTGTTTTGATAACTGAATCTTTTTAAAAACTCCAGGTGATTGCTGAGAATCTGGCAAGCCCTTCTTCAGAAGCTTCTTTGGTATCATACATTCGTTTTCACCTTTGCATGTGTTAATAGTTTTTCTTTTATTAATTGTTGCAGAAGATTCACTGCTTGTTGTGAATATGGAAGAAGTAGGAGTTGTAGTGTCAGCCTTCCTTTTCACACCTTTCTTTGTCTAGAAAAACGAAATCTAAGTTGAAAGATACATACATCCAGGACAATGAGAGGTCAGATTTGAAACTACACAAAAAAGCTCCAAAAATTCTACAAGTACCAAAACCAAAAGAACATGGTATTTCCACAGGTTAAGACTGAGAACCTGCATGATATTACAAGCCAACATCAAGCTCACTCAAGATTAAAGGAAAGAATGGAAAGTAGGTTGTGGTTAGCTTTTAGCCAATTGAGAAGACTCAGAGAAACCGGTAGGTTATAAAATACTCATGTAACTACCATGAAAAATCAAAAAAGTTACTGCAGTTTATGTTGAACTGGTGGAAGGATTTATGTCTTTACTTTTTTTAAACTTTGAGTGGTATTTGGTCCAGAAGAAATGCACATACTTTGCCATTCATGTTCATACTCTCTAGTAAAGTGTAAATATACACTGTACTGAGAACATAGTACACGTACCTTGTTGGAAGAGGATAAAGAAAGCTAAGTTAGTACAGGCCTGTTCATCTGATCAGAAGTGTCAGATACCCATATACAATCCATATCGCAGTCAACAAGTGCTTTTGTGAACTACTAACACCTTTCCCAGCTGGTTAGTGTTCCAAAAATAGCATATTAGTTGAAACTTGAGCACTTAGCTTAAATTGAAAATGTGAGAAGTTTTACTCAAAAACTTAGGAAAAACTGTTTCAATACTAAAACCTTTAGATCATGAAGAAAGAATTCCCACTTCAAGTTTCACCTCGATGTGGATTTCTGTACTTATGCAAGAGTGAGCTTCTTAGTTTACTTTGAGGAAAAAGTTCATATTAATAAAAATAAAAGTCTACCAAACAGTCATCTCAATTTCCCCATACTTTCTAGAAATAGTAGCCCAGTTTTTTAGCAGGGACCTAAAAGATCCATTGCATCTCTTACTATCCTGCCACAATAGAAATTTTGAAGGGATACTGCAATAAGCATGACTCCCATGGCCTTGCTGTTCAAGCCTGGGGCAGCAATTTCAATACCTTTCATTCTGAAAATTATTTGAAGTAACTTACTTTTGTGATAGGGACAGCAGCTGGCATTAAAGCAGTCAGGTGAGCTGCAGACAAAGGAGGTAGTGTAACCTTCTGTAGTTCTTGAGTTGTTGCTGTAGGCTGCTCACTACTTTCAGCTTGTTTCTGCCTTGTGCTCTGTTTAGACGAAGTCCCACTGTTGGGCTGCTGAGTTTCTGGTTATTTTTAAAAAGTTTCAAGTTATAGTACAGTTGATCATGTTGGACAGTTTTAAACAGTACATCTTCCACACACGAACTATGCAAGTAACAAATGTAAATGAAAGGTTTGATATATATAGCAATGCTGTTATCCTCTGCTCAGCTCCTCTAGTACCTCAGGTAGAGTACTGTGCCAAGTTATGGATACTTAGCATCAAGAAAACTCTGGATTAAACTCAATGGTGATTTAATAGGCAACATGCTAAGCCCCCTATATTGTAAGAAAAGGGGAGTTCTTGCTGAGAAAATACTAAATCACTCTACATGTACATGAGAATATAGTCCTTAAAACCTTTACGTATACAAATGTGCAACTCACATGAGTTAAATGTGAGAGAAATGCTTTAAGTGGTCTTAAATAGCTTCAACATGAGCAAGACTGCATTATGAATGCATCCGTGACTGTAGTATTTTTAAGAACTTGCTGGGTTTCTAATGCATTTCTCAAACTTTCTGGGAACTGCTGATGCATATTCAGCAAACACGTTCTTCCTATTAAGGTACAGTGTCTTTTCATTAGAGCTGACCAGCAACTGGCATCAGTTCCAGGCCCACTTGGGAGACTACCTTGAAGGTCTCCAAATTCATCCACTGAGATGCATGTATGATTCAAGACATTAAACAGTCCTGCTTCTATTGATGAAAATATTTGTCTGGCAATGTTGAAAGATTAGATGTTGAAAGAAGCATTTTGTTGAAGTGAAACATTTTTCAAGGCTTTCAATGAAGCAGGTTACAAGAGCAATTAAGACAACAAAGGAGGTCAAAGATGAGTAATTAGTTGCAGCTAATCTTCTGGACCATTTTAATTGGTCTTCCCAATGTAATTTGAGGTACCTACTACATGATTTCCTCATTAGTTTGAGATGTCTTGACTGAATCATCTTTCTTGTGGACAAGAACACTGTGTTTCACATAGAAAGCTATGCTGTTACACTACTGATGGTGTTGTCAGTTACAATATTTTGGTGAGTTTTTTTCCCCTTATCTTAAATACTTTTCACTAGTAGAAAGTACCTAAACAGTATTACAGCTGCACTGAATCCACCAAAGCCTTGTAGTAGTGTTGGTTCAGTATGTTCTCGGAAAAATGGAGTGCATCCTGACCACTCTTGGGCTGAGTTGTGACAAGTTACAGAGGACTTTCTTTTCCCAGCTTTTATTTAGTGTTAACAATTCAGCACATAGTCATTACCTTCTGACAGCTTTCCTTTTCTTTTTCCTTTTTTGGGAATCAGTATTTCTTCTGGTGGCATCTGTGCTATTTTCTGCATGAACATTTTTTCTAGTTCTTGGGCCATAAAAACAATGTCATCACCTGGCTGCAAAATATAGTTGATAACATTCAGTGTGCAGGAGAAGCTGCAGTAATAATGTGTTACTTTTTCAACTAACCATAGTCTATATTGAACAGATAGTAACTAACTAGTCACCTGTACCAGGGAGTCAGTAGTCATCCGTATTACCTATCTAATACAAGTTGCTTCCCTATTGAAATAACAGCCTCTTTTTTCTTTTATAACCCATGTGCTTCCCATAGCAAAAGAAAAAGGGAGCAGAGCTGCAATTGCTTTACAATCTGAAGAAAGCTCAGAGATAATAAAGCACAGCCAACAAACATCCAAGTTCAGGGAGTTACTCACATTTTGGCTTAGGTTAGTTTGTCTTAAGCTTAATGGAGGAGAGAAGCATTCCTCAGAATCACTGGCCTTGAACTTGTCTAGCTGATACACTGAACTGTAAGCTTTGCAAAATATACCTTGAAGTTTTGCCAGAACCCACACGCTATGACAACTACACATTCAGTTATTAACAGCAAGTTGAGCCTTGCCTCTGTCTTCAGTCATAATCTAGCAGCAGAGCCCTCCCCAATTTCAAATGGAACTAGTTTCAAGAAATCTTGAAGACACTGATAAGTTCTACAGGTGGTTATAAGCATCTGCTTATTTTTAGACATGTTGGCATTTGTAATAATTGATTACTAATAAGAGGAGTTTCTTTCACTTACCTTGTTATATATGTAGCAGTTCAAGAACATAGTTTTGAAGTCATCAATGCATTCTGCAGCTTTTGTGTAGTAATTATGTTCCAGACGCTTTTTAATTGTGCTCAAGTCCATAGGTTTCTTTATAATACTGTAGTAATCCTGAATTTTGCAAAGAACCACAACAAATCTATTGAATAAAATCTATTGAATATTAGGACATGACAATTCCGATACAGTTATAAAAATTAAGTTGCAAGAGAAAAAACTGCATTATGTTGCACAGAACATTACGTACAGTTAATCTTGGGATTGTGAGAACTAAAAACACTTAATTTGGAAAATAAAGAATCAAAAGAACCATACCATGGTGTTAACACTCTTCTACTCATTTGCCAAAAGCAGTACCTGTCAGGTAATTTGAAATACCTGAAACACTGTGTCAATTATTGGTGTTTTCATTTGGCTGAAAAAGCTGGGGTGATTAAAACAGTTCTCATGCTAAAGTAGTCTTCTAATAATAATTCACAAATACTGCAATCCTTCACGTGATAATATTCTATTTCTGAAACAGTTCTTACAGGAAGATTCAGTGCTGCTGCATCTACAGGCTGATGAAATGGCCAGGAAAAGTTGTGTCGCCACATGGCTTTCATGACCACTCTCTGTAAGTACTGGAGTTGGTTTGTTTGACAACCACTATTTTTGTTGTTTATATATTCTGGTGGAGGAGGGTTAGTAATAATAGAACGACGCTGGCTTGGAAGAGACATCTTCAGCAAGAACATATGTCCACTTGTTCCAAGGTCTTCATTACACATCTAACCTGAAGGGAGGAAAATTACTATTCAGTAAAGATACCTAGATCTACTGCTGTTGGTTTATTCATATTCTGTTTGTGAAGTGTCATTGATACAGTCACATGCATACACTTAGGAATTAACAAAGACATGCTTGTTTTACGGCACCCAGTTGGTGTGTTGAATTACCACATCCAGTTCTTTAAGTTATTAACAGTTACATTTGAAAAGGATTAAAGAGGATTCCTCAGTTCTGCAAGATTTCCCTGGAAATAAGCTTCCTCAGAAGTTCATCCATCAAAGTCTAGGAAGACATTCTCTATCTCCCCACCTCAACAGATTGAGTCTTACAGAAGTTGACCTAATAAACAGCTTTACAGTGCACACAAGTGTCATCTAGCACAAAGTACCACATATGTATTGCCTTCCTCATGCATCTCTGCCAAGCTCACCTCAGAAAAGTCCTGTCACCACCAATAAAATGTATGCTATTACAAAAGGTACTTTTAAGCCAAAACATCTATGCATGCCTGAAAAGCAACTTTATTTTGTGCCAGTGTGCACTGACTTTATTGTATAGAGTAGGATTTTGAAAGGTTAACTTCCCCATCCTGCATTTTATGTTTAAAAAAAAAAAAAAAAGAAAGAAAGAAAGAAAACAACTGCAATAAGCAGCTATGATAACTGCTTTCATGTTGGGATAGAATATGGAGATGCACAAAAGGACAGAGAGACTGTGTTTTGGAGTGCATAGCACCAGCAGCAGGCTAAGCAAGACCTAAACATGATTACATGGTTTCCTGTTCCTATCTACCTTCATAACCCATCGTTGTGTTCCACACACTAAGCTATGAGTCTCATTTCTTTCTCTCCATTAAGACCACTTTCCATATTTTAAGATTAGCTTCTTGTTTTATCCAGATATAACAGTTGCTTCTTATGCATTCAGTAAATCAAGTATCACTCTGCTCTCTAGCTGTACCTCTTTCTGCTAAAGAAGCAAAAGCAGAGAGTCTGATTTGATCATTGCATAAAGTATTTCATGGAAGTTTTAGAGAAAGTCTTAAGTAGCTAGACAGGTACTGTAATCAGCACACTCCTAGGATAGTCTTATGTTCCCCTCTTACAATTTTAACACTCCATGTGATTTTACATATTGCATACTTCCATATTTGTTCTTATTTCTGCATTTAAAGGCAAGCCTTTAACAGCTCCTGAAGCTGAAGACATGTTCTCATTTCTCCCCCATGTGTTCAGTCTCATCATTCACAGAATGCAGATATCTTTCAGTGAACAGTATTGCTATCAAGGTAAAAGAAAACCTAAGCATCAAGGCTTTGCATACATAATACATACAGCGCCTTGGGCATAGGTACCTAGCTTTCTAAACCTTAATTTACAGTATAAAAACTAACTTCTATCCCAACAGAATAATCAAGACTGCATTATCTAAAGAAGAGACCAAGCTTTGTACTTGAGCCATCTCTGTCTGTATTCACTCCTCTTCACCTTGGTCACATAATACCCTGGTTAGAACTCAAGCTTGTATTCTAAAAGAAGAGTGTGATGAGACTGTAACCAGGTAGTTTGATGCATTTCAAACCTCCCTTTCACAGCCCTGTGCATTCTTGAGGTGCTGAGGCAGGCCTCAAAGTCATCAATCTCACAGAAGGCTTGGGTGTCCCCCGTTGAGACTATCTTGAGGGACTTTTGCCAAAACATAACAGTTTAAGAGTAAAAAAAGATATAGCTTTCATGTATTATATTCCTATGGAAATTAATGCTTTTAGCAAGATACCATATCTTCCAAGAGCCACAGTGGAAGTAAAGTAAGCGTCAAGCCACTTCCGAGTTTCTTTGTTGTTTATTTTTAGTTTCTAAATAACAGAATATTTGTCATCTCTGATAGTTCTCTGAGAGAGAACAGTAGCTAACTTACTAGAGAGGAAAAAAAACAGGCTGTTTTCCCTTGCTTTAATTCGATGTTATATCTACTGAAGTAGAACACGTATCATCCTAGTCAGAAACAGCAGCACAGATAGGCATTAACATCCCACTTACTGAATAATAACATTCCTCAAGGCTTTTTTAACAGCTTTTTGGTTAACTAATAGTCAGTTATCTCAACAAAAAAATCTCTATAAACAAATATTGAAGAAAACCTCTTATGTTAACATACTACAGCCACCTGGAACTAAGCACTGCCTCCTTACTCCAAGCAGCAAAGTATCTTCCTTTAAAAGGACAACAATTCCCTTACATCCATCCATAGAGCACCATTTCGTTAGTGTTAGCGTCACAAAAGCCACTGGCTTACAGTTTCTATCATAACCAGCCAATCTTACAGACTTCAGGTAATTCTAAACTGAACTGTTGCCCTTAAAGCAGACTAGACATCATTTTTACCTCAGTTTTAGGAAAAGCCAGAATTGAGTGCCTCACCACCAAAGGGGGGAAGGAAGAACAGAGCTTTAGAAGAAAGGACAGAAAAGTCCTTATAATCTACTCAGTCCTCTAGTTTACTCACCAGCACAGCTGCATACCTACAACCCAACCTAAAACCTAGTCTGTGATAAACTGTAATTGAGAAGTTGTCTCTATAAAGCAGGAACAGCTGTTAAGAGCTCTGACACCAGTTTTTGGGTTTTTTTTTTATACCACACCTACTCACTTACTAGTTAATCAATAAAATAAGATGGAGGGAACGTAAAAATATGGATGATTCTACTTAGACTAGTTGTGGTTTGCAGACTAAAGCTTAAAGATAATGTATTTTATCAGTTATTCTGAATCATGCGAAGTTATGGTATAACAGGGATGGAGAAATAGTTAAGCACTCTGTAGTATTTGCACCTTCCTATACTATTCTGATCCCTTACTGAATTTAAAAAGCAAATACATTAAATAAATGTTGCTATAGCAAACAGTGAGATGGGAAAGGTACTGGTAAAAATTCTAATAGTGGCAGAAGAGAAGAGAAGCTGCTGCCTCTTGAGTGTACTTGTTTGTTGTTTTACTTGAATTTTTCTCTCTAGTTTCTAGTTTGCAATTGCTTAACCTCCTTTGAATCTATCTTTGCTCTGTGAAAAATTTTAGTCAGCTGGATTGGATAGGCTATACCTTTGAGTGGGGCAATGCTGTGTTTGAAAACTATGTTGGTTTGGTTAGTAATCACTTAGGGATTTCTTTAAAATTTATTTTTCTGTCTAGCATGTACCTGATGTTAAAATAAGCTGAGAAGAGAATGCATTAGGATATTTTTGTTTAATTTAAATATTTAGGAAAGCAAATAAAAACAACCAAAAAACCTTGGAAAATATTGTAGTATTCCTTGATGGTTCTGCAGTCTCAGAGCTCACTACAAGCTCTGAATCTGGCTGGCTGTGACCTCTAAGTCACAGTGTGTTTAGCAGTTTTCCCAAAGGGAGAGAGAACAGGCCAACAGGAGAGTAGAAAGAAGAGGTCAGCTTTATGCTTTTGTCCTCACCCAGTACATGCTATTTCCAAAACAGTCATAGCACCATCCATTCAGGTGAGAGATTAGATTAACGTATCTGACCAGTTTCAGATGATCAGTTTTTATAGAACTGATGGAATGGCTGAGATGAAGTGACATTTCAGTGGAATGTGTCGTGATAGTTTACTTTTTCTGTGGTGGGTTAGGTGGGTTACAACATAGTTTTCAAACACAGCATTGCCCCACTCAAAGGCATAGTTTAACCTCTTCTGTCTGATAGACTGCAAGACTCCACAGACCTGGTGAGCATCATTGGGGAAATAGGTTGGTGACTGTGGATTAGATATTCTGTGTGAAGTGATTCGGCTATTCAGCATATTAAATGAAGTCTCACTGACTGTTGTTAAATATCTACAAGCATGGAGAACATCTGTTGAATGGGATATGACCTGCAACAAAGGCATTTGTAGTTCCCATGAGTAGAAAGGAAACTTAAAATCCTTATAAGGGTGTGTAGGGAAACTACTGAATCACAGCCTGAGCCACTGATTGATCACCTGAGGTGAGCATTGAGTCAGCCATGGGGCACAGGTGAAGGTACTGATACCTGTGTGATTGGAGGGGGGTGGAGCCTGGCTCCCCCTCCCCCCAAGCCCCATTTAAGGGCTGGCTTCCACCAGGGAAGGATCTCTTCTTGGAGATCCCTCCCGTGTGGAGTCCTGCGAGCCTTCGTCATCTGAGGTGAGCCTTTGTTCTTTGTACTATTTCTTTGTACCATCGCATATATACCATCTGTGTAAGATCCATTCAAATATACCATCTCTCACTATCCCGCTGAGAGAACTTTTCTTTGAGATCCTTAATCCTACAGGGTGTGCACGTTGTTGGAGATAATTAACTGGATACAATGGGGAACTCTCTATTTCTTTCATTTTTAAATAAAAATTCCATCTTGCTAATGGGTATTTTTTTCAATTGCCGTAGATCATATTAGTTGATGATTGCAAATTCTCTATCTTCTGGTTAATTTTTCTGTTATAAGTAGCCCTTTATACCTTAAGCAAGATGAACTCCTTCTGATTATAAACATCTGTGTAAAAATTGTTTAGTAAACAGTGGCAGTTGTATTCTGGGTCATTATGTTCTGACAGGTAAGGTTAAGACATTAGAAAAATAAATAAATGGCGTTACAGAAAAAAATCTGCACTCAGTTGGATCTAATAAGGAATTTATTTATTTATTTATTAGTTAGCTTGTTTCTAGTATGTTTTTAAACTGTGTTTGGAAAGGAACTCTTGGCTTGCTGACTTTAATCTCATCTTGTCACCAGCAACCATGTCCTGTATTCGTTGTAAAAAGTTTAACCTGTGCCTTAGGGACAGGTGGATTTTTATCCTCTTTTCCTTAGAATTAGTAAATATAATTACAAATCCTTATTTGTTGTACAAATTTGTATTGCAAATACAGCTTTTGGAGTTGCAGTGGTATATTATATCTGGTAGAGATGCTCCCACAAAAACCTGTCCTGAAACTGATATATCTTTACTGTTAATAGCTTTGAAGAAATACGTGCTATCCTGCCTTTGAGAATAAGTTCCTTATTCTTAGATCAGGTAGCGAGAGGTCACCAAGATGATATATTCATTGTATGCATGATGCAGCTTTGCTACTGAATGTGCAATCAGTATGATACTGAGGGGGAAAGGCTCCTGACTACAGGAGAGTGGGATAGAAATAAGGTGTCAGGAAATCAGTCTTTGTGGAGAAAGGATAGTGATTATAGTAGTATGTGGATTTTTAATTGAAGAACCAGTCTGACTTAGAAGTCTGGAGGTTATCATGCTTTTATCCAGTCCATGGCAATGTTAAACAGCAGTTTTAGAAGTTTAAAACATCAGAACCTTTGCAATAAGGAAGGTAATACATCTGGGCCAGAATCAAGTTCTCAAAAAATGGAACCTAATTTTTCCAGTAGCATGAAAATATCAAAAGAAAAGAGAAAAAAGCCATATTTTCCTCATTGTCTATACTGAAAAGAATCCTCCTTTATCCCTGCTTATAAAGTGAGATTGATAGAGAACTTTAGAGGCCAGCACCTGCCTATAGTCTTCCTATCTTCCATCATACACTTTCCTAAAATACTAGTGTTTTTCCCTGGAGGCAGTGCACTGAGAGAGCACTTAAGTAGCCATTCCTGTGGCAGATCTCTGCACTGTGCCCACCTAAATCTGTTCTGAATCGGGTTTCATGAGATGATGTCTGAGATAGTGTAGCATTACTTCATAGTTTGAAAACAACCCTGGAGGGGCTGATGCATGTATTAATGCATTGCAGCAATATTGTCTCTGGAACAGAGCATTGAACAAGGGCAAGCACTTTGAAGAACTGTATGGGCTGTGGGGATGTGTAAAACAAGATCATTTATGAATCAAATTTCTAACTTGTTACTTCCCTCCTGTCTCCCCCCTCCCCACATTGATATAGACTTTTTGTTTCTGGCTGTTGCTTTGAGACTGTTTAATCAGCCTTGCAACATGCCAAATGCAAACAAAATCAAAACCTTGTGAATTAATGCTTTATTATAATTGAATGGTATTTCCCTAAAGTCATCATTTACAGCATGTTCATTTTATTCTCCCAGTGAATATTTAAAGTACCACTTCACACCGTGAATACTGCAACAGCACACATAATAACTCAAGTATCAAATACTTCAGAAACACTGGGAAAAAGCAAAAAAGACTGAAGCTCCCCCCACACAAAATGTAATTATGAAAGTCAACTCTAGTTCACAGCAAGACGGAGAAATTGAAGGTGATGACTAGTGCTTTAACTTATAGGTCAAATTTGGAATAATTCTACTACCTCGAAAGAGTTGCCTTAGGGATAGGATAGGAATGGAATAGAATAAAATTAGAGTAGAGTAGAATAGAATAGTATTTCAGGTGGAAGAAACACGCAGATATAAAATCCAACTACCTGAGCACTTCAGGGCTAACCAAAATTTAAAACATGTTATTGAGGACATTTTCCAAACGCCTTTTGAACACTGACAGGCTTGTGGCAACAGCCACCTCTCCAGGAAGCTTGTACCTATGTTTGGCCACCCCTATGGTAAGAAAATTTTTCCTAATGTCCAGGCTGAACCTTCCCCGGTGCAGCGTTATGCCATTCCTTCACATTCTATTATTGGTTCCCAGGGAGCAGAGCCTGACCCTTCCTGCTCCATTTCCCCTGCTCAGGAAGCTGCAGAGAGCAATGAGGTCACCTCTCAAAACTCTCTTCTCTTAATTAGACAACCCAAATATCCTCAGCCTCTCCTCACAGGACATGCCCTCCAACCCTTTTATCAGCTTTGTTACCCTTCTCTGGATATATTCAAGTACCTTAGTGCCCACTTTATATTACAGAGTCCAAAACTACACACAACATTCAATGTGCGGGTGCACCAAAGATCATTCCCCTGTACTGTTCATTTAACTTGTTGAATCATTTTTCCAGTTATTTATAAAGCTACAGTATGATATGCTATGCTGGAGTACCCATGTGTTGTGGTTTAACCCCGTCAAGCAGCTAGATATTATACAACTGCTTGCTCACTCTCCCCAGCTGGGATGGGGGGAAGAGAATCAGAAAGGTAAAAGTGTTAGAACTCATGGGTTGAGATAAAGACAGTTTACGAAGCAAAACAAAAGCTGCACACACAAGCAAAGGAAAACAAGGAATTCACTTGCTACTTCCCATCAGCTGGCAGGTGTTCAGATACTTCCAAGAAGCAGGCTCACCACATGTAACGGTGTCTCAGGAAGACAAACGCCATCACTCCAAATGTCCCTCTCCTCCTTCTTTCTCCTCAGCTTTTATTGCTGAGCACGACATCATATGGTATCCCTTTGGCCAGTCTGGGGCAGCTGTCCTGGTTCTGTCTCCTCCCAGCAGCTTGTTCATCCCCAGCTCCTCGCTGGCAGGGTAGCGTGAGAAGCTGAAAAGTCCTTGGCTTAGTGTAAGCACTGCTCTACAACAACTAAAAACATTGGTGTGTTATCACCACTATTCTCATCAAAATCCAAAACATGTCATCGTATGAGCCTTTACAAAGAAAATTAACTCTATCCCAGTCAAAACCATGACACTGGGAAAGTTATACACACAAGGCCATAACAGGTACTGAAAACCTGTTGAAAAGAATTCATCCATTCTAGAAAACAACCTAGTTGCCATTTATAGTTTTCTCACCATTATGAGAGGTATCACTTGCTACAGACATCTCACACTTCATTAACTCAGCCTTCAGCCAGTGTCCAACCAAGGCACTACTGCAGAATGATCTTGATTTGGACCGTATGGCATATTATGAGATGATAGAACTGGCAACCATATCTGACTCTGAAAATTAATTTCCAAACTCTTTTATTACATCTGAGTTGATTATTTCTGACAGTCAACCAGTAAGATATTCCTTGTGCTCCTGCTGCTGCTCTCCTGGACTCTGCTCATCTGCAGGTTGCTGATTTTTTTGCCTTGAGATTTTTTTGATGCTTCATCTTACCCAAAACAATTGTGTCCAACCAGCTGCCTTGCTTCCTACTTGTCCTTAGTACTTGTTGGGCTGGTAAGGGACGTCTGCTTACCCCTTATCTTCCAAGTTCTTTTGCCCTTACTCCCTTCCCTGATTACAATTCCTTCTCACAATCACTTCTGTCTGGTCAGACCTTCGCTTCCAACAGTCAGCTTGCTTCTCTTCTTGCAGCAGTGCTGGAAATCTACACTGACGCTGTATCTGTGCTTGAAAGGGAGGGTATCCTGTGAAAACATTAGTTCCTCTGTAAACTGAGCAAGAGAAGAAACTCTCAGGTAGCAGGAGACTGATGTGCATTCTTCCCTGAATAGGACTTCAACGCATAATTCTGAAGAACTCAAGTACACAGCAGTTCTTTCCCCCATCCCGTGGCCTTTAGGTATACTGAGAGAATGGAAAAATAATGCAAACCTTAGAAATTCCACTTCCATTGAAAAGGAAACTCTTCTAATATATAAAACTGTTATAACAACTTTCCAGCATCCTTTTCAGAACCAGTGGTTTAAATGGATTGTCAAGGGAAAAGGATTGGGTTGTTCAGTATAGTCTTGCATTTCCCAGGATATTGATGCTTGATATTAGTGCTAAATTTATGTATGGTTTGTAGCTACTGGAACCAACTGGGGTGCAAAGAACAGGAGAAACAAAACAGCATATCGACTCCAAATTTCATCTCTTTTCCTTTGAATATGTCAGAAAGGGACCTACTTCTTTTCTGCAAAGTTTGCTAATATTTGCCTAAAGCAACTGTGCATTATAAAATTCTGAGCGTTTGGTCATAAATCAGGGATCTAATTTGTTATTTAAAATGTTACATATGATACTGCTTACATCATATGATTCACTCCCAAGAATCTTAGTACCACTTTCATGTGTTTCAAAAAGGTTGGATGCTCCCCACTCTTTCAGTCTCTTCATTACACTGTGGAGAAATTGATGTTTGAAAAGATCCATCTGCAGCTTCATCTGCATACTGAACTGAGTAGATTTTGCTGAAGGAGTGTTCTTGCACTGGTACAAGTCCCAGAGAGAACAATCTTTTTCTGTTTTAGTAATGGTTTATTTCAGCATAATCTGAATTTTTAAACCCACTTCACTGGTGTCTTTATGCAAACTGGGCTGACTCTACATTGCGACTGGCTGGGGGGAAGTGCATGTTATTAATTACTGTGCCTCAGCTGAGACCTAAGATCTTTTTGAGCTGTTCTAACACAATTGCAGGCTATTATGTGTTTATACCCCTTGTGATCTAAGCAAACCCAAACCAAATCTGTTTAAAAAGAATTTCAGCAGTCTTTTGCATTAATAAAATTCTAAGTTATGCCTGAAATAAAAAACAGAGGAGTTACAGCCTCAGCCATATGCTTGGCCTGATCTAACTACCTTCGGAGCAAAACTGCTTAAAATACATACTTTTTGGATCTCTTATCCTTTTCAACCCCAGAGCATTTCACCAGGTATCGCTTGGAGATCATTCCTGAAATGGCTTGCTGTGCATTTCCCGATTAGCACACTGTTGCAACATTCTACCAGTAGATGTCAGCTCAGAACTGGTGAAAGGTTTCTCCATTTGTTTCAAGATAATACAAATTCGTGGTTCATTGACTTGATCCTTGACTTTTTGCTTGTTTACACATGCAAAACGCGATGTTCCTATTCAGAAATTCAGCATATGACAAGGTGACATTTGAATACTTTGTGACATTTATAACAAGAGAGAGAATTCAGATAATATGAGATTGAGAAAAAGAAAACCAGTTTTTCTACATGATAACAAACTTTAAGGAGAGGTTTTCAAAATGGTGTTCAAGGTGACATAAATGCAGCTAGTAAGCCAGAGCACAGAACCCACTGTGGTGCAGAACTGTAGGAGCAATTTGTAGCAACCTCTTTGATACCAGAACCAGAATTACTGTAGCATTAGGAGTAGTTTGTGCAGGAGTAAATTAATCACCTATATGAGAGAATATGAAAGGAGGAAATGCTTGTTGTATACAGCTCTATGGGGATTTTTTCTCCTTAGAATTATAAGGCTATTTACAGCTCATATGTATTTCTGGAGCATCATCTGAGAGGGAGAAATCTGGCCATCTGTCTCTGGAGTAGTGTGGCACTTGCATCTATAACCTGGTACAGGCGGTGTATTTCTCTGCTTAATGTGTAGACAGGTGCCATAGTGCTGTCTCTGTTTGCTTTGTAGCATTTGCTCTCCCAAGCATGAAGTCTTAGGATGTGTTTTGTGAGCCAGCAAGTACAAGACTGTAAGTCTTAGGTTCAGAAATTCCTTCTTTAGGGATAGAGGCACACCAATGGTATGTTTCCACACTCAACAGTACTCTGTAGCTGTTTCTCGTGAGGATTGCTGGAGGTATCCCCCAGAGATCCTAGTGCCTCAGCTACTGGAGCTGTACTGAGACTTGGATTGTGGTACACTAGGAGAGAGCTTGCTGTGCCCTTTGAGGAAGCAATTTCAGTCCATTGTCACATTCAACTAAGGCATTTCCTATTCAGTGTTTTCCAGAGGTTTGTCTGATACAATCTGCATTTTATAAGTGGATTGATTGCTCCTGCTTGCAGACAAGTTGCTTGTGCTGTGGAGCAGATGTTTGATGAAATCACTGCATTCAGAAAGGAGTTTTCTTGTGATATAGCAGGTACAGAACAGGGAAGTGAAAGTATAAGCTCAGTGGATGTGGTGAATGTTGCAGTCAGTGTGCATTTTTGTGGAGGGACTCGGACTTCAGGGTGGGTTGAGGCCATGTTGCACAGCAGTGGGATATCCAGGATTTAGGGCATAAAGCAAATAGGGAGTTTTCTCCTGTCAAGATCCTGTGTGCACCAAGGGGCTTATAAGCCCCTTCTTCTCTCCTGGGATCAGCTTGGTTGCTTGTGTTCAAGGCCAGCTCTGTCACAGTGCAACTCTGTAGCCTTGAACAAGACTGCTGTGAAAAGAGCAGTGGGAAATAGGGCTGCAAGGAGCGTCCTTGGGACCTTCTCCCTTTTGGCTCAGGAGGTGCATGTAAACTCCAGCCCTTGTCTTTGAGCTGCGTCTGCCAGTATCCTTGCTAATTCTGACCCCCAGATGGCTTCCTGGCTTAGCCCTTGGCCTGCCTTGTCACCATGAACTTGTCTGATGGTCCCTGGACAGGTGATGGCCACCATCACCACTGTGGCTCTGTGCACACATTCACTGTGGATGCTAACCTGGTAGCTACCTACAGGCAGCTAGCACAGGCAGGCTTGTGTATATTGCAAATCTTAATTTATAGATTGATGTATACATTAAAATTACATTTGTGTTGGTAGTTCAATTTTCTATACTTTTGATTTGTATCACTAAATTTTCTCTTTGTATCACTCTGTAAGGTGATTAATATTGTATCTGCTCAAAATTCATGGAGAGATGATGGATAATTTCCAGAGATTGGGCCTGAACTATTAAGTATCCTATAGATGGCATATGTGTAGATGCTTTCTTTTTAGAGAACCTAGTGGGAGCCAAGTACATCAGTTCCAAGAGAACTTCATTATATTTGTTCCTTGTTTGTGTAAACTGTGGCCTAGCTCAATGTACAGTTATGAATTACAATATACATTGACAGAAGTCATGTAACACTATGTTTTTAGGAGATCAGGTGCCTATTTGCTGAAAAATGGGCACTTTTAAATAGTTCAATTTACATACTGACACGATCAGGATCACCAGTTAGACTGGGGCTTCACAAAACGCTGCACTTCTAGGCAGGGATATTTTGATACTGGATATTGCAAGGAGTCGTTTTTTTTCACAGAGGGGGGATGAGAAACCGAAGTGCCTTAATCACTGGGTTGGGTACAAGGAGTAAGAGATGCCTGATGTTACTGGAGTATGCAGGGTGAGAATTTCTAAGGGAGGTTGTCATGGTTTTAACGACTTTAGTCAATTTGTAATTAGATTTTACTATATGGACATCAGTTAATTTGTCACAGCCTTTGTGGGATTATAGGCTTAGTGAGATTTTTATGTGTTAAATGACCATATGTCTTACAGGCTTAATATGGCTTTGAGTTTTGTATGATTGTGATATTTAACAAGTTTAATAAAGCTTAGTCATCTATGTGTTCATTGGCATGTGTGGAACCCATGTAGCAACATATTTTAAAAACAAGCTAAAATGTTAACTAACCAAAATAAGGTCCAAACCCCTTTAAGGTCACTAGCTGCATGTCCATATACAAACTCATATGCAGTGAATTAAAACAATCCGTATGTTTATGTGCTCAAAATATCTAACATTATTATAATGCTTGGATGAAGAGGCTTAAAGCCAAGTGTCCGGATGCTGGTGCTGATGCTGAAGCTGGAAGAGAAGCTGGCTCTCAAACTGCAAATGCAAGCCCTTGGCCCCGGGCTGCACAATGATCTCATGAGCATGAGCTGCTGTTCCTAGGCCTCCATCCTGCAAGGACTCTGCCGTGCATTTTCAGCCTGTGCCACAGCACAGTCTGCATCCACTTCAGTGCAAAACTCATGCAAGGCCTGTTTACTCCTTCCTTCTCCCTCTGAACGTTCCAACAGCAGCTCTTGCTAACAGTATCTACAGGCCCATTATGTTAACAGCAGTATTAAAATTTAGGCCCAGGGGAGCTTGTTAGCAGTGCTGGTTCATAGAATCATAGAATCTAACTGAGGTTCTAACTGTGCTTCTGTTAGAGAAAGCCTGGACAATATAATCTTTTCTAAAATACCGCAATGGAAAAAAGAACGAATACTTGAGGCCATAGGGAATATTCCACAACTCTCTACCAAGGAGCCTGTGAAATGAGCAGCGTATCAGCAAATGGAGAGGCTTAGTAAGTGACCAGTATACTTTTCTTGAGTTTACACTGTCCATAAATCTCATACTGTTACTGCTCTTCCTTTAATAGAGTACTTATTAGAGGAGAAATGATTACAGCACACTTCCCTGGGATCAGATGCTTGCTAACAGAACAATAGCTTGTTCCCCTTCACCATCATAGCTCAGCTCTGCAAATAAATGAGGATGGATAAGCAGTGTGGGCATACAGTGTACGCAGCCCTGCAGCCTATGCTGTTAGGAACATTCCTCAGCTAATCGGGAACGTTTACTGCTGTAACAGCGCAGTGAAATGTCACTTTAGCATTGGGTGAGGTACTGTGGTAACCAAAACTGTGTTCATAGTGAGCAGATGAGGAATCTTGTGCCCTCAGCAAGAGCCCTGTCCCTGCCTCTCATGTGTCCAAATTTCCATGGTCTTCAGCACTGTCTGGAGCTGAGGCAGTGGCAGAGCTGAAGGTGGAGATGGGGATCAGAGTACTTGGGCTGAGACTGCAACCTGCATGCTGCTAATTCTGATCCTGCTCTAAAAGAGAGAATTCTTGTGGCAAGGAAGGGCAAGAAGTATGTGCAGAGGTGTATTTCTAGCAGTAAGAGAGGGAGATGTGGCTAAACCCTGGACTTTGGACTTCTTGGACATTATGAGTAGACAGAAGGTAAGAGGGCTTTGATACAACTGATGCTAAAGTAAATGCTTGCTCAGGAACATGATATGACACTTAGACAAATATGGGTGGACTTCTGCAGACAGTGTGTGCAGCGGCTTCTGTATCGTTCTCCAAATCCTGCATGATCCTCCAACATAGAAGTGCACTGTGCACGTCTGATTTTCTTCATGGGCTGGTCAAGATATGTTAATATAATCTTTTAAAACAAAAAAATAAAATGTTGAGGCTTTGTGAGGGAGAAAAAAGCTGAAAGCCAATTGTAGATCAGGAAACTGGCTTTCTTTTGAGATGGATTTCTGGCTGGAGTCTGTGTTTGGCTTAAAGAAGGGTAATACAGTTTGTGCAAGTCTGGGATCACAGGGTGTATTTATATAGCTTTTGTTTATTATCATCTATTTTTCTGAATTTCTGTATCTCTGTTTCAATATATTTAGAATTAATAATTCACTTTAAGAAGACATTACATTTTGTATTATGTCTTTGGATGCCCTGCATGTGCAGCGGTCACAGAAAAGGCACTGCATGTGCATTACTGCTGTACCTTTATATTTATCTACATGCCAGGATTAATCCAAGATGTGGTAATGTTTTGCCTTAGAGCAATTGTACCAATGAACCTTAACCCTGATCTTAAGAGACTTATTCTCCGTTCCTCTGACAGTTTGTTTATTCTTTACTTCAGGGCCTCTTTTGAACTAAAACAGCCATTAAAAACAAATCGTTCTGGACAGATTTTCTGCCTCTGAGTAACAAAAACTGTAACTTATTTCCATTTCTTCCTATACCTTTCTCAGGTGATTCCTACAAACATAAATTCACTGTAGTATCCCAGCAGAACAGGAATATTCTAAACATGGAGAAATAATGTGCTTCATTAACTTTTCATTGTGACTTTTCAGTGTTTTCTAATTGTAAGAATTGCTGCATGCAAGGGGACAAATCCTACTGTACTCTGTGAAGGTATAATTCTGAATGCAGTGTGTACAGTCTCAGTGTTGGAGGAAAAGCATACATCCAGGTACTTTGGATTTTTTCAGTTATTTGCAGAGGTTCTTGTCCTGTGTGACTGGTGGATAAGGTGACAGTCTTCTTGTACAGTGATGTGATGTGTTGACAGTTTAGTCCAAAGATGCATCTAAAACTCCATAATTCAGTGGGAATTCTGAGCACTTACTTTCTTCAAGTATTTGATTCATCCAGTTAATCAACTGTTTAAAAATTACTGAAAAGAATCGTCTCAGGCAGTGCCTGATGATATGTCCCCATTCTGAGCATAATATTATTTATTTATTTATGTACTTCTACCTTCATTATACATAATGAATGTAAAAAGGGTGTAAGAGCAGAAAGGAAAAAGGATTATCTGCCCATAGTACAGTGGAGACATCAGGAGAAAAATAGAGCCCACTTCAACTGCTCTTACTAGGAGCTGGATCAAATCTAGGATTTCTTGCATTACTTGTGAGGCTCCATAGCTCTTCTCTTTACTAATCAAGAAATAAAATTGAATAATTATAAACTATATCTACTCACTAAAAATGGAAAACTTGTAGGTAGATTCAACATGGTGAAACTCACGTTATTAAACCCTTTTTTAATTAACCAAATTCCTTACATTATTTCTGGTTCCGTTTTACTATTTATTCCTATAGAAATTCTGAAATGGAGATGAAGATCTGTTTAGAAATACAGGAATATTCTAGAATTCCATCTAAAATGAAAATAGGCTAATCAAGGATGAATGCACCCAAATATTTATCAGACTGTAATCCAAGGCTGACAGCGTCAATATGTTTATAGTAGCATAAAAAATCATTTTCTGCTCTTTTAAAAATATTGTGTTGAATTTTATTTGCAACACAACTTAAAAATCCCTGGAAAGGAGATAAATTTATATAAATATATATTGCATTTTCAGAGATTTTTCTTTTTGTGTTTCTGGCATGGAACAGAGACAGCAGTAATTTCCATAGCATGACAAGTAGCTTTGCTTTTTCTTTGCATATTCCTAAAATAACTGAGACAAAGAAATCTTCAGAATGAAGAAAAATATTGTACTAATTTATGTATGTATAATATTTGTGTAATTACTGAGCTTAATAGAAATATTTGTATTGTAGGCTGTAATTTAGATCTCTATCTTGTCTTATCTAATACTACTAATTATAAATTATGATGTAGGGAAAAAATGAATGAGTGAAGATCTGATTATTTTTTTTTTCGTATTGCATCTCATTAATTTTAAAGTGTAGTTGTAAACTTTATTAAAATATAGCAATAGTATTTCTGAAAAAATTGTAGGCATTTAAAAAAATGGGAGAGCCGAAGTGGAGTCTTGCAGGATATTAAAGATATTCTATGAACACTTCGTGCTATGTGCATTTATTCTAAATTTTGATAGGTGTTAGGTGTTGATGGATGCAGTGAACAGAAGTGGGATGGGCTTCATTACAGTTGCTTCAGCAGTTTGTAAGGATTAGGGTTATGATAGCCTATGGAACCTGTAACTGAGGGAATTTTGCATTATAAGCATCTGCTCATCAGCCGTGTAACTGAGAAGAATGAAGCACTGAAGGAAGTCTCAGATTCGCTTTCTGAGCAAAATCTGCTTCTCTTCAGATAATATTGTCCTGTAGTGATGGTCTGAGGACTGAAGCAGATTTTAAAGCCTGAAGAAATCTTGTTTTGTCTGTGTGACTTTATACAGAATATGTAAATTTCACAGGTGGTGCTCATTTAGCTGTAGTTTTCAGCAAAATTATGGAGGAGCATAAATAATTCCAATATTTCATGAAATATGAATAAAAGTCTATTCAATACTTCATTTTTTGAGGCTCATGGGAAACTTAAATTGAATGGTGTTGCTGAATCTCTTTTGAAGAGAGATCCTTTTAAATTTTTAATGTGCCATGTCCCTTTCCATTAGTTTAAAATAGTTTTCAGTTCTCTCAGTGTTCCCTTATGATTAAAAATTTTGTCAAATGCCAGTCCTCTCATGTGTGCAGTTTCAACGAGGGCTATTGGACTTGTCCTAAAATTATTAACCCCATTGCTGGAAACATTTCACTTCTCTGCATTGCTTCTTCATTGTTATTACAGAAGAATATAGTGCTCTGCAACTATTTGGCAAATGTTTTGCCCTGAAGTACAATTATAGAGATATTGCTACTTGTCTATTTGACATCTACAAACATAGAAAGCCCAGAGCTGCTGCTTGCCAGACATCCTCAATTCCCTGTGTGTCCACTCATGCAAGTGGCTTTCCTTGCATCACATCTTTGTGCACTGTGAAAGTAACTGGAATGGAAAAGACTGAATATCTGTCACATCGGTCAGTAAGACTCTTGCTGTTGCAACATCAACTAAAGCATGCTACAGAAAGAGAAGTTTGGTCAAAAAAGTGGTAAAAACTTATGAAAGCTTTCAAGTTAAGAGAGGTGAAAATCTCTGGTTAAGATCATGATATATCATAGATAAACAAGCCAAGCTGTGATGTATCTGTTGTTTTAAAAAATAGCAAGTGTAGATGAGTCAGGGGGAAGAGCTAATTCTTGCAGAACATGAAGATATTCATGAAATGTTTTGCATTCAAAATCAAAAGGAAGCTTTTTTTGATGTGATGCGTATTTTCCTTGGGGAAATCATTATTTTAGGATACTGTTTTATATCTAGAGCTTAGTAGGATCTAGAAAAGGAGATGACAATGAATAAAAGAAACAAAACAAGCTTAGTCAGATTTGACACACTGTTAAGTAAAGAATTAAGTATTTCAGAGAAGACAGAAATTCTTCTTGGAGACTAGAAGAATCTTTAACTGAAACAGATGTGACCTGACTACAGCTTGCAGAGGTCCTTGAATTTCTTATGCAAAAGCTATGGCCAAGGAGAAAGCTCTGCACCAACAGAATCACAGGCCTGGTTCAGTACTACAGTTGCTGCTCCACTCCCATGGCAGTGGAAAAAAGAAATTTCCCCATGATGTTTAGTATAGTTCTCGTGGTGCCGTGACACCACTATAGGAATCTTGGATGGAGGTTTCCTATGTTATACAAGGTAACAAAAGTCGAATTCAGCTGTCTTCATTGCACTAGCTCATAAAAGTATCAAGTGTTAAAAAATCCTACTGAAGTTGTGAAACTTAAATGTAGCTTGGGTGCTTCCAGGCTCTCCTATGCATCTCCCCATGTATAATTCCCATGTATCTGGTGAGGAACAGGTACTTCCTTTCTCATGTGCTTGGAGATCTGTGTTCCTTCACAGTGACAGAACACTGCTAGAGACATCTCAGTGTGGTTGTTTGAGACTGGGTAAAGGGAGCATCCATCCCATGGATGTCTGTGAGACTTCAGGAGTGCCTTTTCTCATCTGCTCCCTTACAGCAAACCTTGATAACAGATACAGTTGCTTATAGGTACACTCTGGTGTCTTTTTGCAGGTAAAAATGCTGACTGGCATCCTGATGAAAATCTAATAGATACAGTCAAGTTGTTCCCTGTTGGTGACATGTGGTTACAAATCTCTTCTGTGATGACATACCATGAGCAATTTATTTTCATGTGTAAAAGAAATATGTGATCTCCAAAGTGCCCTTGCTTTACAGCAAACTTACTGATAGAGTTTTGACTGGTAATTAAGAACCAGCGTGAAGATCAAATGTTAACTTTGTATTAAAAAAAAATCTATTAAACAGCTTACATGAATAAGACTGTCTGAAATTGAAGCCTTGAAAGCATTTTATGGTAAATGGAGCATTTAGTATCCCAATATTTGGTACTGAACTATAATTTATTAGATATTATACTATTTACTGTGAAAGATGAATGCGTTTAAACTCTTCTAGATATATATGAGCTGCTCAACTTGAACCACAATTTCATTCTCTTTTTGGATGTAATTTTATAAATTTTAAATAAAAACTCTTGCCTTGTCTTATTACTACTGCATATCTGAACTCAAGTATCTCTATTAAAAATAATGGGTATGGTTTTATTTGCTTTATCATTGGCATTACTAATAGTGCTGTGGCAGTGATTTGGAACCCAAATAATAGAAATAATTCACCTCTGAAGTATAAGGGTAAAATAATAAGAAAATCTGAGTATGATACTGTAAAACTGGGCACTTTTTAAGTCATTCATCCCTCCCTTCTTCCACGGCTGAAGTTGGCTGAGTCACAGTTAGTTTAGATGAGAAGTTTGTTTACAACCATATGCATGAGACTTTTATTCTGCATATGTTACAAATAATAGCTTTGTACTAATAGGAAGATCCTGGAATGTTACTCCAACATCTGCAAGTCATTATTAAAAGTTGCATTCCTGGTCTAGGGATCCCTCCAGCTTTCCCCTCCTCCCCTTTTCCAAGATGTCTTCTGGAAAAAAAACACCAGAAAGCAGACCCAGTGTATTCCTGTATTTCTTAAAGTAGCTGAGAGGATAATCTTCAGACGATAGAAGTCCAGTCTCTCACCTGTCAACAGAGTTTTAACTACATAACAACTGTGGCAATAAGAAGTGAGAAAAAAAGCCATCAAAACCCACTTTTGAGGGAGAAAATTATCTGGTGAACGTATGTCTAAATGCTGAAGTTCACAGGCTCTTAAATCTGGAGTGGCCTGATTCAGCTACTCTCATGCGTGTCAAGTAATGTCCAACTTGTTCCAATATGTAGAGCTAAAAGGACAGGCATGTCAGTTGAATAATGCCATATCCTACAAAGCAGTGTGTACTTTTCACCTCTGCTGATTTTGATCTGATTTTTGATCATCTTTGTTTGAATGTTGATCTTTGGCTAGCATTTGTTTGTTAGTACCAGTAGGAGATTTGAGCTCACATAGCATGAAATAGTGAGGGGTTCCAGCTTGTATCTCTCCACGTAGATGGGCTTTTGTTAACACAACTGAAGTCAAGACACACTAGCAATTTCATTAACTCAGAATGGAACATCTTACTAACTTACTGGTAAACACATCAGTAGTCTGTTGAACCAAGGCTTGATGAAGATGTGAGCTGCTGATAAAGTTCCCTGAAAATGTCACTGGCAAAAATGGGGAGGATGATACCCTTGATCAGAGCATCAGAATAATCTGCAGAACAAATACAAGTTAATACTGAAGGTAGCAAAGTTAAAGTTAAGTCGTAAAAGTTTGTTTGACCTGTACCATACAGAAAAAGGAGAGAAGAATGTCATCATAGTATATTGCAATGAAAACATTTTGTGAAATATCTTTAATTATCTGACAATTTTTTATAAGCTGTCTTGTCAGACCCATAAATCAGATGAAAATTTTTTTTTGCCAATTAAATTGAAGGGAGTATATTTAAGTTTAATCTGACTAGTTTTATAGCATGCGGAAAATGTGTGGTAAATGAATGTGAAGGATCTGCCTGCAGACAATTTCTATGCACAATTGACTGCATCTTTCTTTGTACCTGCCAACATTAAAACCCAAGTGAAAGCACGTTTCTGCTTTTTGTAACTGGTCAAAATAAAATAAATTAAAAAAAAAGAAAGTAGTTTTACAAATGTTTGGAAAAATGAGCATTCTCTGGAATCATTTCAAATGTTAGTAGCAGGGCAGTAGGATGCAGAAAGAGACAAACTGAACAAAAGTATTGCTCAGATTTACATAGCTAAATATAACAGTGGTTTGTGTATCACTTTCCTTTTTAGCCTGTGATAAACCACATAGGCAATATGTGCATTTGTTGGCAGATGAAAGATGGAAGCAAAAGGAGGTGTTTCTCATTAAACGGAGCTGTCCTTAAATATTTTTAGGTATAGTTTTAGTGCATTGTTTTACGGTACTTGGCTGAATATACTTAGTTATTTGAAATTTCCCTGAGTGTATTAATAGTATAGCACAACATTTAAACTGATATCATTTGTGGTGGGTGTGGGAGGGAGTGAAGACCTCATACTTGGGTTTGGGAATATCTACCATGGGAAATCTCTTATGAAATAACTGTTACTTCATGCAGTGTGGTCCATTCCAGATGCTAACCATTTACTCTTCAGATATTTTTCATGAGCCTTGCAGATAAGATAGCTCACTGGGAATTGTTTTAGCTGTGTTCAGAAAACTAAGCTCTCCCTAGAGTTGGGGAAATCACCCCACCTTTCTTTAATTTGGTGGTAGAACATTAACGAAGGGAATGTTAGTCTCTGGAGCTTTCCCCCACCCTTTAACACATCAGATTCATATTAGCAATATTTACTTTCTAGAAGGATGACACAATTTCAGCTGTTTTCAATTTTTGCTTATAGCACCCTGGAGAAAAATGTATATACAAGAAAAAATTTACATTTTCATTTCTATGTTTTATTGCAGTGGAGCTGCTCACAATAGCATAGTAACAGTTGCTTTGAAGATTTGATTTTGACAACATTTGATTTTGTGCCATAGTGGAGGTAGTTGCTCACAGTAAGAACTGGTAAACCTGTAATTCTGAATAATTGACTGCTGTTATTTTGTAAGAGGAAGCTAAGCAGAAAATGTTTGTCTTTATTAAAAAACAAACAAAACAATACAAAAGTTTACAAAAAAAATATAAGAAGGAACAGTGTTATTTCGCTTTAGGACTTCATATATGTACATGCATATTATATTCAAAAACATGTGCAATGTGTAAAGACAATTTTACAACTTGTACAGCTGTTCACCACATGTGTGGATGCACAGGGAAAACAAATATGAGCTAAGACTGTTCCCCAGTTTATGCCCCTATGTGTTACAGTAAGAAATGTACATACAGGCATAGTTAATGATATGCTAATAGTTACCTGAGACCGTGTTATCAGCAGTATTTAAAAAACTAGAAGGAGAATTGTACTAAACTACAGAATATGTTGGTTTGTACTTTTTTTTTATTTTTTATTTTTAGCCACAGAGGCAGAATAAATACACAAAAGCCAACAGAATCTTTAGTTTTACTTCTTAGGATGGAAATTACTTTTAAACATCAACTACGTTTCTTGTGATTGCAAAAGAGAGCAGCTCAGTCGTGTGTTTTGTCTACCTTTTGCTAACTTGATCTAACAGATGCTAAGTTGGCCTTTCTGCTGTAAAGATGGCATAGTATACTGTCTGTAGCAGAAACACTAAGTCACAGCCTGAAGCAGTGATTGAGCACCTGGTGGAAAGGCAGAGCCAACCCAGGGGAGCTCCTTTGCATGCAGTGTACCTGAGTGACCAGAAGGGGTGGAGCCAGGATCCACCCCTTCCAAGACCTCATTTAAGGGTTGGCATTGGATGCAAGGACATCTTACTGGAGATCCTTGTTTACCTGAGGTCTTCTGTGGGTAAGCAACTTCTTCCCTTTATTTCTGTCCCTGTAGCTGTTTTATTTGAGCAAGTTCTCATTTGTTGTAGCCCGGGACTTTGCTACTCTGCTGTTATTGCTGCACTTTCCATCACATTACAGTGTCACAAACTGTTGTAGGAGTTCTGTGTCCCAGATACTGCTCTTTCCTTTGAAAAAGTAAAAGGAAGAAAAGGTATTCTCACAGCTATGCTGAATGAATCTGTTTTATCATGAATGGATGTGGTATTTATCATGCGACTGTAGAGAAGACTGTAGAGAAATTACCTTCTCTAATCTCTTTTGCATTAGAGAGATGTTGTTAACTTTTATATTTCTGATTTTGAACCTTTAGACACAAAGAATTATTTTGTGTTTTCTGCAGGGATCAGAATTCTATCCTATACACTGAAGTATGACTTCAGTTGACTGTCTTTACTGTGGTGAAAGTAAAACTGTTTCTGAAGTGTGTTTAAGTAGAAGGCATTATCTCCTTTGGCATACCTGCATCACATATACACATATAGGTGTGTAAGGTTCCAGCTGTTCTGGGAACATCACCTGTGCGTTGCTGAAGAGGAGAAAAAGGACTGGGAAGAAAAGATTCTACAATCTCTCGAAGTTCACATCTGGTGGAGTTCTCCCTAGCAGGAGGCCTGTGCAAAGCCTAGACAACACATGAAGTCAAAACAGGAAGAGAGACAGGCATGACCCCTTTGAAGCAGAGAATGAGCAAGAGTATCTTGGAATGGTGTTGGATGGCTTTCTTCTTCAGGCAGTAATTGTTTGTGTTGTCATTGCCCCACAGTTATCTTGTCTGTAAGCTTTTCTGATCTGTTTGGGTGACTATAGACCAGTTAGACTAGGATTGTGTCCTTTGAGTTACGGGGGGTATGGACTGGATGATCTGTGGAGGTCCCTTCTGACCCTTTCAGTTCTGTGTTTCTGTGATTTTGCTTTGAATCAGGAGCAGGCTTTGGAAGCAGACTTTCTGGCTGTTCCCCCCCATGGTGTTTTGGGTTACACGATGAAGCAAGTCTCAGTACACAAGTAGGGTTCCTTTTGTGTGGAATTAAACCATGACCCAGAAGCACACCAATTGTGTTCCAGTGGGTGTGCAGTCGGCACTGGAATTGGTAGGAAGTAAGTCACCCTATTATCAGAGACTCAAGACATAGCTTTTCTTTTCTTGACCCCTTTCTCTTGTATTGCACTTTTTTTTTGCTGGAGATACACATGGTGTCTGATCACAACCTTTTTTCTAATGTGTTTATTCAAATCTGTTCTTGTCTCTTCCTTCTGGAGTTAATTATTGCTCATTTTGAAAGTGATGTGATGAGGCAGATGCTAAAGAATAGTAGCCGGCTAGTATTCTTTAGCATGAGGCCTTTCTCACTCTCACAGTGGTAGTACTGTGGCTCGCTCATTAGGAGCAGTTTTCAGTGTAGTTAACTGTTCTGTTTCTGTTGACTCTTGATATCAAAATATACTGACATCTAATACCTAAAAAAACAAGCAAATATGTGATAGTCTGACAAACAGGTCTCTGGCTTAAGAATTTTTCCTGTCTATCTATATTTGGCTGTATCAGTATGCCTTCTAGGGGAGGTAAGTTTTTTCTCTGTGTCACCAAAAAAAAGCACATTATCTCAATTTTTTTTTTTTGTTGTTTGTTTTTTGGGAAGAGTAAGTTTAACTAAGTGTTGAAAAGAAAATGCAAGCACACAATGTTTCTTAGTAGTCTTGGTCTCTTGTACTTAGTGTTGGTTCAGTATTTTGGGTAATTTTTGACTAGTACAGGAGAGCATAAATATTTCAAGTGTTGGAAACCTTGCAAGTCCATATTGCAGTGTTAGGTCCCTACTATGTCACTGTGTAAATACCTCAGAAAAAATGGATGGAACTTCTGGTCTTCAGGATAAAACAAGTCCTTAAGACAACACCAAAAATGAAAATCTAAATAATTCTATTGGCTATGTAACTTTGTGATCTCTGTTAAAAGTATAACTTTCCCTTGATTTCCTTTTTCTCTTTTTCTTCTCTTTGACCGCTGCTTTCAACAGCACTGAGCATGTAATTTTCTGTCTGATGAACTTTATCTGATACAGTAGATACAAGCTGACTGTAAGCAACCTGTTTTGTACAGAAAGTTCTCTGTCCTGAGATAGAGCTGGGTTTGGATTGTTCCTGCTTTTAAGCGATGCCAATGTGATAACCCTGGGGGGATTCTGGTTCTGAGGTATTTAGTTTGTCCTTCAGCTCACTGTCACCTTCACATTTGACACTAGCAGTTCTGTGGAACAAATAATTCAGATATATGTAAAGGTGATTAGTGTTAAGTTGTGCAAGGGAGATGTTGGT
Source organism: Odontophorus gujanensis (assembly GCA_013399175.1). Lineage (NCBI taxonomy): Eukaryota > Metazoa > Chordata > Aves > Galliformes > Odontophoridae > Odontophorus > Odontophorus gujanensis. The sequence goes on from VXAB01011891.1 coordinate 348,617, forward strand.
GGATTACAGGAAGCAGCTATGAAAACACAACTCAACCCACTATTCATGAAGCTACAGCTAGCCGGGAGATACTTTGGACTGCTTCTGAACAGATATTTCACAAGTCTTTGAGTTCCAATCTGTTCTATGATTGATGTTATTGGTTCATTTATTTCATGGTGCTTTCAGCTGCTTTCAACCTATATATTGAAAGATTATTGTTCTCCACAAGCCCCCCTGACACTAGTACAGTCAAGAGATGTGTTTGAAGTGATACATATTCCCCTGAAATTGTCCTGGATGCCTTATGCTCTTCTTTGGAACTCAGGCTCCCATTTACAGAACTTGCCTTGCTGTCTGCTTGATGTGGCTTTGCAAGCATCTGAATGTTGAGATAAGGTCATTCTTTCTACCCCGTTTACCAAGCTCTGGGAAGATTGTAAGGGGGTTTGGTTGTTTTTTTTTTTTTCTTCTGTTTTCTCAAGATCTCTTGATCTTTTTGTGTATATGAGAATAAAAAAGCCAAATACGAAGTTCTTTTTCTGTGTGTGAATGGGAACAAAGAGTGAATTTTCATAGCAGTTCACACACATCTGCTCTAAATAATTGATACTTTATGAATCTATGTATGACATGAAAGTCTTCCAGCACCAAATCATGTGTCAAATTTAAGTATAAACCCTTCAGGAATTATATGTATGCACTTGTGTTACATCTCCACTCAGACTCAATGAAGGACAGTTAAAATGGATAGGTCACATTCCCTGGCACATTTGGTATTCTTCCAAGGACAACAAGCTAACACATGGGAGAGAATGAACATCTATCCAGCATATAAGGCATTAATCAGTAGCAGTCTAAAGCAAAAAGTAAAAAAATTAATGCACTACAAGTCACATGGAAGAAGAGGCCCAATGCTTGTAAGAAAGATTTGAATGCTTATTTAAAAAAAAAAAAAAAAGTAGAAGAATGTCCTCTGGAAGAGCAGAAGCAGTACAGTATATGTGAAGGAAATGCTTTTACATGAATTCATAACTCTAGCCAGATCTAAACTGAAAACCACACAGGAAAGTATAAAGTTAAGTATTTTTATGTGTTTATTTTGTAGTAGTCTTCATAATTTCCTAATGAAAATAAATATATATATATTTTTTCCTAGCAGTTCTAACTGTAACCGTAGAGTGGCAGTGTGGAATTCCTTCCTTGAAGTTTTGGAGCTCAACTGAATGAGTTACAGCCTATGCAGTACGTTATTCTGATTGGCAAACCTAGGAATTTTGCCACAGGTTGATGTTTAAGTTCCTACAGACAATGTGTTTAAGTGGGTGACTTTCCATTGTGGGGGAGCAGTTTTGGAAGCAGAGTGTGTACTTACCTAATTTTTCCACTTTAAAAATGTCACTGCCTCTTTTGGGCTCCAAATATTTTAAATGACCATTTTCACAATATCCTCATCCTTAAGACCCTCTGCAGAACAGAATGCTAACAAAATGATAGCTTTATTTAATAAAGCTATCAACTTGCAACTTCTTTTTTTATTCACATGGAATATTTTCTAATTTTTTTTAAAAGTTGTAGTTAGATTCTAAACATCTGTACTGACATAGAACTATGGCTTTAACACTCTTATTTCCGACATTTTTGCTGTGCTGGTTGAAATTTAAATTAAAAAATGTCTGCATTTCTCCATGCTTGACTTTGTAATTTTTATTATTTATTTCTCTGTTTCATCTGTGGTGCTGTCTGTGCTTGAACCTCTTTCCATTTCTGTGTCACGACCCAGTGAGATGTGCACTTGCAGTCAAATCAGACTGGGAAGACAAGAAAAAGAGAGAAACAAATGAACAGAAGTTCAAATTGTGTAACTAATACAATACATCAAACTTCAGTGATTGCTTACTTTATTGTGCATTTCTTTCTTTCACTTACCTTTGCTTATTTGTTAGCTTTCTAGGAAACAGGTTTGTCTTGTTCATTTTTCAGTAAAATCCTTGGCACCCTGTGTTTACAACATAAAGTAAAAAATAATAGTTATGCCATTGTATACATGAGAAGATTTTAGTCTGTGACATTTGCATCTTGGCTACAAAGAATTCCATCCATAATGTGGGGTTGAATCACAAGCTCAGAATGGGATTTGGGACCCCTGAAGTCCACAACTCCAATTTCAGTTATATGTGTAATTCTATACTTTTTGCAGAGGTGAATATGCATGCTTTCATCGGAGATTTTGTATATATCTTACTTAGTATTTTTTTTCTCTTAAATTCTAGGTGTTCTGTGATCAAATCTAAAGAGAATGAAGAGGTTAAAATCATCTATTGAATTCTGCTTATTTGATTGCATTTTGGATAAGGCTCTGAACAGACAAAATGCAATCTGGAATCCAGCCTGAAAGAGGCAGTTGAGCAGTGGAGGTATGCTGCTTTCACATTTTATTTCTTTGATTATTTTTTTTTCCTTCTCTCATACAGTCTCTTTTTCTCTCTATTCTGCTCTGTTGTGCTTGCACTTGTTATGTTGAGGGCCTATAAACATCTTATCAGAAAAATGTTGGAAGGAGAACAAGGGGCGTATCAGAGTCAGCTGAAGAGGGGTGCTGGCTACAGAGGAGTCCGTGTGTGGTGTGCAGGTAAGGGTAGGAGGCACACAAAGGATGGTTAGTCACACCACAGGGTTTCTGTGTGCTTTTTTTTACCCTTTTTTATTAAACTAAATCTTTGGGAACGTGTTATTTAAATTAGATTTGTAACTTCAGTGTTGAGCTCAAAATCCACAGTACCTTCCAGGTTTGGTAGTACATGACTTGCTTTTGTTTGGAATGTTGCCAGATTTGCTATAGCACTTGAAATTCATTCCCTGCCTTAATCCAAAGCAACTTTCAAGTATAGACAGGCCTCACAGTACAACACTAACGTTTACTTAACTTTGGCAGAAGTTTTAGGTGTTCAAGGAATGCAGGATCGTTCTGTAAGGAATGCAGAGTTTTAACCTCTCTAGTTGGTATTAATGAGTTATTTCCTAAGTGGCTTTAGATGGCTTAATTTTGTTAATTGAACCTTCATATGATAAGTTGTATAGGTGAAGTCATAAAATTACCCATAAGGAGGAATTTGTTCTTCTAATGTCTGTCAATCAATTCTGTGATCTTGAAATACTTTGACAGGAAAATATTTTCATACTTAGTTGTTTGTTGATGGAAATCTCTGCCTTCAGAATTCGAGTCTCTCAAATCAATTTGAGAGACTGTTAAGCTGTTATACCCTCTATTTCCTTTGGTGGGTGAAATGCTCTAAATAGCACTATAAATAGGTGAAGGATCATCAAATGCTTACATCATGAAGTATCTGCTTCAAATATGGTTCTGCTTGTGGTGATGGATTCATCAAAAGACTATGTTTGTTAGCAGGAGGAATATTCAGTATTGTACCAACGATGTAGTCCCTAGCTAGAAATATAATCTCAAAGTCCCAGTCCAGAATTGTTACCGAAGTCAAAGATGATTCTGAGTTCCATAAATTGCAGGAATTATGTGAGCAGTGAAGGGTTTTTAGTATGGCAAGACTTTGAGAACAAGCTAACTCCAATTTTGTTGTTAAACTCCATGTGCTAAAAAAACTCGGTGCATTAAAAAATGTTAGTTCATGTGAAATTTGATTTCATAAGAAACGGAACGATGTGGCTTCAGTTAAATGAATAAGCATTGATTTATAAGTGTATGCTCTTCAGCAGTGTCTGCTTGAAATTGTGTGCTGAAAGTTATTTGCTGAATCAGTGGTAAATGTGACAAAGGGCAGTGTGTATGGTGTGTATGCAGTTTTGGATTTTAAAGATCCAAACAAAATAACAGAATTGTATCCATGCTAATAAGGCCTGTCCCTAGAAAAGATTAGTTAGTTCACATAGGATGTCATTTCAGGGTACTGATACCGATTCTGGTTTGGGTGATGTGAATTAATCTGACTTTTCAGAGCGGTTTAGATTTTTTTATGACCATAGTGTGAGGGTGTAATAGAAGTTGGCCTTCAGTTTTTTTGTGAGTAGAACAAGTAGTTGTTACTCATAAAAGCATTCCTAATGAATTTTATGGGTCTAAGTAAATAAAAGCATTTAGTAGTAATGACTCAGAATGACTGTCTTAAAAATAGAGAGAGACATTGAAACTGAGTGTTAACTTGGGGCACAGCCTTAAGATAAGGGTTGGCATTTACTTAAGCTAAAATCTGCAGCACTCTGTAAACCTCTCGCAAAAGTGATCTGCCACAGCTTTCATGTACCTTACTGAGGATAATCCATTGCATTGTTGGATTTAGCTGGTGGCTGCAAGGGAAATAATCCTGCCCTGGAAAAGTGAATCACTAGAGCAGCAAATGTTTAAAAAGTAAGGAAGAATGTGAATTACATATATCAGTGTTCTCCACAGCTTAACACTAAAAAATGAGAGGAATTAACTTGATTTTAATGAGAAATTAGGTGTTCTGTTTGTTCTTTCATGAAGTATTATTTAAATAAGTATTGTTGAAGCCTATCATTATGTTCCTCAGTCAACCAAACCTTAACACCTATTTGTACTTGTATGAAAAGTACTGCATATCTTAAGTCACTGAACTTCATATACATCAACTAGTTACATAGAAACTTATAACTGCAAATCAGTGTTGAGTGTGCCTTGGGAAGTCTTGAAGTTTTTCAGATGTCAGTGAAGTAGTGTAAAGCCTCAATTTCATGGTTGCTCGGTAAAAAAAAAAAAAAGGTTAAAAAAAAAAAGTGGCTTCTTTACTGAAGGGACTTCCCCCACCTCCATCTCTTGCAAAGATTTTGCATCTGACAAACAGACTTGGAATAATAGGGGATTATGTCATGCTCTGACATGTGCAACTTTTCAAACACTAAGATAAATCAAAAGTGGTATAAGTGGGTCTAGGCTGCCAAAAGCAGCCTTTACTTGTTCCTTCAGCTTTTATAAAGCAGCTTACTGAGATATTTCTGACAAACCAAATGCTTATTATAGCAACCTTTGGTTTACTTGAAGGCCTCAGTTAATGCCAACATTTTGAGGCTTTGTCTCCATGAGGCACTCAATAGTGGTGTCCAGCACCTCTCAGGACCAAGCTGCTTGTAGTCTCTAGGTAGGTATGGTGGGGCTCTGCAAGGTTCTTCCAGAGGGGAAATTAGCAGTAAATACAGGTGGCAGTGGGCTATTCTGGGCTGTGAATTGGCATTTCAAGATTGGATAAGTTGTCTGAACTCTTGCAGCCCTTAGTGAGGTCACGCAGCGCCATAGCGATCACCCCCAGTATTCTGAAAGCAGGCTGAACCGGTGAAATTTTGGTGAAGGGTTCTGGTCCTCCCCGTGAATGTTGGAGCCGCTCATTCGGACAAGCGGACCGGGGCTCGGTGCAGCTCCTAAGAGCCGTCGGGCCTCGGACAATGCTCTGTCGAAACTGGACCTAAGCCGAGGAGTGTGTGCAGTACAGGACGTGTCCTATTGTATTCCGGCACGAAGTGAAGGGCACTTCTTGCGCGCAGAGCCGCCGCGTCGCGGAGCGCAGGTGCAGCCGAACGCCGCTCAGGTGCGGCGCGATGCCCGGCCGGGTCCGCGCGGCGAAAGGGCCCCGGGGGGCGGGAGCGCCGTCGGGGCCGTCACGGCGCAGTCCCCGCCCCGCGTCCAATGACGGCACGGCCCCGCCCGGCCCGGCCCGCCCCGCTGTGTGCGCGGCGCTGCCGCCATGGGGTTACTCGCGGGCTGGGGGCCGGCCGGGCGGCTGCGCGCCTCCTCCTTCGCCTCCTCCTTCTCCTCCTCCCGCGCGCAGCGGGCCGGACAGCAGCGGCCGGCGCTGGGTCGGCCTCGGCGAGGGTCCCGTCCGGTTCGGTTCCGTTCCCGGCCGGCGCCGCGCTGCACATGGCGTAGCCGCGCAGCTGCGCGCCTGCCCCGCGGGACGCGGCGTGGACGGAGCCCTGCCAGGTACGTGCGGGCGGGCGGTGGTCCGCGTCTCAACCGCGGGGTCGGGACCGTGGTTAGGGCGGCCGGTCTGCGGGACTGCGGGGGACGAGGCCTTGAAGGTGAGGCCGGCAGCCGCTGCCGCCCGGTGGCCGTCGGGTCCTAGCTGCGGGACGCGTGGAGCTGCGGTCGGGTCCGTCGGTGCGCATTACAGGTGACACCGGGAGCGGTGTGCGGGGGTAGTGGCAGGGCGGCCCTCTGTGGGGTCGGTGCTGCCCGCGTGCTGCTGAGCTCAGCGGTATAGGAACGCAGCATTGAGCTGGTGCGTGTGCGGTGGTGACACGAGAGGCGTGAAGACAGTGTGCGAGTTGGCGTGGTGCGGCTTCAGCGCGCTTTCAGCTGCTGTCCCGCGGGATGTGCGTCCTGTTGTGGTCTCTCAGCACCTCTGTGTGCCTCTCTCCCACCAGGTGTACCCAGGCCACTTCTTGGTCTTCCTCACTTTCACAAGTTCTTACTACTTGGAAGTAGTTGCTACTGGTGTTATTGAAGATGATGCATTTTGTCCTTTAACATTTGCAGGTGTAGCTGCCTGCAGGGTTGTGCCTTCCCGGGGTGCTGGGGATGTAACCACGTGTCGCTCAGTTACGTTACACTGTAGCTGTTGTGGGTTAGTTGCTGTCACGTAGTATTTTCTGCACATCTGATCATCACCCCAGATCAGGTTTAGTGGAAACTTTTAAGATAAGGTTAATAACGTTTTGGGATCAGCGTGAAGGAGGAATTCTTGGACAGTGTCATTCTCCCACGGTTACTTACCTGACCACCCTGCATTTACACTAGGCTGAGTGATTTGGCACTGTTGGGATGGGGCGTGCAGGCCAATCCAGCTCTTCAGGGGGTCTCCCAGCATGGGGACTGTGCTGTGACCCCGGGCTGCTGCTGGAGCCTTGCACAGGACAGACCTTGAAGCTGCTGTAAATACAACAAATTCCAAAGTGTGGATCTGTTTGTTTATTGCTTCTTGCCAGGAATACTTTATTTCCTGCGCAGTCCACACTTTTTCCATGGATTTCAGGGACAACATGAGTTAGTAGCTGGGTCTTAGTTAGTACTGTGCAGGTGTCCTGCCAAAGCAATCCCAACAAAAGTGTTAGTGAAGTGTTAGTAGCAGATGCAGGTTTGTGCAAATTGCCCCAGTCAGACTGTGGAAGCTGGTGGGGCTGCCAGCCCAGGAGGAGCTCATCCTTCTGGGACCTGGTGCTGTGGCCATGTGGGCAGCTGCTGGCTGCAGAGTCAGGGAGAATTGGCTGCTGGGGAGCAGGCTGCTGGCTTCCTTCGGTGAAGAGCCCTTTACTCTGCAGCTTGCTTCCCCCAGTTGTTTGCCGAGTACAACCTTGCTGAGCTTAAAGTGGCACTTCAAAGTTTTTCCTCTTCTGCCCTCCTTTCTCTCTCTGGGGAGGTCTTGTTTGGTTCTTGCGCACGTTTCAGCTTTGGGTGTGTGTGCAGAGCCTCATCTAGGTGCTGTGTGAGTGATACTTCCCAATGGATGGGATTTCTTTCATAAAGTAAGTTCTGATTTTTATTTCTCTGACGTGCAGAACATCTCATGGTGCCATAACATCTTGGTGGCTACCTCTAGGAACAGTGCTCTGAAGTTAATTGCTAACCAGCAGGGGGAACACACAACACTGTCTCTGAAGTCTTTTCGTACCACAGCTGCAGTTTGTTAAAAATTTGGGCCTATGCCTTTGATAGTATTTCTTTAAAAGATGAATATCCATTTACTGGAAAAAAAAAAAAGCATTAGAATAAATGCATTATTTTTGTATACATGCCTGTTAGTTTGCTCTGGTAACTATCTCAGTCTTCTGAGTGGAATTTTACTGTATAATTGAGAACTGAATTTAGTAAGATCTGAGAGATTTCTTTAAGTGGAAATTTTCTTTCAAGATGTTTGATGTGAGTTAAGTGAAAATGAGAAATGATATTGAGTAATCCCACAAAGCTTCAGACAGTGAGATAGCCCCAGTGGAACTGAAGTTGAATGGCAAAAAAGGCTGTATTCTCACAAGAAACTGTTCCCAATACTTGTGGTTTCCATAAAAGAAAATATTTTAGGTGTTCTCTTAGGTTTTAGGAACCCCTGAATAGCTTGTTTTTACAAAGGTCAACTGATACTGTAGGTAGGGTAACAACATGCCTGGAAGTATCTGCTGTGGAGTAACAGGTTTGCTCCAAGACCACAGTATCTGGAAAGCATTGCATACTCGTAGCCTTAAGCCTTAGAGTAAATGGAGATGAAACACAGTCTCATTAGAATGAATGGTCCCAAATCACCTTTATGGGAAGAGGTGAGTTCCTCTGGGTATGTGTTTACCTGGTTCTGGAGTGGCACTGACTGAACACTGTACCATTCATGGTTGTTTTCCTCCCTAGAGTTTTAGCCACCAGGTATATAGATATTCCAGTGGCCATGTGTTCTTTAGGAGCAGTATCCTGTGTTGCCAGATCTGAAGGTCTGTGTTAAGCTTCACTGGTGATCTGTGTCTCCCATTATTTTTGCTATGATTATTAGGGAATCACAAAACTTTCTCCCCTTTGCAGTTCTATGAGTTGCTGAAATCTATAAAGTTACTGTGAGATTTCTGCTTTAATGTTACTTAAAATTGCATTAGAGCTTTGCCAGATTTAAATTAGTGCTTTTGTCTGATATCTACAATAATATTCTCTTAACATTTAAGATACGTGTTACCAAGTCATAGGCAATTGATATCTGCAACTATTCTGTGGGATACAGATTGCAAATATCTTTACAATCATGTTACTTTCAGTCTAATTCCACAAAATATTTGTGTATTATAAATAAGCATTACTTCTGCAGCAGCAGTGTTTGTGGTGATGAACAGCGGTATGCAAGTTTCTACCCACTTCATGAATAGAAACGTGTTTTGTCATAAAAATGTACTAGCAGAGAAGTAATGCAATTGGAACTGCTCTGTCCATAACTGCAGATTCTCATTTTCATGAGTTGGCAGTCATCCAGTAGAGCAGCTTTTCTTGTGCTGTGACAGCAACGATTAACTCTACGATGGCCAAAATGAAACAGATTTACACAGTTTGGGAAGCTGTTGAAAGAGGGACTTCAAAACTGCTGCTTAGTCAGTATATATCCTATATCTTTCAGTTTCTTTCCCAATAGAGTAGATTTTTGAAAATGCATCCTTTGAGCTTATATATCCAAATGGTCAACTTTATCCAGCTCGGCAGAGAACATTTGATATTTTGTTATATTGTTGAATATGTACGGCTTACAAGAAACTGTCTGGCAAAATATACTGATTTGTGATGTATTTGTGGTAAAATTATGAATTTATTGAGGAAAAATGCAAAAGCTGCTCATTCATATTCATACTTTAAATCGTTCCTCAACTTGAGTTATAGCTGTTGGTTGTTAAGAAATTGAATTGTGCTGTTAAACACTTCTTTTTAATAGTATATCTAATTTTAATAGAGTAGTTGACCAACTTGGGATTTATTTTTATGCTGTTGCAGTCTATTGTAAAATTTTGGGAGGTCAGCTGGAAAGGTCCACTCTTTCAAATAAGCTTAGCTATGACCTTGCAAGAAATCTGTTTACATTCTGTGAGAAAAGCTTATCTGTAGGTCATGAGTTTGAAACAGGTTAATTATATACCTGAATGTATGGGCTGCTCTGCATGGAAGGCAGTAGGGACTGTAATATTGAAGGTGATTCAGGGAGGGGTGGAATTCATTTAAACTCTGATTTTCTTTCTAAGCGTAGGCATTTCTGTTGGAAATTGCTGTAGTTTTGTTGTTAGAGTCAGGGATGGTAAAAACAAATAATAACAAAAGATCTCTGACTATCAAGGGAGCCAAATGTGCAGTGTAGATCTGCTGAAAACGTGGCTCTTTGCCAGGAAGCTGGAAGTGGACTGAAGAACTGTATGTCCTTTCTTGTCTTAGATTCATGGAAGTAATTCATTAGGCTATAGCTGCATGTGGCACACTGCGATTGAGAACTGTGGTAGTCTCATATCATTGAGGCTGTACTTGTTTTCTTAGGTTTTGACAGTGGTTTGAGTGAAGCAAAATAGCATTCTGATCGACAAAACAGCTGTTGCAGGATTTGAAAAGCATGGCTTTTTCTCATATTAAGGCTTTTGAATTAGTGGACCAAGTCACTCTTGTATGTGCAGCTTGTGCTACGTGGTGGATGAACTCCCTCTCCTCTCTTTAAGATGATCAGCTCTTCTGAGTTCTTATGGCATGGGGGTTTGGTTCACTCTGGAGATGAGGTGCCGTGATTTTCTTTTGCATAAAAGGTGTGCACATTATTTATTTATATGAATTTAGGAATTTGTTGTGGCCTTCTGCACCCCATACCTTCTGTTCAAGGAGTCTGTGTGTAAATGTAATAATGAAAGGCAGGAAATTCTGCATGGTAAAAATTATGTGGGAGTATGTGTGCATTCTCAGTGGAATATGCCAGTGATAAGGGATCCTTGTTGAAACAAATCTTCCTTGCAGCACTCATAAATGATAGTTTTTATGGAAAAAGATTTTGCCTCAGCCTGAACATGTTTCTCTGCCAAACAAATTAAATTACACATCTTTGGCAGACAATTAGTGAGAGGTTAGGTTACTCCTACGTAAAGGGAAGCTCCTTTTGAGTCATTCTTTTAACTGTGCAGAACTTTGTGGTCTTCCCTGTTTGTGTGAAAGAACTTTCCTATCTTACAGACATGTATCTGCAAATCTAGTGGCTGATGGTTAGCTTCTGACAAATGTGTTTATCTTTGGTTGTTGTAGAGCAGCCTGAAGAAACACAATTAATTTACCTGCTTTCTCGTGTGCACCTTGTTTTAGAGAGCAGATTTCAAAACACAGTTCTCTTGATTTATTGTTTTCCCTTCAAAATGAGGTTTTGATGATGAATGTGGTTAGTTTCAACGTACCCACTAGTTAATATTTTAAGCTGCTCATTTACATCTTGTTGTATCTTATGACTATGGCAGAGGGGAAGGCTGATTTGTGTCACCCTATTCCATTGCTCTGCACTGCTTTTCAGCATTTTTAAGTTTGAAGACCACCGTTCTTTCCCCCAAGGAAGGCCTGCATCCTTACGTACCAAATTCGTGCTCAGTATTGTAGTCTTGTTCTTTGCTGTCATCCCTTGAGATCGTCTCACAATTAGCTTGGACAATTTCTTACATCTTAATGTATTAAAAGTAATATAATGTAGGCTGCGGTTTGAAAACCACTTCTCTAAATGTGCAGAGGTAATTTCAAGATTTAAAATCAGAGATTGATTTAGCTTTGTTGCTGGTAGGGAGGTTGCATCTAGCAGTAGTTCTAGACACAGTTCTAAGGTTTTGCAGATTAGTCTTGCAAAAAATAACTGCATCAGGCATTCCTTGAGGAACTTGGTTGCTGAAATCTCTTACCCTGAGGAGAAGCAGCCATGCTGTGTCGATAACTTTCTGGCCTGCTGTGGTTCCTTTCTATGGCATAGCTGCAGGGAGATGCGTACCTGGGGCCATGTTGGCCTGGATAGGTGCATTAGAACTGTTAACTTTTTAGTTTAGGTGTGCAATTAGAAACTGAGCCAAATAAAACTTAAGATTAATGAAATCTGTGTGAGGTTGTTGGCTGCTACTGCATTTGTGAAGAGTAAGATAGTCTAGTGCCAGGAAACCCATTCTGTTTCCAATTAGAAACCATTAAAAAAAATAATAATTAGGCCACAGACATTCAACCATGAGAGGGGAAAGTTATAGAGATTTGTTTCATGCAGTTCTTGATTTTCTTCTTCATCCTGAAGACAGCTATGCAGCAGCAGCAACGTTTTAGTTTTGGAGTAAGATTTCCAGAAGCAGTAATCAATCTCCATTTAACAAACAGAAGCCTGGTTGCTGTTAGTGGTGGTGAGATACTGCTGGTTTTGTTCCTGGGAATCTGAGTTTCATTCAGGTGTATGCTTTCAGATTTTTTGGGCTGCCTTTGCAACTTGAATCCTGTCTTTACGTTTAAACAGTTTCAAGAAGCTTTTTTGCTGCTTCTACTGCCTGAATGTTTGTCAGGAAAACATCATATAATTTTATCGCTGGTGTTCCCTGGTAAGAACAGTGAGATCTTTTCCGGAAGATGGAAGCAGTGCTACCTGAAATAGTCTTATCTTTCCAGGTAGATGATGGAGGGGTGCTGCGGCCGTGCAGAGATGCTGTTATGACTCATTTGCGTGTGAAGATGAGGCTTTCTGTGAGTTGCATGGAAAATATGTGACAGGCTGGTTTTAGGTTCCAGGTTGCTTGATCCACTATCGTGTAACAGCTGCTCAGCCTCCCAGCTTGTTATCTCTGCTCCTTTTAGGGATCCTCTGATTTAGGATGTCCATGTAGTTTGTGTGAAAGTAGAGAAGTTCTGATTCACTGCTCACGTTACACATAGGATGTTTGCCTTGCTATTAAGCTCTGTCTCCTGTGGTATGTGCTCTTCCTTCCATAGAGTTTCAGTAATCTCTAGGAATTTCTGCTTTTGTTAAGAGGGAATCTGTGCTGTAGTCTCCTTGAGGAAGAATCTTGTGTACTCATTCCACTAAAAAAGACGCCTGAGTGCATTTCCTTCCCTTCCACCTATTGAAACCCTCCTACATCCTGATCCTGCAAGAGGCTATTCTCTTGTTTACATTTTAAGTACAGCCTTGCCCCTGAGCCCATAAAGGTTCAGTTGCATACCTCACTGGGTCTGGGGGAAGTCCTGGGAACATACAAAAGATTGATTTTTATCCTGTTAGTGTAAACTGTCTTTCACTTTTGTGCTGTACTGTACAGTGATTATTTAGCTCATGCTTCCATGTTGTTTGGCTTCATGACTTTTACTTTTCTGATCTAAACTCACAGCAATTCAGATCAGCTGGTTAAGAAAGTGTTGGGAAGCTGAAGAGAAAATTAGTTATGAAATCATACTGAGGATAGGCACTGCTGTCCAACATGGGGTCTCCTGGCAGCTGTGGGCAGTATACATAGCAGGTAACAGAGCCAACGTAAGTAACGCGTTGGTAAAAGGTGAAATAGTTTCACATGTTTTATGAACTGATTTGTGTATATTTTGTGGCTTCCTGTAGTTTAGCAAGCTACATTGTAATATATTAAAATGAAGATAAATAAACGAAACGTTAAAACAAAAGTCACTCAGAATAAAGGGGTACAATTGCTAAATGGCATAAAATATCTTCCCTTGGCACTTGTCCAGTTCCCATAGCCTTTAACAGTGACTTGTTGAAATGTCCCATTACAAGCACAGCAGCATGTGAACTGCAGGACATCAGAGTTACTTTTTCCCTGGGCTTTTGATATGTCAGGATTTTTGGTTTTATTACTATTCCCTGAAAATGAAACCACTTTGATGTTTCTAAAACAGAATCTATCCCCTTAATAGTTTATGAGTGAGTTACTGTATTCAGTTCTCAATGGTGGAACTTTATGTATATGCTTTGGACAGAGGCATTAAAAATACATAGAAACTTTCAATCCCACATTAATATTTGCTAACCCTATTAGTCAGCTTTCCAACCTGTGCATGTACAAATCACACAGAATTGACGGAGGATAAATGTCATCTAATAAAAAAAGGAATCTGCTAAAATGCATACTTAATAGAAATGGAGTTATAAATAAACTCTTCCAAAACTGCTCTATCCCTAAGTTTATAGAGCTGCTCGTGTAGTTAACTGTCTGTGAAATTTTTGTTGAGCATAGGCGTACTTGATTACAAATGATTGCCTTTTATTACTTATGCATGGAATGTATGTGTTTCTTGCACTCACGTGGTAAGCCAGCATGGGCAAGTGGGAGAAAAACTAGTTAAATAAACGAAATGGTTGCCATGTGTAAAACAAACAAACAAAAAGTGAAAAAGCTTTGGCTGTGAGGGCCTTCTTGGATAGCCTAGAAACTTGGGTTCACGTTGCTATGGCAAAACAACACAAAGGGACAGATCCTGCTGGCTTCACTCAAGCATCCCCATTCACTTCAGTGGGACTTCCAATGTGGTTTAGAGAAAGATTTCTGGTTTGCTTTGGCGCAGAAGCATTTGTAGAGAGCTGTGTCACTTCTGGCATCGTGCATAGAAAGAAAACAGAAATAGAAGAGTCCATGTGGATAAAGAGGAGAGGAAGTGGAAGTTATTCTTCAAGCAGTAAAGGAAAAGATTAGACAAGGAGGATGGTAGAGTTAAGGAAGGGGTAGAACGATGGGGAAGGTAGGTGGTGATTAGAGAAATGGTGGCTATTAGGGAAAAGGTTAAAGGAACAGAAATGAAAAGGGAAATGTAAAGCATTAGGAACCAAGTTTGGCAGTGACGATGAAGTCCTGGTCCACAGAGCGTTAGATTCTGGTCTCTCCTGCCTGTGGGGGCTGGGAAATCCTTAAGAAAATGGTGTTTTTTAAGGGGATGCAGCATGCTTTCAACTTCTGAATTCTTTGGTCATGTTGTAGCATTAAAAGTAAATTTCTAGTTCCAAGGATGTCTTTAAAAAGTCCACAGAAGATAGGAATTCTCACCAAAGCCTTATTCATTACAATTCTACTGGACATACTGTAGTCCTTCATATTTCCTTCTCATCTTGTCCCTTTCCTCATGTGCTTCATCATATGTTTTCCCCCCTCCTTTTTCCCAGTTGTCTTTAAGACCCAATAAAATCTTCCTTTAAGGTTTTTCCTGATGTTCTTAATAGCACTAATTCCTGACTGCATCTGCAAACTGATACTTTTCAGTGAAGCAGTCCTTTTGTGGCGTCTAGGCCCTCACTTTTATCAGGATTAGCGGCCTTTACCCCAGCAAAAAAAATGTTCCTATCAGGCTATGCTTCTTTTGTCTGTGAGTCTTCACTGACTCCAGATGCAGATGCCCTCTTTTTGTCCACCTTTCTTCAGCTCATAGTAGTTTAGAACATAGGGATTAAAATAGTATGTTTAGTAATCCAGATGCTCTCATGTCATCTTCTTCCACTTCCTCATCAGAACTTTTTGATTATACTTTTAATATCCCCTTTCATGACCTCAGTTGCAAAAATAGCTACCCAGATATACCCCAAAGGAAAAGATGGTTCTCTTGGAAATTTATTTTGAATCTCAAATTAACTAAGAGTTCTGTTTATTTCTTGGATAAATAGTTTAGGCTCCCAATCCTTTTGCACAGCTTTCTTCTCTTGTTTCAAAGGAAATATCCCACCATTCAGTGGACTGCATCAGCTTTTCCTAGTTCGCAGGTTTCACATATTCTTTGGCCACAGGAGGTTTCACACTGTTGTAAAATATGATGTTTTTCACTGAAGCGCACATTTCTGCTCGCTGTAAGTTCTCTATGGAGCCTTCTACAGGCTCTCTTGGCCAGGCTTCACAAGGCAGGTGCTCCAGTCCTCTGAGATCTTCATGGCCCTCCTCTGGACCTGCTTCAGTAGCTCCATGTCCTCCTTTTGATGTGGATCTCAGAACTGAATGCAGTCCTCGAGGTGTATTAGAGTAGAGGGGAAAGATCTCTTCTCTTGGCCTGCTACTCACACTGCTTTTGGTGTAACACAGAATACGATTGGCTCTGTGGGCTGTGAGCACACATTGCTTCCAATAAAAAAAGGATATAAAATGTGCATGGCAAACTGATGCCCCATCTTCTTCTGTGGTGCCTTTTTCTTTCTTTCTTTGCTTTTAGGTACCCTTTTTGAAACTGCTGAGCTAGCTGTTGAGGACCTGTGATTTAAAGTCACACAGGTTGACAATCACGTTTTCCAAAATACTGATAATTGGCATTCTTGCTGGGTTTGTTCTTAAGTTAATTATTAATCACATTCTTGTCTGTGCTTGACTTAACTTGCTTTATTCCTGACATCTGTGTAGCTGGGAGTTCCTAAATTCATGAAAATTGCTGTCAGTTTGTAACCCTTTCACATTGTCTCTCAAGGGATGAAATTTTCCTTTCTTTTTAATTCTGTGAATTTTCAAGCAAATAAACCCATTCTTCAGGAAGATCTTTCTAATTTTCATTTAATTTTCTATTATTTCAGCATTTCACCTGATAACCCTAAGTTTCTCTTTGATTCTTTTGGTTTGTACACTGTCAACTGAGTTACAAATGTTTCGGTCAGTGGGTTGCAGCAGGGATAAAACATTCATTTCCACTTGAGGATGGAAGTATGTATGTATTCTATCCCCCTTTTAAATACCTGTCCTGAATAAAATCTGAATCCAAACATGTCATTTTAACATACCTAGGTAGATGGTCTCTGTAGAATATGATGCTCAGTTGTTCTTAACAACATAGCTTGAACTGTTTCTTTCTCTGTACTCCCCATTTCTGCATAACTGTGTACTGTATAAAATTTTCACTGAAGATTGAGGAGTTTGTTCTGATGGCAGTTATCTAAGTAATGTTGTACATGTTCCTATTTAATGTGTTATCAAGTGAATGTACTCAAGTTGCTCTTTTTGGTTTCCCTTTTGTTCAGTGATGAACTACTGACATGTAACCGTTTCATTTCAGAATACTCATTCATTGCCTGTTTGTTCTTTCAGCATGTTGTGATGATCTTTATGGAGTCATAGACTTTCCTGAGTTGGAAGGGACCTGCAAGGATCATTGAGTCCACAAAGGGAACATGGCTAGAAGCCTTCTGATGTGCTGTGTTTATAATTTGTCTTTACGGCAGCATTTAGAAGTTAAATTAACCAAATATTCTCACTGAGTACATCTAGGTTTCCCTTCATCTAGGGAAGTAGCAATGAATGATTCCAGCTCATATTTGACTTCCCAAACAATGTCCAGTATCAGCCACAAATTCCTTATGGCTTGCCATTTTGGCATTAAACTTGTTTGATTTGGATCTTCATGTTCAAAGCTACTGTGTTTAAAGGATTGTTCAACACTCCTGTTGACAATTTATTTCCCTTTAATAAAGGTTAGCCTTAATTTACCACGAAGTTCAGTTTCCCTTGTGGACTGATGAGTTTAGCTGTGTAACCTTACCTTCTTGATGCATGTGTTTGTGTGTAACAAGAGGGAGGTACCTGGGAACTCACAGATTGTTTCCAGTAGGTTCAGGATGAATACGTTTTACAAGCCCCGTAAATTGTCCAGGGAAGCAGTGATTTTCTGAGGTTTTCCTGTTTTGAGCTCTTCTTGGTCTCCAGTATTGCTTGTGTGTGTTCTTCCTTCTCCATATTTATTTATTTCCTTGAAGATACACAGGTCTTTTCATCATGCAAAGGAATGAATGTTCCTTTTCAGAGTCTGCTGTAAACTTGTTTTCCCCAGAGTAAGCTAAAAGCTCTTAGTAAATGCAAGTCAATCTGCTTCACTGGGGGAACACAAAGTTTGAGAGCAGGCTGCACTAAGCTGTGTTATAATGGATACCTTGCTTCTACCTTGTGTTTCCTGTTAAAGAAGCAAATTATATGAGATTTTATTTGATTAATGTGGTATCAACATTCTCATTGCCTACCTACTTGGCCCATGGTCTCATTCTAGACATCTAGATTGCTGAAGATAGATTAAAAAAAAAAAGTGGAATAGAATGTTGTATGTATTACATTTGTTTCCCCAATACAAGCAGGTGGTGTGCATTTGATCAGAAGTTTTTACTGTTTTCTGGTGTTTGCAAGTAGTATCCATTGTACTGTCACTTATTTGCTCAGAACATTCAAAGTGGATTTTTTATTTTTTTATAATGATCTGGTATATCAAGTCATGAAATCCCTTTGAATATAAGGAAATGTTAATGTCAACCAGTCTTGAAAAGATTTCAGAATATATTATGTTGATATCTGAATCAGATTTATCACGTCACTTATAAACCAGCTAATGCACACATGAAACATTTCTTTTTGGTGTGATAAAGGTAGCAGCAGATAAATAAATGAATATTTAATTATCCCCGGGAGTTTGAATAGTTAAAATAAACTTGTCTGAGTTTGAAAACTGTTTCCAGGCTTCAGCAGGACTTGGTTATTAGTTGACAAAAGGAACTCTGGGTTTTCACTTCCAAGAAGATTGCTATTTGCACAGTGCATGATGTTGAAGAACAATGACTGCCAAGAAGTGCTGAAGTACAGGGGGGAAAGAGTACTAGACTACCACTGCACAGGCTGTCTGGCAATATGAACTCTACTCCTCCAATACTCCTTTGAGAGAGAGCATTCTATTTCTCTTATTGGAGAGATAATTTTAAATAGCTAGCAACATTCATGTAAGCTGTATTTATATTGTTTTTTTTTCCTTGTTTCTGTAGGCAATTAGAAGTCTGGAAGATCTGATTCAAAGCACGCCACAATTTTCAAAGGAAGCGAATCTACATGAAGACCTACAGAAAGAGTTGATTTAAGAAGACAGTGTTTGCAAAAATGTCTTCAAGTTGTGTGACTCCAGTGTTTGCTTTGATGTTTTTGTGTTTTGCAGCTGCAGGTAGGTGGTGTTATGTAAATCATGCATTTGGTGTAACTTATTGTATATATTCAGAATTACTGATCAAAAGTTGGCTTTAACACTGGAAAAATGTAAACCAGCTAGTGTGATGGTGTGAGAAAAGCTGTTTCTATAAGAGTTATTGTGCACCTATCTTCCCAATTAAAACCATTCAGGAACTGTAGTAGTGACTTACATACCAGCTTAGTGCTTCCTTCAAGGTCTCCAATCTATAATTAAACTATGATTGTTTAGTTTATAGAAAGAAATCGGTCAAAAATTCCAGACAAGTAAGCCTGAAGGATATTGTAATAGAGCACTGAAGCCATCTTTCTTCTCCTATGGGATAAGCTTCATGTATGTCACTCCTGACAGTTGTCTAATCTGCTGTGAAGTTAATTGTCAGTGGTGATAATTAAGACCTTTTTAATAAAAGTTGCCATTGTTATTGGAGGTCTTGTAGTCTAGGAAGATGCATCGCTGATTATGAGGATTGTGCCTGCTGCACATCTCATCCTCAGCAGGGGT
The DNA here is from genome assembly GCA_013399175.1 of Odontophorus gujanensis. Taxonomy (NCBI): domain Eukaryota; kingdom Metazoa; phylum Chordata; class Aves; order Galliformes; family Odontophoridae; genus Odontophorus; species Odontophorus gujanensis. The sequence continues at coordinate 367,539 of VXAB01011891.1, forward strand.
TTTTATGACTGTGTGTTGCAGTAACTTGTGACATAGAAATGAGAAAGATCTGTAGACTTCAAGTACCAAGATTATATTGATGTTTCCTCAAGTGCTGAAGTGATTCTTCTTATGTTTGTTTGTCAAAGTTCTTCCTGTGGTTACAAGGGGAAGCCTCTTATGTGTCCAGTTTGCGTACAGCATGGACTGCTGGAGAAGCAGCCAAGTGGATATATAGTCAGTCAAAATGAGGTAGTGGGAAAAGTGGACAGTGGACAGATGGCTTTCTTAAATCTGAGATGTCCTCACTGTGGAAAAGATGACCGCATTGGAAGAGATGTGGCTGAGCTATTAAATATGTTACAATTTAGCTTCCTTTCACCATCAGCATGGAAATTTATGTTGTTTCAAGCCCTCAAACCTTGCGGGACTTTCTCTGGGGCTGACCTCCTGAAGGCATCCATCCAACATTAGTAACTTCGATTATTTAATAGCACATGATGTTAATGTTTTGCAATAGCTTCATTACAGATGAACTTTTAGCAATACAGGGCGTGTCAGCGTCTGTGGCCTGAGCTGAGGGTACGAATGCTGGTCTTGGCTCAGGAGGAATTACTTAGTGTGACTCTGAATCATTGTCAATTCATGAAAAACCTACTTAAAGAGAAAATACCAGTGTAGAAAATAAAAACTGTATTCTAGATCATGACAACCACGGTTCCATTTTATTGTTGAGATTGCTTAATTAAATTGAATTAAGCTTGAATTAAAAACACTGCTGTAAAGGTGCTATCAAGTACAGCACTACTATGAGTTCTCCAGCGTATAGAAACCTTACCATTTATTTTGCAATCTTTTATGTTTCTTTTTGGTTTTACTTCCAAGTTTTTTATTTTCCTCCATTGACAGCTATTTCAAAATCAAAATTGCCATGGATCTGTTTAGATGCATGTTCATAAAATGATCACAAAGTGCTCCTGGCTGTAAAGAACCTCTGGAAGCACAATCCAGCCCCCTGCCCTGAGCAGGGCTAGCATCCAAGTTGGTTCCGCTCTGGAGATCCTTCCCACTATCCACAATGGGAATAAGAGAATAAAAAAAGGGAGTAGTGGGATCAGTTGGTTAGGGAGAGGATAGCAGGGAGTGCTGCTGTCATAGTTTCTGGCTGTGACTGCTCAGTGGGATTTGGTTTTATTCTGTGCTTTTTATTTTTGCAACAGATTCTTAATGAGCAAGATGAGTGTCATTTAAAATGTATCATGATTACAGTGAGATGCAAGCAATTAGGAGCTGATGGATTGTGCTGAAGAAGTGGGATAGACTGAGATAAAGCAAATACTGTTACAACTGAGGAGTAACTCTGTGAAGGTTGTTTAAAGAGAGCTTTTGCAATGTTTTTCTGTTAGTAGTCATCAAGTCCTGTTAATATAAACAATTAAACTTTACAATCACAGAAGTAAATGAGGGAGTTTGTATTTATAAGTGAAATAGAAACAGGCAGCAAGCCTGTACAGCAATGTGTTTCAGTCGTGAGTGTGGAAAAAGCAGTGGTAAATGACTGAGCTTTGTCAGTGTGATGGCCAGGTACCAAAGATTTGGCTGTTAATCACCAGAGCACAGAACTCTCCCTTACCAAGCCTGAATAATTAACAAACTAGTACTTATCATAGTACAAATAAAACTAAGAAATATAAATAACACTGAGAAGTATAAATAAAATCCCCGCATGCCTGTGATGAAGCCTAGGGGAGGCAGGGGGCAGCAATACCACCTCCCTGGAGTGTTGATTTTTATACGCTGAGCCTTTTTCCAGCTTCCTCTTCACTTCTTAAGTAGTGAAGGTGATACAGGAGATCTAACTTTTCTTTTGTTAGTCCTCCATTGATGTTGTAGACTTCGTTTCTCAGTTTTCAGCGTTATCTTTTCAGATACAGTCAATTATCTAGAAAGAATCTCTGTTGCTTTTCATTTTACTTTTTCAAGTATCTGTGTGCTAAACATACATATATTGGAGGAAAAACAACCAAAAAACTGAGTTAGATGTCATGATGCACAAAGATGCATGTTCAAATCTGAGCTATGAGACTGCATGTTCTTCATGCTAATTGATTAAGGAATACACTTTACTGATTTTTCCATTGGAAGTGGTTTATATGAATATTCAAATAATGTTTTCATCTACTTCCTCATACTTCTGGGATGTTTGTATCTAAATGCTTAAATGAATCTGTTTTACTTCCACCCTGTGTACTGATTTCTCATAGTCTCATATTTCTGCTGCTTCAGTGGTACAGAAAAATACCATGAGGAAAACTTGGACTTTTGTGCAATTTTTTTTCTTCCCAATGGAAAGTCCAGAGCAGGATGGTGAGGGGAATTGCTGGCAAACTATCTGCCTGTCTGAAGGAATTAAAGTTTTGAAGTGTGCTTAACAAAGATCAGGCAGCCTGCAGTAGGAACTTCACCTAGACTCTTAGAACTGCATATGCTTCAGCCATGTGTAACCTCATAAGCAATTCTAGCTTTGTAGTCTTGGGAGTAAGAATATGCAGTTCTAATGTAGCTTAGATCAAAGACTGAAACATTTACTTAAAGGCAAGTTTGTGTTGTTGGGTGCATGATGTCTTGATAAAAAGCCTTAGAGAAGCTGAAAGTGTACCTGTCCTAGAGCCTGAGGGCCAGATATTCAACAATATAGCTTCTACAAAGAACACTTTTTATTTTTAATTTGGACCTCTTTTTTTCATTCTTGACATGTTGCCTAGCTGTTTACAATAGAACAGAGGAGTGATGCAGACTGCACATCTGTCTGAGGTAGATCTTTGGGCAGTGCAAAGTGGCCCTGCTGTGGACAAAGCAGTGTAGTCATGGTATCTGACATGACCAAAATTTCACCATACAGCTGTGTTCTCATTCCTTTGACCCACCTAATATTTGGTGTTGCCTATGCTTACCTTGTAGATATGTCTCTCCTTGTGACGCTGTTGTGGTTAGGCCACTGGAGAGACGGTAGGAGTTGAGTTGTAAGTGGATATATGTTGAAGAATTTATCTGTTCTCTATTATATGAAACTTACAGATTTTCCTTCTCATATTACATCTGCCTTTATGGTTTTCTTTTTACAACTCTATTCCTTCCTTCTCTACTATATTGTTACCTTTGCTTATTTTTATGTTCTCATGTACTTGTTCTTATGGGCAGTCTTGTGTTCAGAGCACGCGTGCATCATTGTCAAAAAAGCTATTTGCTTGTATGCTGATCTCTTGAATCTGTACTCCCTAGGTATGATGGTGATAGGTGCTGTATTAACAAGCACAATAGGAAGAAACAGGCCCTGCCACGGCATCTTTTCTTTCTTTTTTTTTTCCTTTAAAAGGAATTTCCCTTGACCTTGAGCACTGTGAAAGCAATATAGGAGCCTTCAAAGTACAATAGTAAGTCCTTCCACTCTAAGGTGAAGGACATGATTGAAAGAAAAAGGGAGTCACACTAATTTCCTTCCCCTTTAGACAATGTTTGCTGTATATTTCCCAGATGTAAGGTACTGATTTTATTTTCCGAAAAATATTTCTTGCCAGAGGTGTGGGGATTTTTTCGTTAAATTTTAGATAGAGGATGAGAACAGAGGTTGACTCTCAAATTATTGAAGTACAGCACAGACTAGTTTTGACTTTCAAATGCATAAAGATTTTACTCTCCATTTACCTCTTCCTTCGGTTCGTTATTACTATAACCAACCTCTGTCTTCCTTGAAACATCAGACAGTTGAGTGGCAGAAATTATGGGTGGATGAGCGAGCCTTCTAGGGAAGTTGGACTCTAAGTGTTTAAAGACGTGTATGCTCGGAGAGCAGTGGGTGGTTTATGTGCCACCTGGCTTGTACTGTACCTGTGCTACTGCCACACTGTGCACCAGCAGGCCTGGAAGGGCTGGGGTGCCTTGTATTGGGCCAGAAAGGAGCAGCTGTGCTCCTTAAAGGAGAAAACATCACTGAGTTCTGAGAAATGCTAATTACAAACCACCAACAGCTCTGCTGTTTGTTGGTCTACTCCTGTGTACATTAGTTTCTTAATGTGATCTGTCTGTCTCTCAAGTGAATCAGATCTGGTGCCATTTCTGTGTGGCTTAAACTTAAATAGTACAAAAAAACACATTTTTGGAGAACTTGAAGTGTCTGGATACAAAGAAAGGCTATATATTTCTGAAGAGAGTTGGTACTGCAGCCTCAGAATTGCTGGAACTCAGCAGACTGCATTTTTCCTTTATCAGCAGGACTCAAAGCTATAAACAGTTGAATTTCAGAACACTGTACCCACATGGAGGGGTTGTAGGTCCTGATTCATCAAAACAACTGAGTGTATATCTAAGTGCTTTGCTGAAACAAGAGCATTTGTAAGTAAATGTAGATGTCTGATTCTTTGAATAAAACTGACACTGGATGATGCCAAAGGAATTCAAAGAAATATCAAACCCTTAATGCAGTACTTGAATTATACAGATACAGGCAAATAGTAGCATTGCTGAGCATTAGTATTCATTTTCAGCATCATTTTCAACTGATGAAAAACAGTCATAAGGAAATTTTAAGGTGTGGTATGTTGAATGACATTAATCCTCATCTTTCCAAGCAAATTTATTATGTCTTATTTAAGAGAAACTGGTCTTCAACAAGTTGTAAGCAGCACATAATAATTTTATAAATAGTATGCTAAAAATAATTCTTCTGTTTTCTGAAGGGAATTGGGATTTTGCTTGTAGGTCTTTAAATATCCTTTCCTCTGCTATAGGCACTTGTTAATGCTGTTTTACCTTCTACATTTATCATTCATCTTAAAAATAACACAACCCCTTAATCTCTATGATAAAATGAAAAGGGCTTATTAGTAAACTAAAACATGTATACCGAAGAGATACAGAAATTTCCTGAACCCTTCATGTTTTCAGTGTAGCATTAGGTATTCTGGAACATACCTAATTCCTTACCTTCTAGTTAGTATGTATTTATTCCTAAAATGTTTTTCTTTTCTTTCGTATCTGTTTTAAAATTCTTCTGAGCTGGCTTTAACGTTATTCACCCCATAGTTTCTTGAATTTGCTTACCTTCACTATTTTTTTTTTTGTGCTTGGTTGTTTCCTTTGCTGTAGAATAATAACTTCTGTGATTTGGACTAATCAGGACATGTACAAACATCAAACAACAGGCTTCTATCTGTAGGCACAAGACAGGAAAAATTAGGCTTCAAGGATTTTAGTGCCCCCAGAAACCAGCATTCCCCAGTCTGATCCTAGGTGTCGCAACAGAAAATGGAGCGTATGCTGTTACAAAAATGGTTGTTACTTTCACATGGAAAATTTGAGTTTCTAGAACGCACTTTCTTTGATATGCTCTTCCATTTAAATGTATTTGCATGTGTCAATACAGTTGTTTCTGTACTGGTTTCCTATAGTGTCGAGAAAATGTAAGGACCAGGTATATTCTGTTCCACAGAAGAGAAATACATTCTTTCTCTGGAGCTAATGGTGGTAAGAAGAACTGAAATTCCTCAGGCTATATAAGTCAGAGAAGAGATGAATTTGGAGTAGAAAAAAAAATTAACACAGAGGTTGTACGGTGTTTTGTTACCTGGAGGCATTGGGTCGGATTCATCTTCGGTGTAAGCTTGATCTCTGTCAATGGAATTTCATCAAGGATAAATTTTGACCCCAGGTGACAAAAGCGAAGGTTTTTAATAATTATGTGTACACTGCTTCAAGCACAGTGTACTTTTACAAAGTACACTTAAAAACATAAAGAAAAGATGAAACTATTATTCCCTTATTTGGCAGCTGCAACACTGTGGGACTTACTAATAGGCATTTAATAAAAAGGGGATTTTAACTGTCAGAGATGAAAAGAACAAAACTGAGAATATATTTATTCCTTCATTATTGGAAGCAGTGTGTGGAGGAGCACACAGAGCAATTCAGTAGTAAGCTGTGGAAACATCTTTGAGGTTTGTTGCTATTTATGTCTTCAGCAAGTTTTACTTGACTCTGGAACAGTTCTTGTTTCTTGTCTGTTCCCCTCTCCTTTTCCCTGTATGTTTATTATTACTATTTATTAATTTTTGTTTACGTAGTGCTGCCACGAGCAGGTTAATAATTGATTTTTGTACTTGTCTTCACTTTTTGCATGTAGCATCTTGACATGCATAGGCTGGGATGTTGTGTCCAACTCCCCCAAAAGTTTGTAGTTACTTACAGGAGCTCTGCTTTGCTTTTAGTTACACTGACATGATTTTGAAACAGCTTTACTGTCTCCAAAGAAGCTGTGACTAAAGCAGCACAGAGCAGACAACTGCTCACTAGATTTCTGGCTTCTGGGTAACAGGCAGATGTGACTGAGGCTGTTCATCCTCTGCCGCAGTACTCTGTAGTTTTGGCTGCCTTTCTGTGCCCTTGGTGTGGCCTTGCTGTAGATGTCGGGTACTTTTGATGTGCAGGTTGCCTGCTTGTTCTCAGCGCTTGAACGAGTGAGGTTTCATGCAGTTACTCATAGGGTGGATAGCAAAGGACATCACTGTGTGGATGCTGTATGGCTTTCTCCAGGTTTCTGTGATGAAGCTGTGGGAACATGACCAGCCAGTTGAGATATCCTAGCAATTTTTGCCTGCTTGGTACCTTGGATAATGGTTCTACCATGCATGGCTCAGGGTAGTGCCTGTGCAGGCCCTGGCTGAGGGCTGAGGTAGAGTCTTCTCCTGCCCTAGACTGACGTGTGCTTTTCACATAGCCAACATACAGCTGCCCTGTGTGATTTGGTGTGCATCTGGTCATCCTCTGTGGTGACTAAATGCAAAGACCTGTGTCTGCAGGACCCTTGGGAGGGGGTGGGGTGAGGAGTGAACTGTAGGTGGTCAGAGTGATTCACTCCCACTACAGCCTGTCCTTGGCCATGGGTAGGGACTGTGATTGCTGGGCTGCTGGCTGTGTCATGTTTCTTGTACCGCCCCTGGTTCTGGTGGCCACAGGTGAATTCAAGGCATAGGAGTCATCTGCAAGCCCTGGCTCTTGACTGAAGATTAAAGACTTAAAGTTGGATTAGTGACTTTCTCTGTGATCTTGCCGTGAGTTATTTCATCTCCCAGTCTTGGTCTCCTGATACATAAAACAGATGTGTTCTGCCTTGTCTTCTTCCATGCAGGACTGTTTGGAGGACTAACGTCATAGCTTTCAAGTGCTTGGATCACATTGGTCCCAACTGCGGTTATCTTATTAATTCTTCAAAACCTCCCCATGCCCTTTTTTGGAAGCATGAAAATCACAAAGGCTTTATTTAAAGTTATGTCAAAATTTTTGCCTTTCTTGCTTGTAATTAGGCTAATGGGTGCTGAACTACAGAAGTTCTCTCTGATCTCAGATAAGGAGCAAGCTGGTTGAAGTTTTGGCAAGCCATAAATTAGTTATAATATTCTGAGGAGTGTCTTAACTGATTGAGCCCTGCTTTTTTTCTTTCTTCTCCTGCCATTCCAACTTTTATTTAAAAAGAAAATAAATCATTCTTATGGGAAATAGAACCAATCACATGTAAATCAAGTGGATGGGGGAAATGAGACCTCTTACTTTGCTGAAGACAAAAGGATTTTCAGGTAAAATGTGGCTATTGCATCGTTAGAGGAAAGATTGCAACAGCAGGTAGGGCATCCATATGTAGTCCGAGTTACATGTTAGAAATTCAGTATGTGGCTACAGTTTCTTGTGTTAAGGCATATTACTCTTCGGAGATGATTTGTTATCTACATATTCTTTAAAAGGTTGCTAGTTTTCCATACCTCCTGCTTTGAAATACTAGATCAGTAACAACATTTCCTTTCATAGCACAAATGAATTCAAAGCTGTAACTAGTTGTTCTGTGGAATATCTTCACTTTTAAGGGATATATTCACTTTTTTAAGAAAGTAGTAAGTATTTGAGAAAAATGGCAAGAAAGCTCTTTAGAGATTACCTTGGATATTACTTGTCTCAGCTGCTTTCTGGAACTAGACCAGTAGTAGCTGTTTTTCTTACTGAAGTAAGTGCTTGTGGCCATGTTGTGCTTTGCTTCTCCCAGTGCTTGCTCTCTCTGATAACGTGTTATCATCATAGGTGGAAGTAGGAGAGCTAAAATATGCATCATAAGAAGGACTCTCTGAAGAAATTATTTAAAAGAAAAGATTGCAATTGCCTAAGCTGTAACACATAAGTAAATGCTTCTCAAATGTCTCTTAGCAGTACATTAGCAATACTTTCTACAACAGGCAAAAGCAAAACTAAAATAACGAATAACAAAATACCCAACCATATTACTGAAATATTCAGAATAGGGAATGTTTCATAACAATAGCAGAAAAAAGAAAAGCTTTTCTGTGGCTGTTAAATTTTCTAGAGGTTTTTTTTTTTTTGTAGTTAGCTAAGTTGGATCTTTTGAATGGTTTTGTGCACAAAGTAAAATGATGTTTAAGGCAGTCTGCAATGGTGGATTTCAAGTAAAATCATTTTAAAAATGAAAGTTATGGATGTCTTGGTTTTTGTTACTTTTACAGCATCTCAAAGCTACATTTGTCACAAGAAGCCTATGAGTAAGTCAGCACGTATGAATACCAGGCTGAACTTTAATTTTACTGGTGTGATTCAGGAGAAAAGAATTCTAATGAAACTGTTCTGAGCATTGAGCTGTGTTATTGTGTTGTCAAAATCTTCCTATACGTAGGAAAAAACCTTTAACCAGCTAATTTTTCTGTTGTTTCATCATCATAGAATGACTGTATAGAAGTATTCAGCCTAAAGCTGTCTGAGATTTCAGGTAAAGAAATTGCTAACAATTTTTTTTTCCTGGCTTCAAGGAGTCCTGGAATATTGTTTCCCTCTCTCTAGAGAAATAATAATGCACTTGAGATGGTTTTATAGGTCAAGTGCTTATGTATGTCTGTGACTTGATGAGATTGCTCAATGAAAAAGTAGAATGAAATCTGGGTTCGTAAGGGAACATTTTTTGACCACCAAATCAATGTGTTTTGGCATAGTGGACTGGATTCATCAGCACAATAGATAAAAACACTTTGTTTTGATGTAGTTGACTGAATTAATTCAGTCACTCCAGTTCTGGTACCTAACTTCTCTCCCTGTTCCAGTTGCTTTCATTTATTTTTTGAAAGCAGAGATGTTCAATCCAGTAAAAGGAATGTGATTATTTTTCTGTATTACTACTCAGCGCCAGCCTGTATGTTGAAATCCCTGTGCTCGTTAGTGGGGTTCCTTGCTGGAATACTTCTCTGGGGATTCAGATGACTCTTTTATGGGTTATGAGCTGCTGCAACGGGAAAGATCGCATTCAAATCGTAGTTTCCTGTACAGTCGCCTCATCTTCTACCCCTTAATCTTTCTAAACCAGCCAGTAGGTGTCTGCTACAGATATGGTCATATGACATTATGACTCTAGGATGACATGACAGCACAGTTTAGAGCAGTGTAGCACAGATCTTCTTCCTTGATAGAGTTAATCCTAGAGTTTGTGTCCTGAAGCAGTAAGAACACAGCTGTCCTAGTCAGAAGTCCTTTGATATTCTTCCTCTATTTGTGATACATAGATTTGTTGGCTTTTTCTCCTTATCTACTTCTAGTTAGATTCTCTGTGCTGTACATCACCAGTACAATCAGAGATGTTTAGTGGAAACCTGCTGTGCAAGGGCTGTAGTGCAAGCAAGGTGACTCATGTAATGACTTCCTTTCAATGGGACACTATGACTGCAATGTGTACTATGCTCTCTTTCTCTCTTCCTTGGAGTATGCTCTTCCTCCTGTGTCAAGTAGCTGACTGAATGTGTCCAAGATGTCTGGTTTTTTTTGTTTAGTGTGATCTCAACACTAATTAGTATTTGATGCCTTTGTAAAACTCCTATCATATACATACAGGAACTATTACAGACTTTTTAAACAACCATCCTTCTAATCTCCTGGCTGATCTCAAACAATGTTTAAATGCAGTAATGCAGCTAACCTGGAAGTTTTTAATATAAACACTTTTTTTTATACAAGTTATGTATTTGTGGATTATCTGTGGCCTTTCTGTGAATTTATGGTGAATGAAAATTGTAGTCAGCTGTCTTAGGTGATTAATTAAAACTGCTAATGATTGTGTAAGAGCTGCTCTGAAAGTAATGCCTACTATTTTATGATTTTAGCCCTCAAGGTCAGAGATGAATGGTGGTGGTATGGCAGTGGAGGTTCAGCCATCCCACCAATGTTCCGTTACATTTTGTTGCTGTGTGACAGATGGCAGCAGGGGGGCACTCTGTCAAAATGGCATCTCACATGGAAGTGTAGATGGAAGCAAAGGTGTGTCACTGGATTCCTCTCTGCAGAAAAGAATGTCACCCATTGACATTGAATGGTTTTCTGAGCTTGTTTAAGAATGCAGCATGCAGACTTTTGTTCACTGCTGTTGAAGATGCATAACTAATGGTGATGACTGTGTTGGAAAAGTGTTTCATAGCTGAGAATTTGCTCTATCAAACATTGTTATTTTGCTCTTTGTATTTATTGTAGTTTCCATGGGTACAAATAGAAGGCATTACTTTTGGAACAGAGTGCTGTTAAAGAACTGGTAATTGAGAATACACTTCCATGCTTTATTTCTGAGTTTTTGTTACTGTAGCCTTATTATCCAAAGGAAAGGTAATTTGTACACAAGGAAAGCTCTGTTCTTTTCTGCCCAATTTTGTGATGCTGGTAGTAGGGCTGAGGGCAGTGAGACTACTGAACTGGGCTACCTTGCTTTTCTCTTACTGTGAGTTTGGTTTGTACTGACCTCACTGAAATCACGTATTGTGATGTCTCTTTGGTTGTTTGTATCCCAAAGTCACTGGGACCCACTAGAAAATATTGATGTTGATTCACAGGGATATATATGTCTTTGCCAACTAGTTATGCGGTTGAGCTTAAACTTGACCAAGTAATTTTTCTTGCTGTGATGTAACATTAAGATTGCCTGTGATCAAAAAATTACCATGAATCTTATGAAATTTTAATAAAATGATGGGTCTTAACTTCATGGGAGTGGATGTAAGTTTTACCGCTGGATCGCTTATAGGAAGAACAAGTTTCAGCCTGGCTCCCATTGCTCATGTGAGATCTTCTGAAGCTGCAAAGGAGTGGTTTGTTTTCCCTGCACCAACATGATCACTAGAGCAAATACAGGAGCACCCTTGACCGGGTGGGTGGCCAGGGCAGGGGGGCCTCCCTTTTCTATAGCAGCCCATGTTTGTACTAGATCAAAACTGAATTTTCTCTCACAGAAGTGTGGTATCAAAGTTTTGCTTAAGTCTTTTGAGTATCTGTTGATCTGTGGTTCACCTGGTGGTAGTTAAACATCAACCCTTAAGTAAAACATTCCCTGTCAAAAATGGAGCATGTGGCAACAAAAGGATATAGCTGGCATAGCTACACCACCTATCCTAAAAGTACAAGTAAAACTGACAAATGCTTTTTCAAAATTCATGTAACCAATGTATCTGTAGAAAGAATTTGCCAACTTAACATCATTTACAACAATGAAATATGACGCCTTATGGAAAGGAAATGCACCATTGTACCACTGACAACATTGACATTTGCGTGCTTTTCCTTTTAAAATTGATGAATTATTGGAAGGCAGCAGTCCTTGTCAAAACTCTGAGCTGGTATCCTTCAAACTCAGTGTGTTTTCAGTGTGTTGTGCTGCAGTGTTAGCCAGTGGAAGTCTGAAACAGCTGAGCTCTTCTCATTCCTGCTGAACAGTGTGAGAGGAATTGCAGTGACTTCATCAGGTCCTGTGTTGGATCCTTTCTTTGCTTTTATTTGTATTAAATTACTTTTATTTAATTTCCAACTTCTGTTGGGTTAGACAGACTGTCACAAGCTCTTGTTTGTTCCTCAGAATAAAAAATAGTACTGCTTATGGATTCATTTAAATGGGTCGTTTAAATGTTACTTTCTTCTACAAAAGTAATTGTAATAATTTAAAAATAATAATCTGGATGTGTGAGATGCATAGCAAGGGTCACCTTCAGACTCTTACCAATTCCAGTAAAACAAATATTATGGTACAAACTGCCACCACCATGTTCTGACTCAGTGACAGCTTTTATGTGTGTCTCGTGTCTGGCGGGAAGATAAATCACTCATCTTGTTTAATACTCTTTCTTAGGGACTGTTTCAAAGCATGCAAAGCATATGTGAGGCCCCACAGCCTGCTGACTCCACTGCAAAGCTATTTTACATCTAGTAAGTTCCAGGATAGTGACTGTTTTCCAAATAAAGCTGTACTTTACTGATTGTACTTGGAAAACATAAGTTAGTGTCATGGTGCCAAGTCACTTCAAAAATTTCACTGTAAGATTTCTTGTTACACCATATGCAGGGCTGTTATGTGCCTTGTTGAAAGGGAGAAGACTCACTGAAGTATCTAGTTCCAGGGAAGTAATATGGCAAGAAAGTTTCTGTGAGCCTGCAGCATTAAGCGTCCTTACTCCTTTAGAGCTAGCTAGTATTCTGTGACCAGTGTGACAGAATGCAGTCTGCCTGTGGTTTTGTCTTGTTTGGCTGTTCTGAAAGAATCTGAAGGTTTTTCTACTGCAAAAGATGACTGTTTGGAATGCCCATCGTTTCTGGGATCCTCTCTGTGTCCCCCTCTGCTGGCAGTGCTGAGGGTGCTCGGTCTTCTTCAGGCAAGTTGTGAGGCACATGTCAAACTCTTACCTTAGAGCAAGTTGGATTTTAGCACCTGTGTGGTCTCATGAAGGCAACCTGCTTTAGCATGGAGTTGGACTAGATGATTTCCAGTGGTCCTTTCCATCTCTTTCCATCTCTTACTGTTCTGTGACACAATTCCGTAATTGTTTTAGATATGCATGTGAACATTTAAAGTTTCTGTGAAACTTGAGCTCTGAGATTCTTTTCTCAGACAGCAGTGACATTTCAATATGTGCTTTATATAGGCTGTTAATGTTGGGCATCCTTTCCCCAGTTTCCCTTTTTAAAGATGACAACAAACAAAGTAAAAGCTGGTAATATTAGATGAGGTGAAGAGCTATTGTGATTTCTTACAGAGGCCACCTCAGTTCTCCTGTATCTGATGCCGGCCTGGGAGTATTTGCTGTACTCATATCCCGGACTCGAATTATTTTCAAATTATTAATAGTTTTGCAAATGTGTTTAACAGTGAACTGCCTATGTGCATGCTCTTTTTGGTTACAGTTAACCAGCAGATGGTTGGTGCATTAACAAAATGTAGATGCTGTTAACTCTTGCAGAACCACATCTCTGTATTTCTCTGATGTCCTTGTCAGAACTGCACAGAGCACAGAGCAGCGAACGTGCACTTAAAAGAGGAAGGAATGATGACAGCAAAATCAATTTGTTTTGTATTTTGGGAGGGAAGAAGAAGATTCAAGAAGCAGGACTTGATTTTTTCCTAGGTAGAAGAAGATTGAGTGGTGGCATTTGTTAAGAAACTTCTTAAACAAAGCTTTACCACAAGGGAGAAGGAAAGAGACGTTAGAGATTTTGTTCAAGATACCTGACTGATACAGCAAATGGTCTCTTGAGAGAGATTGCTCAATTGAAGAAAATTACCTGCTCATTGAGAATGTTTTTTGTCTGTTTTTTTTTGCTGTAGGGGTTTATTTAATTTCTAGTGGAGGGCAGAGAAGAACATCGGGCAGGACAATTAATGTTTTATTTTACAATTGAACTCTTTTATGATATTTTGGTGATTTTCAAAAATCTCAGTGCTGGGAATTTCACTCCATCAAAATTTATGTTTTAGATAATGCAAACCATTCAGTGATGTTGCTTTTTCTCATCAACGAATGAGTGTAGGATATATATGGCCAAATCTTTTTGCATGTGGCTGCCATCTGCATGAGCCAGATTACTCCCTATGAATCAGGCACACAATATGTGTGCTCTCTGTTCTGTGTAAAGATCTGCTCCCAAGTTGTTTAGAGTCATCCTTTCTCACTCTCCATTTAGTCTTTTGTCTGGCAAATCTCCCATAGACCTCATCTGGATTGTTGCCTGATTAAGGACTAAGAGCTTGACCCTGTGAGATAATAAAAACCCCAGCATCCCCACAAGGATCCACAGATTTAAATGAGAGTTGAAGGCAGTATGTGCTGCTAAAGTGTTCAGCGTATATGCTGGGTTTAAGGTAATGATTTCAGCATTTGGCTGAGTTACAGTACACATACTTGTTGGCCTTAACTTGATTAAGCTGCAAGTATATTGCTGTTATTTTAATCCTCTGTGGAAAGGAAAACACGTGGTCTTTCTGTGGATTTTGTGGCTTATTTAGAATGAATTTTCTTTCTCTGAATGTGTATGTTGAGATGTTCCTCAGCAGAGAATTCCAGTTTATTGGTGTAGTACTCTTGGAGCTGTTTTCCTAAAAGCAAGGATCCAAGAGAGCAGATTTCCTTTGTGAAGTTGAGGCCATTAAGTTCTAAGTTCTAGGAAGGGTTGTAACTTCAACTCTTACTGCACACAGCCTTCCAGAATGATTCACTGCTTCCTTAAAAGATTCCGGTATCTCCATGTTTTTGTGGAAAAACAAAAGAACACAAAGCTAATTATCACATCCTGGAAGAAAACACATTACAGCATTAGGCTATATAATAAGATAATGAGCACCAACTGGATACTGACCTTCAGCTGTTTGTTTGACTTGATGTTGACAGTGTGTACTACCCCAAACATGGACTTCCCATTAGAAAAAAAAAAAAAAAGAGAAAAACAAACTCCCCAAGGAATCTCACAGTTTAGAACAGGGAAAGAAATATTGAAATTCTCATATGATCTCCAAATTTTTTTTTAAGTAAAAAAAAAAATATATATGATGCAGTTTAAATTGCAGATAACTTAATGTAAGAAAAAATAGTTTTTACTGGTAGCTGCTTTCTCTATGAGTTCTACTGCACTAGGCATAACAAGGGGTCTGAAACTCAGTATTAAGGTGGCAAGAGAGAATCCTTAAGACAGAAGTTTCTTGAGTTGAATACTAGAGTAAAGCTTCAGGATGCTTTCTAAGCATTTTTTGTTGTTTTATATATAATTGTTTTTATTCTTTAAATCCTGTAGTTGGTTTCATATGGTGTAGTCTCTGGTCGAATGAGATAACACTTGTCTGTTAAAACGTGTCACACTTACCTTCCTGCAGTGTGGACTTCTGTTGAGATGATCTGGTGATGCATGAGGTTTATGCAGATAGAAATAGCTGTGCTTGTATGCTCACAAATTAAGAGACAGAATGAATATCCTTTTGCTAAGGCCCAAGTGATGCCTGCTCTAAGTAGATTATCATGAAAAAAAGTAGAAAACAAGGACTGGCAAAGCTGCTTGAACATGCAGCAGGGTGTTGAAGATGATATGAACCAAAAAATTTGCATTCATTAATTTTTATTGTAGTAGTTTAAGGAAGTAAAAAGAGGATTTGAGTGGGGAGAAAAGAAGGAAGAAGTTTGGAAGAAGAGGAATGGCGTCTCTTTGTCTTTCTCCTGGTAACTGTTAAGGAATAACTTCCCAGTTAGGATTTTCCTTAAATCCTACTGAGGTTTTAATTTCAGTAGTTAGTGAGTCTGTTGCTTCCCATTTGTTGTGGTTTTGTATTTTGTGACTATTCTGCTATGTTAAGGGAGTAAAAGACCAGGCAGGGCCTGAGACTCGCAAACTACTGCAGAACTCTGGCCAGGAGTTGTATGGTTTCATATTCTCATTTAAAGTTTTCTTCCATTATGCCAGTTTTTTGGTTGTGGATTTTTATTTATTTATTTATGTTGTGGTAAGCTGTGATTAACTGTGAAGTGGTCTTTTTCACGTAAAATATTCAAAGAGAACATACTGTGTTAGGTAAGTAGAGTTAATTTGAGCTGTCATTTGAAAGTCACTGAGTAATTTGCCTAAGGACAAACTCACTCTTTGAACTGCTAAATTTCTTTGGCTTATAAATTAATGGTAGTAATGTTAACAGATTATAAAAGGGGAAAATGTGTTAATGGTGTCATGCTGGTGCAAACCATTTGTCTTACATGCAAAGTTGCCCTTTAAATGATAGTCGCATATTTAGAAAACCTTCGTTTGTTTTGCCAGAGTGAAACATTTCAAAAGTTTCAAATCCTTGAATCACTGAAAGAAACCATGCTGAAAAATGCTTCTTGTAGGCTAATAGATTGACCTGTCTTTTTTTGGTTCAGAGCATCTTGTTTTAAGATAACTATAATAATGGCAATGCTGAATTCTGATGAAATGGCTTGTGGACTAGTGGAGGGTTGGTTGTTTTTCACACTTGAGTATTAACTTAGGAACTGTGTTTAATAAGTAACATCCTATTTTACACAGAGCCTGTTATCAGAGTGTGGTGCAAGCACTGAGCTTGTTAATGTTCAGGTATTGCTGCTGTGGCTTCTGCTAGCCCCTTCATGTGGAGGATCAGAAGAGGGATTTCTAAGGTCACTTGACCTCTGTGCTTGTATTCCACTCATCCTGTTGAGTCAGCCTTATTAGAGGACAAGGTTCAGCTTCTTCCCATTTTGGAAGGAAAACACAAAGACAGTTTCTACTTTACTTAGCTCTGATCCAAAAACAGTTGGCTTTAAGAGCAGATCTATTTATTTGTCTGAATATTGATAGTTTTATACAAGCAGCAGCAGAATATCAGAAAAAAAACCATAACAACATGCACCTAAATATTATACCAAGGAAACTGTATCAAATCATCTTGTGCTGTAAAAACAAAGAGTGGAAATGGATGTGACTTTTGTCATTTTGATTCTGTGCTGATGATTGAGACTTTCTGGCCTGCGTTATGCTGGCTGTGACTGACTACCTCTGTGTGCTGCAGGCTGCTGTCTGTGCTACCAATACCTGGCAGCCTGTGGTCACTTTAGCATGATCCTACAGGCAGTCAGGTAGAAGGGATGCAGGCGCTGAGATGCAGGCGATGCGCAGGTACAGAGACGTGGTAATTTTAAAATCTATGTCTTCTCAAAACCATCAATTTTGTCATATTAATGAGGTAATCATTAAAATCTGTGAATCAAACAGGGTTGGCTCACATTCTGTTTAATCAGAACAGTAATTGTAACTGTCTGATCCTCATTTTTAGCTTATTTTTAATAGTGTCCACCCTCTTCCTGCCACCCTGAAAGCTGCAGGTAGAACCAGCTTTGTCTAGGGGCTGATGAGATGACGGGATCTGACAGTGCTTTCTGTCTCCCCAAAAAGTTATTGTCTGAATATGGTGTGTTAGGTTACTTCAACAAGAGTAATTTTATGATATCAGAAGTACTGTGCCATGGGATCCAAAATATCTAAATGACTGTAGTTACAAAATATTCATTTACTGAAAGGCTAAAACCACTCCAACTTCAGACTTCTCCCACTTCTGGTCTATTACTGCTACATCTAAGATGATCTTTGCCATGTAACTGTAAGCTGTTTCCAGGAACTTAAGGCAGGAAATGAGGAGGAGGAGAGGGACGTACTTGAAAGGTGCCGTGGTTACCACTGAAGGAGGTGGCATCCTCAGCCTGCTGTCTGCCTGAGATGCTAACAGTGAGCGTGCAGGAATGCTGGGGTGGGGAGCAGTAGCGGCCTTGGGACATGACTACAGTGTCCTGCTGTCATAGAGGGTGGGTTTAGCAATGCTGAGGGAAGTGCACAGCATTACTTCAGGAAAAGCTTTCATGCTCAAAACCAAAAGTCTCCTGTGTGCTTTTTAAAAGTGGAACGAACACTGTTATATGACTTTTGACTGCTCTCATTTCCACTATAATTTAATTCAAAACATTGGTGTGATAGCTGTGGAGAATATATATTATATACCTTAGCAATCTTTTGCGTAAAGCCTGTTTAGTAATCAGGGCACGTGCTAAGCTGTGGTTAATTGTATTCTCCATTTAAATTGAGTCAGAACTGCAAAGTGAAAATGCATGGGGGCTTCTGACAGTGGTGTTGTGTGCTGCTTGTACTGATCATGGACTGGGAGGAAAGTGTATTTGCCCAGTCAGCAGATCTTCTAAAATAAACAGCATCTCTTTCTAGGATGGTCTTTTTTGCGTTCAGTCTGTGGTTTTGGGGATACCTTCATGTGTACTGGCTTGGATGCCTGCTGCCCAGACAGGACAGCCCTTTCTGCATGTGGCCCAGGGCTGCAGACCAGCCTCCCACCCACAGTGGAAGCCAGCCTACGTGTTCTTTGAGCCTTCCTCCCTGCCATTCAGTGCATTACAACCCAACAGTAACCTGCTTAGTCTCTTTATTGCAAGGTTAGTTCCCTTTTCTTTTTGGTTCATTAAATCAGCTCCTGAGGGAAATGGGTCTGACCATCAAAATGGGCATAAGGTGGCTGGGAAGTGTTGGTGGGAAGAAGAGATGGAATGAATGAGACATGCTGGTTTTGACTATGGTGAGATGTTGGATGATTCATCATGTCTCATAAACCTATAGCATTAAGTTTCAGTGGTTTTGCATTCCTCTACTGGTAGCTGTGTATGTATAGATTTGTCAGATCTGCCATCCCATGAGTGATTTGCTCATTAGAGTCTTTTCCTGTCATCCTATGCAAATGGGAGAGCATCCTGTTTATGTGAAGCACAGAGCCTTCCTCGTTTATCTGCACCTGGATGCCAAGTCCAGCATTTGCCACCCATGAGCTGGCTGTCCTGTACCAGGGCCTATGCTTCCCAGCACGACTCAGCTCATACCTCTGCTCCAGTTCCTGGTGTTCAGCTGCTGCCTCAGCCTCCCACTTCACCCTGTTTGCAGCCAAGCTGCTGTGCCCATGGGATGCGTGGTGTGAGGGCTGTCATGTCTGGGGCACAAAGAAATGTCCATGTTCTGGATTTCTGCAGACATGAACATGGAAACATGGAAAATCCATGTTCTGGATTTTTGCAGACAGTTGCTTTTTTTTATTGTTTTTTAGTGGCTGTGTTCTAACTTTTACCTTAAGGAAATGTACAATAAATTAGATTTTTGAATTTCAAGCACAAATTAAAAGTAGTTATGAGATGACAGTAACTGTACAGCATGTGCAAGCACACGCCCTATTTTTCATTACTAAAATTGTGTTAGGGTCATCCTTTTCCATGGGTGTCTGAAGTTTGCTGTTTTGTGTGCTTTTGAATATGCTAAGCCAAATCCCAGCTGTTTGCTGTCTTGAAGAGTTTTCATGGTTTTGCTGATCTTTGAGGGCCATCATGGCTGCAGTCAGCCAACGCAGTTTGTGATCACATGGTTAAAAAATGATGATTTATGGGGGATTAGAGTGCAAGGGTAAGCAGCATGGATAACTGGCTGTGGTAACTTTATGACAGTTTGTATCTCTGCTTTAAGGGTGCTTCTGTTTTAACACAAAATGCAGCTGCAAGTTTCAGTTGCTCTTGCACATTTATTTATTTATTTATTTAAATGTTTTTCCTTCAATAAAAGAAAGAAACTTTAAGTATTTTGAGGAGGGGAGGATTTGTTTTCCTTAACATCATGACATGGATCAGTTTTCAAGGTTTGTGCAGTGAGACGTTTAGTGATACTGAACACATCCTTTAAGGGTCAGCTGTAGGAATTCAGCCTTCAACTGAACTCACAGTCTTGTTATTTTTAATTAGGAAAGGGCTGGTGCTCTTTAAGTCATGGAGCAGTCTTCCCCCAAGCCTGTGTGTTTTTTGTTTTTCTTTTCTTCCCTTTGGCATTTGCTGGTTCTGAGGCCCTTCTTTAATCTTTCCTGATATCCTTGAGGTGGATCTCATCAGCCATCAGATAAGGCTTTGGATGTAATAGACTCCTTTCACTGCATGGAATCGTCTCTTAGACAACCAATATAGGACCTCATGTTTTGGGGCAAAAGAAGAGCTGTGTATATAATTCAAATTGAAGCTGATAGGCTTGATGTGTGTGACCACTTGGGTTTCTGAAAAACTATCACAAGATTTTGGTCTGAATTTAAAGAAGAAAACAAAACAAACAAACCAAAATCCTTCCTCACCTTCATAGTAAGATTGTGGAACACATTAACTTGCTATTATTATGTATTTTGATACCTTTGTCTCTACCTATGGATGCTACCTGTGATGAGATACCAAATTATATAGGTCACTGGTTCATCACAGAGAGGTGATTCTTCTGCTCCTCTTCATGGTATGGTATCAAAGCAAGACTGCATCCCATGGTAATGGCTTGAATTTTATTGTCAGTTTCTGTATAATTCAACATTTGTCTTGGTTTGAAAATCATCAGAACTTGTATCAGTGTTTTCAAAAGTGTTCAAGAGCATACAAAGAACTAAAGTATATATCTGCAATTTAAATAGGTAACGTTTTGCTGAGAGAGACTCGTTTTCTTGGATAGGCCTGGACAGCTGAGGTCTGATCTACAATTTCTTGTGTGTTTGTGCATATTATCTGATGATGCATGAATTCCTGTGTGTCTGATCATGAAAGTAACATTCTTTTTCTTGAAGCTGACTTTATGAATTCTGGAATTTCTTTCTCTGTTATGTTTAATTTATTCATTTTCAGTAATACAGTAGCAATAGCAGTGTGAGTACGATGGTTTGAAGAGTTCCCATACTGTTTATTAAAAATATAATGATTTTGAACCCTGTTTTTGCTTTAAGCAGGCATTTAATCTTTATAGGTGTTTTTCGTTTTGTTTTGTTTTTCCTTTTGGCCTCAATATGGAGCTCTAATGTAAACCAAGCCAAATGCTTCCTGTCGTTGTCTGATTAAAAAAAAGTACTTCCATTCATTGTTTCCATGCAACTTCCTATCCTTTATACAGTAAGAAGGAATAAATCTGTGACAGTTTATGGACTATCTCTGGGGAAAGAGACTTTCACAACAAAACCTTACATGTTGTTTGGAATAATGAACGTGGAATGCTAGAAATGTTGGGGTTTTTTTTACTCATTTTTTCATCTTTTTATAATAATGGTTCTGGAGATAACTTAATTATGAGGGGTAAAACTGAATACTACATTTGATTTTTCAGCCTGTTAAGATGTAATATTTTCTTGCAGTTCAGGTTTTATATCTTGATACAAGTATTGATGGAATTCAGGCTTTTTCTAAAATGCAGACATGTCTGGAGGGAAACCATGCCTTTGATTAATTTTTGCAGCTATTGAGAAAGGTGCTCCTAGGTGCTCCATAGGACCTGAGTTCTATGTAAGAGTATCACCTATATTTGTATTTTAGACAAGTTGATGGGAACTTGTCTCTTTGCTGCTGCTTGAGGATAATTACAGGAGAAACTCAGCAACTCTATCTGAAAAAGTGCTGGACTGCAGAAGTGGTGGACTGCTTTGGTATGGAAAACAGAAGATGTAATTCCAAGGTTTATTTAAATGAATGTCAACGCATTCGTGGTGTTCTATTTATACAGATTAGAAGATGCTCTTACATGAGTGGTGTGTTTTCCAAATATTTGGGTGAAGGGATGAAAGAGAGCATGTGTACATGAGTGTATATGCATTAAGTGTGGAAAACTACTAGAGAAATAGTCCAGTAAGCCGTGTTTTGTGGCAAATCGCAAGAAGTTAGGCCTCTGACAGTACCTTTGGTCGGGAATAAGCGCAGCAGAAGTTATAAAAAATGCAGCTCTTTGATAAAGGGATACTTTGTGTTGCAGTACATCTGTTTTGAAAGGCTTCTTTGTTTTATTGGTACAGATGTTTGCTTTCTGAGATTGTCTCATGCTGGAATGTTTTAAAATTGTGATTAGCAGATGTTAAACCAAATAGACTTCTCAATTTTTGCATTTTCTGTTTACTTAGCTTAATATGCGTCTTATTTAGACACCTGGAGTTTTATTTAGTAAACAAGATACTGACTATTTGACATCAGCTAGACTTGCCTTGCTTGTGCAGTTATCAGAATGAGTTTTGCTTTATAAATTTGACTGTTGTTTACATTTTTCATAAATTGAAGTACTTTGAGTATTTAGGTATAATTCTACTTTTGTAAGTAGCAGTACATTGCTACAGAAGTTGAGTTTGATTAGACAGTTAACTTCTCCAATTTAATGTGCATTAATTTTACGTCCTGATAAGGACAAAATGTTGTTAGGTATTTGTTTGTAAGAAAGTGGAAGGAAGTTTTCATTGCTTACAAGACATAATTTGAATTTTTACATCAGTGAAAAAATATGAGAACCAGGCATGTAACAAGTGATGCTTGGTCACCTCTGCTTCAGCAGAGATGAGCCTCACGCTTTTACCAGTGCTTAGGAACAATGGAAATGGAGATTTTTTCCATTACATTCTCTAGAGAGGCATAAGAGAAGAAAAAACAGCTATTGGAGCATATACCAAACATAACTGCAACCCCAAAATGGTATGGGACCTATCATCTGTAGGTCTGAGTGACTCGGAATGGTCAGACAGAAGACACTAGATAGGCTTGATTTTCTAGATATTTGTTATGCACAGACTGCAGGAAAATAAAGGATCAAAATACATTGCAGATAGATAGGGTAATTTAATATGTTGATATATTGAAATGGCAAAATAGTTGGGTCCACACGTAGCATTTTCTGGAACAGAATTGGTGATAGTGAAATGGAACTTAATTACGGAGTAATAACTGTGGATTAAGAGCAGATAGAGGAGCAGAGTCCTGATTGCATGTAGCTTTTACGGTAGAAGTCTGTGTTAAGTTAGAATGTTATATTCCAGAAAATGTCTTTTTCCCTTGGAGGAAGAGAGAAAGAGCATGAGTGCATGAAATGGAAGATTAGCAGGCTTTGGGCATTGGAATAGGGAACCTCTGTTTTTGCATATGTTTTTAATATTGTTTGTACATTTTTAACTCTATCTACAACCAAATGTTGCCATCTGTATTGAATGTTTCTTAACAATGTACTTATCTTCTCCATTCAAGTTTTATAGCTCACTAATATAAATAGATACATGTGGAGCCTGAGGTTTTTGGGACCTTTTATTAACCCATTTGCAGTTCTTTTTTCTTTTGATTTTACTTCTTTCAAAAATGGCCGCAATTTGTCCATGAGTCTTTCCCTTGTAGTTTTAAACCTTTCCTATTTGCTCTTGTATGTAATTCAGTCAAAAGTTGTTCCACCATCAAAAATGCCTTTTTTTTCTTTTTTCTTATTTTCTGACAAGAAGACAACACTAGATATGGCAATAAAAAGACTTCCTGAAAACTACGTATGTGAAGGAAGGCTTATCAAGCCTTGTGTACAACAACTACACTGTCTTTGTGTTTTCAGTACTATGTCTCTCTCATATATATATTTTAAGACCCATTGGGCAACTCAACTGAATGTCAAGGCTTCACTGGATATTTAGCAAATGAAATAGTGGTAAATGGGGCCACTTCCATGAGCAGTAATTCTATGGATCCTAAGAGAGATATCACTTGTTGAGATGGGACTCTTGTTAGTTTTTTGTCTTGTGATACTATTAAACTTGTAAGCAATTATTTGTTTTTCAGTGTATTCTCCAGCTCTACTGGAAGATTTTGGGGTGAATGATGAGTCTTTCTAGTAGTTCTTCCGCCCTTAACATGTGGTGTGAAAACAGAATCATCTCAGGCTCTTGAGAGATGTGAGGTTGCATGTGGGAGGTTCAGGTTGTATTTACATCTGCAGATTCTTGTTTGCCTCAATCCTTGTGTATTTTTTTGTATCAAAGATACCTCAGTGAAGAATCCCTTATGAGGAAAAAGGATGTGTAGGTGTTAACATAACTTCATATAGAATAGTGGTGCTTCATCTGTGCAGCTGCATCTTTCAGAAATGACTGGTAATGGTTTTAGGAATAAGTTATTACTGAGTCTGCTTTAGGTGCACTGCAATTAATTTTAAGCTTTTCAGTTCCAGAGAAAATGACTTCTAACCCTCTTGTTTTTCAGAACTTTGCTGTCACTCAAAACTAGGTTTGAGGATCCTATCTCTTTCCTTCTTATCCCAGTTGTCACTGTGACTAGTTAATGTAAGAAATGCCCTTAAATTAACCTTCTCCAAAAGAGCTTCTGTGGAAGTCTGGCATTTGGGCATACTGAAATCACTACTCTGATAGCTGGCGTCCTCTAAGGGCTTGCTTTTCAATGTTAAAGTGATGATTTCTAGCTGGATCTACAGTAATTTATATTGCTTTGTACCTGACAGCACAGAAATCCCTGGTGTTTCTCAAGTCTAGATTTGGATTTTTTGTCTTTATTTATAATGACTAGGTGTGTGTCATAGCCACATTCAAAAATTAATTAGGTTAAACCTATAGTTCTACTGAAGAGTGTTATATCCCATTGGGTGTGTCTTGTGTTCTCTTGTGTGACATATGGGAGCCACGCTAATGTATTCTTGAACCCACAGCAGAGATTCATGTTATATTCAGGAGGTGATCACGCTTTTTAACTGACAACAATATGGAAATCTCCATGGAAATATGACAGAAAGTACATTAGCGTTTATTATTTGAATAAAATCCATCATAGCTCTAAGCTAGTTTTAGGTTGTATCATCCCCCCTTTGCTACTTACTGTGTACTCCCGTATGTGGTATTTACTCCCTTTTCTGCTACTTTCTTAGAGCACATGTTACTCATTAGTAACACAGATCATATGGGAAACAAGAATGTTGAAATTGTTTTGAATACATTCCAGATGTTCATATCTAACAAGGTTGGCTCTGCGTTAAGATTTTCTTAAAGGTCTTCTTATTAATTGGAAGCGGAAGATAACTCAATACTGAACAGTTCCCTAAAACTCTAAATTCACTAATATTTGCCATCGTAAAGCACATTTTCAGTAATTAGTTCTTATAAAACTGCCTAACCTGCTTTTCTTCTTCAAAAGACTTTGCAGGCATTAAGCAATTAATGTATAATTGCTATAAGAGCCAGGATTTACTAACTGAATACATTCATTGAATAAATACATAGTCCAACAAAAGGCAAATAATGACTGCACATTACACATTGTATTCTCAGTAGAACAGGTAATGAATCCTAAAGGCTTGTAGCCTTGCAAACTGGAGAAATGAGTTTTCATGTTGGCTTTCAGACACAAACACATATTGCAAAGGTGATAAACAATTGGATTGGTGATGTCATAGAAAGGGCTTTCTGGTGTTTTTTTGTTTTGTTTTGTTTTGTTTTTTTGTTTTTTCCCTGGAGTTGTAAGTACACACTTTATAGTATTTAAACTACCAAGAACTGAGTGGTTTCCTAGCCACAGGAAGGTGGTGTGGCAGGAGGACGGGGGGAAGATCATCAGGAGGAGTTGGAGAGGAGCCAAGGAGAGTGACAGCAGTTAATTTGGAGAAAAGAGAACTCCTGCTAGGGTGACAGTGCCTTAGACTGGCATGAGGGAAGACCTGCTGATGCAGTAGGTAGTGCTGGAAAGAAATGTTATTGAGTGGTAAGCAGGTAGCTCAGGCAGCATTGTACAAAGAGACTAGGATAAGGCATAAATGGAGGGAAGGTGGCAGAAAAACCTGGCTCACATCATGTACAGACTGAGCATTGGTGGACTTTGTGATACAGCAGTACTGCCAGCACATTTGAGAGAATATTCCTGAATTTTGAGCTCCTAGGAAGATCCCAGGAAGAGTGTGGATCTGTGATTTTGCTACACAAGCATCTGTGCAAAACTTAGCAGAAATGCAATGTCTAGTGTAAGCCTCTCTTACTTACCCCACCATAAATTCCTGTACTTGGGTAATCTGACAGTGTATGTGGTTGGAATACAGTGGAGCTAGCCTTCAGTAGCCATTCTGATCTCTGGTTCAACTTTCAGTGGCTGCCTTTTGTTTGCTAACTAAAATGGACTGAAAGCATCTCTGTTGGAAGAAATTATCTGCCTTTGCCCCATCTCCTTCCCAGAAATGTTGGTTTCTTACACATAGCTGCTCAGACAAACTGTGATTTAAGGGAATGGTGTACTGAGCTGACAGAAGTCACAAGAGAATCAAAGAGAAAACGTTGACGCATGCATATACTGGTAGCTCAAGTGTAATTGCTCAAAGGTGCAAAGGGGAAGGGAGAAGGACATGCAAGAAGGTTAGGAGATCATTTAGGGGCCTGGAGATAAGGTGACCACTTTGCTGCAGTGATGGTGGGTAGTTCTCAGTGTTGGGCATGCTGTTTGTCTGCTGAGGAGGCCTGTTATGTCTGTCATGCATTGAGGCCTGCCCTATGCTGGCAGGCCTGGAGCCAACTTGTGTGTGGGAGTCATGGGGCCGTACTCGTGTGGCCGGGGACGAAGGGCAGCCAGCCCTGCAAGGGTTGGTATGCTGCTCGGGTGAGCTGCCAGAGGGGTTACAAGTGTTCTGCAGGATTTCTGGCTCACCTCCAGCTTGGATGGAGCACAGGCAGTGTGGGCATGCCTCCGTCTGCCTGTCAGTGTGTAGATAAGCCCTGCTGCACGTGGTTATCCAGGATGTGAGCTGCTACTCCCTCTGTGAGTGTTTCCATTTTGCGTAGAGAGCAGCCTGGGAATACCAGAGAGGGAAGACATTACAGAAAGCTCAGGGCCATGTGAATTCACACCTGTTCTTATTGGTCGCTGTCATCTTCGTGTAGATGAGCCCTGCAGAGATGGGGAAGAATCCACATAACCTCCTCTAGTGTGGTAAATGTATGTTGAATGAAGACCAGCTGGAGGGGAGGGTTGGTATGTGTACTGCGTGGAAGCAGGTAGTCAGAAAGGGATCTCATCTTACATGTTTATTCTTAAAAAAGAATAAAAAGACAAACCTGCAATCCCCCACACAGCCAGTCAGTGCTAAGACCAAGCTCCTCATACAGAGAGCAGGAAATTTGTTTATCTTCTGCACCCCAAGCACACAGGCATCTGTAATTTATGCCTGGAGCACTGCCTTTAACAACTGCTCCCGTTCTTTGGGAGCTGGCAGGATACACAGCATGCACCAATGGGACTCAGGAGCGGCCCCTTCTGCAGGACAAGGCATGCATAACCCACGGTGCTGCAGAAATGTCACTGTTCTCAGCAGCCTTGCTTTTTCTAAAAAGCTCTTTTAAGGTGCATTTAAATGTTTCTCATTTTAAACGTTCTCTAATGCTAGCTAGGTAGCTGGATGTAGACTTCACAGAAACAGAAAGAGCTCTGCTATTTGATCACTTGAGGATTTTCTTTTACTTTTAAAGAAACATTTTACTTTAATTGTAGTTGTATGCCAGCTGGGGAAACCAGGGTTCTGCTTTATGGTTCTCCTTTATATGGTGCAACTTCTGAGCTGACCAGTTTGTCTAATTCTTGTCTAACTGACTCTGGTGCAGATTAGGGGTTAAGTCAATTGTCGTTCTCCTGTGACCTCCTGAATCCAAAACATACTGTATCTGTAACTGTCAGGGGTACGTTTGAGCCATTTTAGAAAAGCAAGGCTGCTTTTCATAAATATTTGTCTTGCTTCAGTTTCCTGAGATATAGTTCAAATGTAAACTGCTCCGTATGTTTCAGCTTTCGTGCTATCTTACTGTATCACATCGCACTGTCTCACATACTATACAAGAGTACAGCACTGTGTCATGCTCTGGTGATTATTTAAAAGGGCGTACACTCTGTTTTGGAATAGATATCTGTTATCAGTGTAGATAATTGCTGTCAGACACAAAATAGGCTCAGTAAACAAACATTTCATTTTATCATGTGATAAGCATCTGTTTTGTCCAATGTATTTGAATGATGTTCACCATAAATCAGCAGTGCTTCAAAAGCAACAAATGCAACTTGCTCGAATCTTTCCTGCTGAAATTACATTGTACTAGAGATTAACTTTTCATTGTTATATATACATAGTTACATTTTTCAGTGTTTGGAGATAACAATGTTTGACATAAACAAATAATTTGTATCTAAGACTTACCAATTCCTCTTAACCATCTTAACTGCTTTTTTTTCTCCTTCAGGGAATTTTTGTCATCCTTTTTTTTTTTTTCCCCTCCTTTAATTTCCTTTCTGATAATGACGACAATTTTAAAGAATGTATTTTAAGTTTAGACTTTCAAAGAGAGAAATAAATTCACAATTTTGCATATTCAGGAGAATATGATAAATTAAAATTTGTTCATAACATGGGTAATGAACGTGATCTCTTCTCGTGTTCCCACTGGTTTTGTGACCAGAAGGGACTTTATTATTTGACAGATATAATCTATGAATTGCTTTTTTTTCTCTAAATGATGCACATCTGTCTCTTCCCTTGCAGGTCCTGTGCCAAGGAGTGAGTGTGTGCTATCTCCTGTTAACAATTCGCACCCAGTCCATGCTTTACTGGAGAGTTTCACAGTCTTATCTGGCTGTGCAAGCCGAGGCACAACAGGCCTACCACAAGAGGTGCACGTCCTCAATCTCAGAAATCCCGAGGAAGGTCTTGTTGACCATCATGAAAGAGAGGTAAAAGAATAATTGCTTTTCTTCCAGATCTATGACAAAAAGTGTCTGCAAATGGATTGTTCTAAGTTTATTTTCTGAATTGTGACTATCTAGACTTTCCAATGAAGCATGTGCTGATTGCACTGATATGGTCCACATATGCTTTGCATGTCATAAGAGTAAACCACTTCCATACCCAGTCATTCTCTCCATCACCTTTCACAACCACGAAGTATAGTTTAAAAAGCTAGTGGGGTGGGCAAAGGAAATAAGAAACAGATTGGGATCTACAAGGGGCCTTTGCAGAATTGACTGTCTTCAAAGCCATGTAATTTACCTAAATGTGTTGTAAATTAACGTGAATGCCTTTGGATCTTTGCCATGACCACTATAAACAAATACTGAAGTTCAGATTCTTTTAGCCCTGTAATACATCCTTAGTGCTTCACTGAGTGGGGAATGCTGAGCAGATAGCAAGTGTTGCTGACTGTGATAGTTCTTAACTACGGTCCAATTACTTCTTCATATATATATATTGCACTTGGAGAGACTGGCTAGAACTTCAGCTGCTCTGGAAGCAACAGCAAGAGAAGAAAATTTTTGATGCTAACTTCTGCAGTACTGTTGTTTACTATCAAAACCAAGTGCTGAAGTGAAAAGAAAACACTGTATGCTGCAACAGCTGAGTTTCTTACTTCATGTTCCTACAGTTATTACACACACAAATCCTGAGCACTGTTTACCATGAGTGCAGCATGTATGTACACAATTAGTAGAATTAGTGATGAAAGATGCTCCATCATATGGAAGCTTAGCAAAAGACAGTCTAAATCTGTTCTGGAAGAACTTGTAAGTGAAATCTTTTATAGTATGTTCAATTCAGGCAGGCACTCTTGGCCGTAATCAGTCTTTCCTCTGACTTCAGTAGTGGCCTTGTTGGGTTTGTACAGTATTTAGCTCAGTGTTCACTGCATGCATCTGTGGAACTTCAGCTGTTGTATACATTTTTGGTGTTTACACTCCCTGAAAGGTCTAATGTATAATTAAAAAAAAAAAAAGGAATTTATTGTTTAGTTCAACAGGCATTTTATTGGTTGCGCTTAATAAAAAATGTCCATCTACTGCAGTTCAACTGTCATAGAATGAATAGAAAAATAATTTTTTGCAAATCTGAGAATGAGGAGCAGAGACTTTGTTGTTGTTGTCTTAAAGTTTGTAAGGCTCTGGGTTGTTGTGAATGACTATACCTACCTTTTTTTCAGGCAGCTTTTTGGGCATGAAAAACTGTTTGAAGTTGAAATCAGTGCAATGGAGTTTCTTATGGAAACTAAAAAGCTTCATGTAGTTCTCCTGTGCATTTTTCAGTGCCTGTCTTGTCATCCAGCAACTGTTAAATCGATTGGCAAGTTTTAGACAAATTTACTCTGATGGGTAGGTCTCACAAGGTAATCACATTTTCTGCTGAAAATACGTAGAAGAGTGCCCTTGCTGTAGGAACCTGACATAGTGTTCTCTGTAACTTCTTAGTGACCAAAGGGTGCCTGAATGTGGGATGAAATACACTACAGCTGGAGTTCACATCTTCCAAGGGGCCAGAATGAATCAGCTGCAAGGCGTAAATTTGCACGAAGCTAAATGTTGCCATGTTTTGATACTCTTAGCATGAATTGCGTGACAGTGCAGTTTCTGCAGTTGTACGCGCACAGCATGAAGTAGAGTCACATACACACAAGGCTGCAGGCTGTGCTAGTTCTAATTGTCTTGACAGAATGGTAGAAGATTTAGAAGTTTGGCTTTGCATAAAGATTCGTTATTGTCTAGCAGAAGGACACTGCATGTGCCTGTTCTAACATACTTATGTTATGAAAGCAGTTGGCCCAAACTGTCTTTTCTGTATACTTCTCTGGTGTACTAAAGTGATGGGTATAGAATATATTCCGCAATTTGTAGCCCTTAGCCACCTCCTCCCAACTATTTTCCAGTTGCAGTGCTCAGAGATCAATGCTTTTAAAATGAACGGGAAGCTCCAGCGGGGCTTGCTGGTGACAGTACAGCACAAGAGAGTGTACAAAACTTCAAAAGATCAGATTTTGCTTGTAGGATCTGAGTCTGAAAACAAAAAGTGAATATCTTTCCATTTTTGTCTTGAAGTAGAATTTCCCATCACCTGAAGTTAAATTAATTTCATTTACCAGCTGAGGTTTTTCCTGTTGCCTGCAAATACTGATAGCAAAGGTAGGGAGAGATGTTATATGGTATAGCTAATATACTCCAGCATAAAGATAGGTGATTTTTTCTGTTTGTTTGTACAATACACTAGCTAGAATCTGCAGCATCAAAATTATTTTAAATAAATTAGTCGTTCATTCGGCAGTTGCCTGATGTGCTGTTAACATGGAATGCGAGGTCTGAAAATCTCTTAAGTGAGGGCTTGCTTTAGGGGAGAAGAGGGGCTGGGTTTTGTTTTGAGCCTGTCCTGTGCTAGATGCTGTGGAATTACACGTCTCTTACATTCTGGAAGGAGTGTGAATTTCCTATAGCAAATTCTTTGGACAACTCATGCATTAAACTTGCAAAGTTATCCTTGTTCTCTTAAATGTGCAGCATACGTGTTTAGTTAATTTAACTCTCTTAGCACTTGTGTACAGTAGACAGAAAACAAACATTCACAAACTTAAACGTAGGAAGGGTGGCTGATGTAAGGGGAGGGCATGATGGAGGAACGTGTTCCTCTGTAACATGTGAAGACTTCTATTCTTAATGATTAGTAAGGTTTGGCTGCTTTTTTCTTCCCTGGAAGCAGAAAAAGAAATAGCTAGACCCCAAGAGTGTGAGTGCAAATCTAAAGTGATAACTTATCACTTTCAGGTTATGGCTGACATCTCATAAATATAAGGTTATACAATGAAATGCTACAATCATCTCTCTGATCTCCAAGGAATTTATTTGTATTTTACTCTGTTAATCTTGGTCAATATAATGTCTTGTTTACTGAGACTGTCAAGACATTTTCTTCAAGAAAAAACCATGTAAGTTTCACTCTTTTTGGAGTATTTCTTAGATATGTCTTTTATGGCACTTCATATTGGCTGTGCTTTATCATAGGAAATAGAATACGGGTGCGTGTAATAGCCACAAGTGTTTTTATTGAGCTTGGCATGAAAAATGCAAGCCTTCTTTGTTTGTTTTATTTGATCAAATATTCCTGGGGAAATGAGTGCATGTGTGCATTTCTCTACTGACCTGGGGCTCAGCTGAAAGCCAGAACTGCCGAACGCTTACAGGAACTTTCTCTGTGGCTTTTGGTGTCTTTACTGCTCAAGTTTCCTAGTTTTCAGAAGAGCTTGCTTTTACATGAGGCTATTCATTCTGAGAAAGAGTTGTTGTTTTTGAAGGCAGCTGTGTTTCTAGCAATTTGCACCAGAAAAAAATGTATAGAAAAACTTTAATTTTAAGATTAGAGTCACTTATTAAACAAGTATGTTATCAAGTCTTAAATTGATGTGGGATTCTTTTTATTCTTATAAGAATATCAACTGACATTATTTTATTCAATGCCTGTTGAGTTTTCCTGATCTGCTTCAGGCATGCAGTCACAACTGAAATAGTTAAAGGCGGAGCAGGGGAATGTAAAATTATTCTCATGTGAGTACTTAGGATTTGAATACATGTGACTACACGGAATCAGAATTCCTGGCAACAGATTCACTATTGTTTTCTTGACATCCTCATCCTCAATAGCTTTAAGATGTTATGCCTGATACAGATGTTTAACATGTGTTATGTGAGATGAAGGCAGGAAAAGCAAGGAATCGTCTTTATTTTTATAATTGTGATTAACACTTTGGAGGCTGTAATAATTCCAGACTTTCTTCTCAGTGTTGAGGGTGTTCTCATTCCCAGAGTGGCAGTCTCTGCAGAAACAGCAGGGCAGACATTATTTTGGTGTTACAACTTTCATGCTAATTCTCTTGATTATCCAAACATTTGAAATTACCTTGTTCCCTTTTTCACACTTCCTCTTGGTAGTACTTCTTAACTTTCATTTCCCTCCCTGCATGATTAATAGATTGTGATTATTTCTGTCCTCTGGGCTTTAGGTTTTATTTTTATGACTTTCAAAGCAAGATTCCTTAGATTACTCAAATTAGACAACAACTGTGTGTCATGGCTGTATTGGTGGAAATATTTGTTTCATGCTCAGGCACCCAGAGATCTGAGGGAGGCCTTGAGAAAGAGCCCTAATGAAGGGGATATCACCCAGGCCTTGAATTCTTGGCAATAACACAGGAAGGGAATTCAAGGTTTGTTATTTGACAGGGTAGTTAACAGAGTTTGTTACTCAGTCATCTCTTTTTATTTCACCTTATGCTTATTTCTTCTTCTAAAAATGCATTTCTAAAAAACACAATCAAATGTCAGTGGATGTTTTAGACTTAATATCTCAGACACAGTAAAACTGAACTACTTTTTCTACTGTGCTTTTTAGTGCTGAGCTCTCAGCATTGGTGTGACCAAATACTCTGAAACTGACCAAAATGATGGGCTGGTTTTATTTGAATTTTTGAAGCACTTGGCAGCATGGACTTAAACTTTCTGACAACCTCTTCTTCCTAATTCAATTCTCATTTGTACTCTCCCAAATTGAAAGAATTGGATTATTATCCTGTGCACTACTGAAACTCGTACTGAGTCAAAAGGCAGAGATATAAGAAGGTTGTTTTACTCCTGTGAGATTAAACTAGACCACAGTTTTCGCTATCACCATTAATGTTGTGTTTGTGCACTACCATATCACCTGGCTATACAGATGTGATATTTCTGGTAAGCTGATCAGAGTATGTGGTACAGAATTCAGGCTGGGAAATACAGGGCATGTTACATGGTTTACCATGCTGCTTCCATCTGCCCTATGCTCATTAGCTGTGTGTGAAGCTTCTGCTGCTGCATTTGGGCATGTTCAGTGGCTTTGGTAGACCAGAGTCCTTTGTTTTGAAGAAAAATACTTGCTGTTCTAGAAGAAACTTTCATAGATAAATGCAAAGCACTGTGCCTGTGTTTCTGCAAAAGACGTCAGCATTGCAAGGGCATTAGCTGAGTATACCTCTGTATTTTCTGAATGCCATTGCTTTGCCGTGATAAAGAACATCTAACTATGACAGCAAACACAGCAAGAGAAGGTGCAAAGATACATGGGGTTATGAAGCAGGCATCATATGGAATACCTACAGTGAGATGGCCTGAGAGAGGAGTGGTGCTGCCCAGACTGTCTGGTGGTAGGAAGAGGTGGAAGAAGAGATGTTCAGCTTCTCTGGGGATGGAGAAGTCAGAGTTGAGACTTAGATGAGAGGAAGAGTAACTTAGAAGTAAAGCACCTTGTTCCGAACATGAGAAAGAAAATCCTAAAGAGAAGATAACATCTCCCATGCTGTATGGTGAGGGTCTGGGCTGAGCTCATTTGGCTTTGCAAGTCAACCAACAAAAGGGAGTCTTTCATGAAAGAACACCTGTGGTCCTCTAGCTAGCTGATTCAGTATTGGAAGTTGTCAGATCCCAGACTAACTTGGGAAGTGACTTTTGCCATTTGAGAAAGATCCTGCTCTGTGCCTCCTGGGCTTGACTTAGTTTTACTGTGGTGTGTTTGCCAGACTGCTCACAGCAGCTTTCCCAGCTGTCAAGGTATTTAGTGAGGTTGTATATCTTCCACCTGCAAGAAGCAGTATTTGCTTTTGTTCTGCACTTTTTTTTTTTTGGACCACCTTCAACATTGTAAGGTCCTTCTCTAGCTCTGAGTGGTTGCATGATATTCTGGTTTTCTACAACTTTTGGCTTCAGTTTCAGAAATACAGGCCAGCTATCTTGTTACACTGAGGCCATCCAGATCAACAGCATCCCTTTCACCCTGTTACTGCTTGTTCCTTGACGATCTGTGGCTCACAGTGTCATGGAGGTCTGTGCTGCCAAGGGCTTCTCTTGACTCCTGACCTGACGCAGCTTGCCTACGCCCCGTGTTTGTGTGCATTTCAGTGAACTCTCCATCATTGCTGTAGGTCAGCAAAAGCACCACTTTTTGCCCAGTGCTGTGGGACTCTTGGCTAAATATCGGTACCACTATCCCTGCACACTATGCTTGTACATATGCGGACTTTGAACGTGGCTGTAGCACTGATCAGTGCAAGGAAGCTGGCTATCCAAGGAAACTCTTGTTTGTTTGGGCTTGCATTCTCAAAGCTTTGTGTGGTTCATATGTATTGCAGTCAGAAAGGAGCAAGGATGTGAAGAGGGCAGCACTGGGCAGGAGCCAGGAGTGCTGTGTGGAAGTCTCTGTTGGTGGATGAGGAGGTGGTGTCTCAGTGTGGTGTACTCACTGTGACATTGGGCTGATGAGGAAGTGGAGCCAAACATGGAACTGCTGAAGCCCAACAATAATGGTGGCAAGCTCCCCAGAGCTGTAGTTGTTCTTGCCTTTCTCAGGTGATGCCATGTCTGCCAAAGCTGCAGCTCCCTTGCAGCTGATACTCTTCAGTGAAACTGATATCTTAATTGCCTAGCCTAGTGAACACCATGTTGCCGTGTCTTTAAAAACAAAAGACACCTTCATTCAGAGAAGGCTCACAACCCTCTTTTCTTTGTTTGCACTTTAAAGCATATGTGCTTGCATAAAATCCAGCCTTTTTTTATGTGGCTTTTCTTTCTTTCTTTTTTTTTTTTGTTTGCCCTGGCCTGCAGTTGCTGTGGGTTGTTTTCAGTCAGCTCAGGAATTGCTGGTCACTGAATCTGGCAGTCATTTCATGCTCTGCCCACCAAAACTGCCAGAGGAAGTTCTGTGTCTGCCAGAAGAGGCTGTTTGTGCAGAGTTGCTGTTCTGCAGGAGCCATGCCTGGTGCCTGACTGCTCTTAGAGACAACAGAGACTTTGCACAATTTGAAAGGTGCTGTGCAAACTCTTGGTGTTTTCTGATTCAAGAAATGGGGTTGTTTTTCTACTGTGGAAAATGAGACCTATTTTGTTTCATGGAGCATCTTGGAACAGTGTGTGAAGTCATGCCAAGGCCCACCTCAAGAGGCTAAAGAGTTCAAAGGAAAAATGTCAGAATGACTTTTCTGATTGCTTTGAGTTTTTGGTTTTGCTGACTGTTCTTGACATGGCCTGTTAGAAGCTGGAAGTCAGACAATCTTATTGACATTTGTTTTCCTCCGCTGCGTGTGCCCTCAGATGCGGCTTTGCTGTTTCAGGATTGTAGGGAGAACTGGACAGCTGCCTCAACCTTAACTTTACAGGGCTTACTGGTGTTCCTTCCTCTCTACTTCTCACATGTGTAGAAATACATGGTATGTGTTGTGATTTTGATCATAAAATGTGAATCAAATTCTTGATCTCTAGTTCCCTCCTTAAGACTTCTTTCTATCTGTTGTGGCTTGGAGTATTTATAAATTACTTCATTGTCTATAGTTATTTTACCAAGAAAAGATAGTTCTGGAAGTGATAGCATTTCCAGACATCCGTTTATATCACAGACTTGGTGGACAAACTCCAGTCTGGCTTTGGGCATGTGTGTGTATATAAGGGAGATGTTGAAGTAGTACTTGCCATGAGTGGCTGTATTTATGTTGTTCTCTGGAGTGTCTGTTTGACACTAGAGTTGGAATCGATTGAGTTGTTCTTTCTTTGTTCCCAGCAGCAGGGAAAATTTCCAACATAAATTGTGTGCAGCATGTAGTGCTTCATGTTTACTTTCCTAGATCAGTTAAGAAAGTAAAATGTGTGGTGGGAAGGTGTGAGAAGAGGAAAAAACATTTTAATTGACTTTTTTTTAATGTACACAGATTGTGCTTTTACTAACACTTTTCATGCACTCAAGGTTTTGTTTCTCCAGACGAGTTTCTCATTTTCCATATAAAACATAAACAGAGCACTTCAACAGTGGTAAAACTTATTTCAAGGAGAAGATGCGAAAATAGCACCACCAAGAGGTATAAATAGATGAAATTTAGGTTGCTTTAAAAAGTATGAAAGAATTATAGGTAGTTTATAGTTCACAGTGTCCCTTTAGCAGTTGTTTTGGCAATTTAAAAGATGGAAACATTTTTATGATTGGCACTTGCATAATATAAGTTAAGTGTGGCAGCGGTGGCGTTCTATTAGAGCATGCGTGTGCTCAAATGAAATTTTAAGGCCCTTTGGGAAATGTTATGCTGTGTTGCTGTTTAGCAGAGAAGCATGGGGGAACTTGCTTCTTAATTTTTTTTTTTTCAGAATAGACCATTAGGACATGCATTGTTGCCTCCAGTGCTTATTTGGCTTTCAAAGGATACTTAGAATGGGATAAAAGTAAACTCTAAAATAGACACCTGGAGCTATATGGAAAACCCTTGCAAGCAGGAAGCTGCAATCCATTTTTACACTGATAGATGGAAAGCAAGGCAGTGTTTTCTTAAGTGAATTTCTTTTCAAGGAAGAATCAGTGAGACCATACAGATAAGAAATGCTCACAATGGTGTCACTGTGCATGAAATGTCTTGTGTGACAGCCTCACTAATTCTTCTGGAGGGTTTTTTCAGGTGTTTATGGTTTTGATTTTGCAAGTGTATACAAATTTGAGCAGTCTTACATATATGGGAGAACTGATTAGACTGAGAAATTTTGGTTTCTCAGGGCTTTTTTTCAAGCACTTGGTATAGCTTCATTCTCTGAAGTATTCCCCAAACACTATTTTGCTTGTACAGAGTAAAAGCTGTGCTTTTTTTGGTTTGTTTGTTTGTTTTTTGAAGTTTGAGAACAGAAAAAAAACTGGAAAGAATTAAGACCTACCTGATGGTAGGGGAATAGAGAAGACAGTGTATTGACAGTGACTGTTGAATCTTCTGAAGACAGCTTTCTTTGTGCTTTCACTCACAAATGTAATGGAAATTAAGTATTACAGACACGCTTGCAGCACCTTTTACCCATGCTGATAGGTTAGTGACAATAAAGTGAATAAAGCTGTTTCCTAAATCTGGTGCTGCTGCTGCTTACCTTTTCAGTTTCTGCCTTATGTGTGTGCCTGCTGTTCTCTTCCTAGGCTTGGAGAGGAAGAATTTTGTCTTACATGTCCAGTAAAAATGTGAACTCCATATTTTACGCTTCTCTATTTGACTGTGCCTTTCTAAAAGACACCTGCAGAATGGTGTTTCTGTTTTCCACTCATCTGGATCAATGTGTGGTCTGGCAAAACTTTGAGGAGTAAAGCCTTTTACATGCAGAGGCTGTCAAATGGTGTAACCCCTTGTCCTGCAGTCTTCCATCATATTTTTTGCATGTATTGCAAGCAGTCTTTTCCTGCTTTGTGAAGTCTCCTTGCCTCAGCCTCTTCTCCACCTGCAGCTTTTGGAAAAGCAGAAAGTAACGTGTTCATCTGTTCAGGATTTACTCTCAAATTTGGAAACCCAGTGTTCAGATTCCAGTTTCACCATGATGTTCTCAGATCACCATGTACTATGTTAAATTTACATGGTGTTTTGCAGTTGAGATGAACTTTGTGTCTACAGAACCTGTAAGATGTGAGGTCGTGCTCACACTGGGTCTCTGAACCAGGATTAGTTTGAGCTGATCTATAACTAATGAGACCCAAGGACAGGTGAGGCACATCAGTACTGTAGTGGTCCATTAATGCAGCCATGTAGTTTCTAGCTGGGTGGCTCATGCATATCTAAGTCGCTAAAAATGCAGGCAGCAGGAACTTCTGTCTACCTGAAGAGTCTGTGTAGATTTACTCAGAGTACCTTAAATGCCTTTAAGGAAAATGGTTCTGTTTGAACATAGTGATCTTATTTTTCAATGTAAGAAACATTTCCCTTGGAACAAGATCTGCTTTTACATTTTGTGCTTATAAAGTCTCAAACATGTTAGCCCCTCCGTGCCTTCTGCTTTTTTTTCAGGACACTAGACAATGTTAATCCGAAGACACAAGTATGTGATAATAGCTTAGGGGTGGGGGGAGAGGAGTATGATATCTAACTTACCTTGCAGCTCAGGTGATTCACCAAAAAGCTTAGATGTGCAGTGCATGTACACATAAGTACAGAGCAGAATATTGTCTGGGGAGATGTATCCTTTTCCCAGAGCCTTCTGTCTTAACTGTTAAAAATAAAACTTGCAAGTCTGATGTGATACCATTTTGTGAGTAGGACAACAGTAGGGCAGATACCGTACTCAAGAGTTGCAGAAATGGATCTTGTGCCCTTAACCATATATAAAGACAAAAAGAAATTTTCCCACAAGATGTATAAAAGGAGGAATTTCCCCTTGGGATTCATTATACAGCATGTGAGCAGTATTGACATCTACTGATTTATGCGAAGCTGAGTGAGTTGTCATGTTTTTGGTCTCAAGTGCTGGGAAGCTTGACGGCTATGTGGAAGGGCAGATGGCACAAATGGTTTCACTTAATCTTTGGGAGTCTGAGCATCTAGTTTGGGTCAAAGGAGAAATGGGTGCAGTGGTCCCAGCCTCACAAAGCTGGGCATGGGCTTTCCATTGCACTGCAGGACTGGTTGTTAGAGGCAGCCCATGCTCTGCAGGTGCTGAAGATGGGGATCGCGTCTGGAGATTAAATTCAACTGACAGAGCAGAGATGTTTGCACAGAGACTGCTCCATCTGATGCAGCCAGAAGGTTTTGGAACGTTAATTTTTCAGGAGATCTCTGTTTCTCTAAACCATACAATACCTGAGAAATCAAAGACATAAAAACTGTTTTAAGATAGATATCTATGAGGAAAACTGGATCTTGTGTAATATAGGTAAAGGAAATTCAGGTAGACTGTTTACATGTATGTACAATCCTACTGAAAGCCCATCTGTACGCTGGGTTCTAATTTTGAAGTTGTTGAAGAAGTAGTTGTACTGGTTTGTGTATGACTTATTACCCTTTGTGTTCTGAAATAGCTTTTCTTATATAAACTAACTTTCCTTTTTTTCTGTTTTGTTATTCCTGCACTGTTTAAGCAATACCATTTGCTAATATGAATAGAACTTCAGTAACTGTCCTGCCCATTTGCCAAGTTTTTTGTTCCTGGGACAGCTTTGGTTCTAATTTTTGGATTACTTACATATTTGCATAAATGATTAGTATCTAATATAATGTGATTAAATTTGGCAGCTCCTGCTTAAAATAACAGCTTTAGAACATTAGAAATTAACTGGCTACATTTCTGTCTGACGATAAATTATGTGAGTGAGCTGTGGTCAGAAATGATCCAATGTTTTTAGAAAATTAGAAGCGTTATTTGTAATGTCCCTGTGTCATAACTTTCTGACACTGTATGAGCTTCTTTGCTTTCTGGATGGGCTTTTCAGAGTCTTCATTTACAGGCAAAGTTACCAGAACAGTAATTTACCCCTGTGCTTGTGAGGCTACTGGTGTGATACAAGGTCAGTTATGAACAGATGACATGTTTGCCAGGTACTGAGCAGTATGTTGATGCCATACAGCATGCCACTGTGCTGTAATGTGCTCTAATGTACTCTTCTTACTGTGATATCATCAGAATCCTTTGAAAAAATAATTCGTAATGAAGAGTGTGCACTGGGCCCTAAATCACTTGGGTTATCTGTGTTGGCCTTTTTGTTCTCCTGCCCTCTCTCTTTGTTGGAGCCCAGTATTCCCATCTGAGTGTTAGACCAAAAAGGTCAGCAGATTGCACAATAGTATGCTTTTTTTACTAGGTAATGTGTGGGACCACATCATCTCTGGCTTAATGCCATGAGCTGCAGTGGAATTGTGCCAGGGTGAATCTTTCCCATGATTTTCACATCTGAACTAAAACTGCAGTTCATTTGATCTGATTGTCTCTGTAGAATGTGGATGAGAAGATTCGGGCAATGCCAGTCCATTTACAACCACGCATTTGGGGTAAAATAAAATCAACCCTGCTCTCTCCTGGCATCACCATGTTGCTCACCATGTGGTTGTGTGGGGTTGCTGTGTGCTTGCTTTGTGGTAGTGCTGCTTGAGCAGCAGCATCTCTTTATTTCTGGCCTGACAGAGAAGAAAGCATGGTGTCTCTCTGGCAAAGGCTGTAGCAAAGGCAAAATATCCTTCAGTGATAATTCCATATGAACATAGTTTGTATTTCCTGGAAAAATATGCAAACTCTCTCCCAGAAACCATTGGCTTCTGAAGGCTGTTCAGTACAATCTACTATAGCTGGCTTGATGTCAATTTTGTAACATAGTATTCGAGGAACATAGCAAGAATACCAAGAAATTGATAAAATACATGTTTTATTTTGAACTCTTAGTCCCTGTGTGAAGAATACAGCTTTACTTTACTTTCTTTACTTTAGTCTTGAAAATGAAAAAATAAAATGACCTGGAGATCCTTCCCAAAGCAATTGATAAAAAGTGTTTACAAATTGCACAGTATCAGATCTCACCATTGGAGGTGGGTTTGTGGTTTAATCTTTTACTGCACTTTTTTACAGCAGTATATTGGCAATAAAATTTTTCAAGTGAATTTCAGAAGAATGTCTAAACATCTTATAGTGAATAGTATATTCTAATATATTTATACTCTATATTATATATACTTAAATATATACCAATATATAGTGGATAGTGTGTACTGTCTTGCTAATGAACTGTGAAGATAAGCTTCTTTGTATTATTAACTTTTCTTTAGAGTAATTTTTTCCATAAGTATTATGTTAGATTGAAAAGACTTGTAATGGTAGTGATAAGTTTTAAAAAAAATCCATTTTCTTTTCCTGTCTACTTTGTACTAATTAACTTCATCCCTGCAGCTCAGCATTAAGTTGTCATAAATCCATCTTCAGGGTCTCACTAGTAAGTCAGAAAACCTGTTTCCATGATCATGATCTGTGAGTTGAAATTCATTTTCCTCTTCTGTCTTATGAAACAGCTGTCCTAGCCTGGGCAGCGTAGTTCAATCCAACACAGAATATTTTGTCCTGGTTTATTAGCACAAATTGACGGTGGCTGTTATGGAAAAAGAGCTATGAATTTATCTTGAGGACTTCACGCTGGAAGAGTTAATTTATCCTTGCAAATCCTTGGCTCTTGACTTTCATCTTTTAAAACAAAACACAGTCTGTGATTTGATACCTTGAAGTCAGCAAAACAAAATGGTACTTTTTAACAGCAGTGTTTACTTTGATCAGTTTTCAACTTTTGTGCCCTTGCATTTCACGTAGTACAAATTGCTTTAGCAGAGTAGTGGGGCAGGAGCCCATAGACTGTTTTTGCAGTTGGTTGCTGTGGTGATACTCA
This sequence comes from Odontophorus gujanensis, assembly GCA_013399175.1. Lineage (NCBI taxonomy): Eukaryota > Metazoa > Chordata > Aves > Galliformes > Odontophoridae > Odontophorus > Odontophorus gujanensis. The sequence goes on from VXAB01011891.1 coordinate 409,188, forward strand.
GCCATCCATGAAACTGTGATCTCTGGGGAGACAGAGCTGCTGCAGCTGCCCTAACCTTGCTGCTATCACATGCATTTGTGGAGACCTTAAAGGAACTTTGCAAACTGTCGACAGACAGTAGTGATGATTGTGAGCTGGCTGAGTAATGCCAGCTTCTGTCCAGTAGACGTGGTGCCAATGTATGCCGTATCCTTTTGAAGTGTTTTTATAAAATAACTTTCATAAAATATAGTGAAAGATTCATCCTAAAAGAAAGGCAGAGCTGCTCTGTGGCTCATTTCCTAGTCATAGGAGCATCCTTTCTTGTTTGTGTGCAAATGTATTGTTTGTATCTTAATGCGTTGGTAGATTTTGTTATAGATGTTTATGTAGAGTAGCCTTAGTTTAATTTATTTATTTTTTACTTGTCACCTAAGTTGTTGTATTCTTTGCAAAGTAGTCACTTATTTGAAGGAGTGACTTGCAAGAAAGAGGAACGGGGAAGAACAGACCTGAGCCAGGCAGTGCAGCTTTGCTTTGCAAACAGCTCCTGTACCTGAACCTTACTGAAACATGCAGTGGTGGCCACGTGCCCATAAAGTCTGGCCTAGCCCTGGCTGCATGGGGTCCGTGCTGCTACACATCAGCTCAGTACTCAAATGAACCCTTCACAAGCAGCAAGGAACATGTTGGGCCACAGTGGCTTTTTTCCCTGTACTGTTGTTATGCTGCTCTCTGCTTGGTTAATGCTGTTCCTTCACGTATTTTAAAGATAACATGGTCAGCTGTAGCAGCTGGTTGTTAAATGGACTGGGTGCTTTTGTACACTTAATGATGCTGGTTTAGTTTTCTCTTGGTGTTGCCTGATCAAGCTGCTCTTGTAGAGCTATTTGAGATGCTGAGGTAGTATGCTGCTGAGAAGTACAAAATGTATTTTATAAGTTTGTGAGAGCTTACAAGAGTGCATGGAAAATATCTCTACAGATCCATCATTTTAAATAATAATAAGCTTCTGTGGAAGGTTCAGAAAAGAAGTGTGTTTTACCATTGTGTTTATTAATGGGTTCAGCATTTTGCACCATGTCTTCATATGTAGCTGTACTGAGCTGAGCACACACAGCATTGCCTAGAAACCCCATTGGAAATCCTTCACATGAATATTTAATAGTGTAAGTTCTGCCAGTGAAAATGCTAAAAAGTAAGGGAAAACTTATAGTTAGCTCTTCTGCTATTAATTAGAAACATTTTGTCGGTGGTTTGGAAATATCCAGTATCTTTCTGTTAATGTGTACAGTGTTTAGATGGTGCTATGAACTGTCTAGACATTTGAAAAAGAATGTACCCTGAAGAGCTCAGAAACTAAGATGAGAAAGGAGGAAAATGTGGCTGGGAGAAGTGGAGCATCGTGTCAAATACAGCTGATATATGGATATCTAGATGGACAGGGGAGGCACCCTAACAGAAATGACTTTTTGATTACATCATGAGGAGAACTACTTCTGTAGGTCTTTTCATTGGGAATAGTTGCATTCAGGCAGGGCTGCCCAGGTGCTAGAAATGACCATGATGGTCCTGAGCAGAGGTTGAGCAGCACTGTGGGATTTTTTTTAGTCTGGTAAAGCTGCACTGTTGCTGAGGACTCCAAGAGGTAGACAGGGAAAGTCTTTGCCAAGGGATGTAGTGACAGAGGCTGCACAGGTGTGCATGTGAACTGTATTAACTGGCACATCTGGGGCTGCGGGTATGAATTCCACATTATGCTATTTGTTGTCATGCTCATGAGCAAAATGAGGAGTGCAGTAATGCAGAATCCCATTTATGCAGATTCTTTTCACAAAAGCACTTGATTTGCTTATGAAAAATTAATTTTTGGATTAATGTCTTACAGCTTTTCTTATGGATCAGTCTGTACTTTTCGTGCAGAAACGCAGGAAAAATTCATTATGAGACAGAACTTATGGAACAGTTCCAGCCAAAGGCATTCGTAAATACACCACTACTTCTGAAGAGCTTTATTTCCTGTATTCTGATAGGTGGATGTAATCATGTATGTATGTATTATATACATACTTTTAATAGCAACTAGGAAATCTAACAGTAGATCCAGTTGCAAAGAGTCTGATTTTCTTGGGTATGATTTCTTTGTGCTCTCTCATGTCACCAAAGTAACAGGCAGAAATCTTCATGAAGTCTAAAACATCTGTCTTGCCTGGGAGATGCTGGCTTTGGATAAACCTGTCCAACATCAATTGAAATAGAGATACTTCTGCATTTTCTAATTATCCAAAGGATTTGGTCTATTTCTGAGATGAAGTGTTCAGTGTGTTGTTTCTTATAATCGTTTGTTTTTAATAAATATTAGAGATTTTAAATAGCAGATATTTTGAAGATATAGACATAGGAGCATCTTCTTTTAATTAAACCGGTGTTCTAAGAAAAACACAAGCAGTGTGCAAACCTAAACTACGTGCCCCAACTGGCCAATGTCAGGAAATTGTTGATGTTTTTATTTTCTTGGTTATTTAAGTACAGAAACCTATGTTATACCTCACTTCATTAATATTTACATTAGCCCGTGATTAGTTTGGGATCAGAAGAAGCCAGTTACCATTTGGTTGTGAAAATGTGGCTATGGATAGATAAAGTGAGATTGGACAAATGCAATATTCACAGCATTTAGTGTTGGAGACTTTTTTGTTGGCAGGCTCGAGTTTGTAGAGTTTACAGTCAGGTAGACTTTATGCCCTTTGGAACTGAAAAAAATATCAGACTAAAATATGAACTTGTTTGCCAGATAAGGACTGCAAAAGATAAAACTTGACTGCTTTGGTAAACTTAGATTACAATATTTGTATTGCTTTGTAAGAAAACTGTATTGCATAACCCCAGAACAAGGTAATTATGTTTAATAGTTTAAACAGCTTATTGCTAATTAGCCATGATTACAGCTGAAAAACCACAAGAATTAATGAAAGCTTTTTAATAGCAGTGAATTTAATAGCAGTTCTAAACAACTTTTTCCACTATTAGTTCTTTCCATTTCTAGATGGAGCAACCAAGTGGGAACCTTTTAAAAAACAAAGATTTTTTTCTTTTTTTCTTTTTTTTTCAGCTAACTGAATTATTTTGACTTTATAGCGTGATACTGTAAAGCAGTTTTCACAACTAAGGTCATGACTGCTTGGTATCTGAAGTCTGTGTCATTCTCTGCTACCATTCACAGTGGTAACGTCCTGCAGTTTCCTAAAAGGAGCTATTTTATTCTTTTGAAGCTGAAAATGCAAGGAAATGCTGTCCTTGGAACACGAAGTAATCTGTGGTACTTCATGCTTTCTTCTGGAAATGTGTAAATACAAATAGACCACCTGTAGTGAGAGGTCAAGGGCGTGGAGATGTGGCTGCATTTCCTTTGGAAGTGGAGTTGCTCAGCCTTTCTTCTGTCAGTTAGCGTTGCCCAGCGTGCACTTTGTCCTGGAAAGAACAAATTTCTTTAGAACAGATGTGTAGATTCAACCACTTGATATGAGATTTTACCATCATTTTTCTTTTTTTGAAAATGTTTTAAGCAATGGTAAGCATACTCAGTTGATTTCTAGCTTCCGTCTAGTTACACAAATCTGCATTTACTCTAATAGTAAACTGATATTTACCACCATGTAAGAGTAATGAAATAAACAATACATTCAGTTTCTCTAGCAAGAGACAAAACTCATTCTGAACTACCTGTATGCTCCATATTCTGAGCCACCCTGAATTTGTGATTGTGTGCATGTTCAAAGAGCTGTGGCTATTCATCAGGGATCCTACCTGCAGTCTGCTGCAGGGATGTGACCTTACCTTCTTGATGTGTGTGCTATATGATCTCCTAATACTTTTTTTTTAATAAAGCAGAGTGTATAATCAGGCCAAATGCTGACTGCTTAGCAAACTTACTAGTTGTCTGCTCTGATACTGCGATTTCACTTACAAGTTGTTATATACTAAAAACTGGCAGAATGTTCTCTTTCACGCACTGAATTTTGCCCAGCATTGGATCTTTTCTTTAAGGGCAACAGCACTGATAATGAGTGGGTCTGGGCAGGTAGGGCTTCCAGAAAAACCGACTGGAAGTTTAAAAAGTCACCTCTTCACTTTCTTCACATTTTTAATGCATGCTTTTCTGGGCTCATATTCACCATTGCTAATGTTAAGAAGTACAGATTCAGTTCGGACCTGCCCACATTCTCCACCAAAAACTGTCAGTGGTTTATAGGCTGCTTCAGTCTGGTTCTGCAACAAATAGGGTGGGAAGGACGTACGGACCCACGCACTGGGAAAGGGGCAGGGAGAAAAGGGAAAGCATAGGGAGATGGGCCTAAAAAAAAAGTAGCAGCAGTGTTCTCTGGAGGGAAACTAATTTATTAAGTGAGACATTGGAATACAAAATGACACAGTATACAGCAATATAATTGGAATTTGTTAATTAATCATATAAAACGAGAGAGTGTCCAAAACCAAAGGCCTTACTCTAAAGCTGAAGGTGAGGTGGCTAGAAAGCTCCCACTGCCAATGAGCAGCAAAAAGAGGCAGTCTTGGGAGTTGTGTGCAGTTTTATCTTTCCCTCTGAGTGAAAAATGGGAACGCAAAGTCATCCTGGGGTATTTAGTTCTTCTCTTCTGAGAACCAGGTACCTGGAAATCTAGCAGTGCATGGAACTGGAGCATTAACTCTTTAGCTCCCAATGTCCTAAATGATTTTATGATGTGGAATACTGATAACAAAAATCATAAAACCATGACAACCATGTACTATTTTTTTTCCATGATGATAATAAGCATTTTCTTTCTTGAGTATGCTAATATTTCTTTGGGAATTCCTTCCATAAGCTAGTGTTCTGCTAGATTGTTTTTCTGGATTTGTTTCTCCTGTTTTGTGTTTGTTTAGTTTTATTTATTTTGCAGGCTAGATTTATGCCCTAATAGCATAAATAGATTAGGTTTTGTACTCTAAACCGGCTTTGTAGGCTACCGTCAGAAATTGGAGTTTTCTTTGCTGTTCTTTTTATCTCCTTGTTCTTCAGCTCTCAACTTAGTGGTTTGACCTTTAGCGTAAGCTATTTTTCATCAGCATTTGCCAAGGTTTTCTTAAACACTTTAGCAGTGCTTTGGAAGCATAGAGCAGAATTGTTAACTATTTCATTCTTTATTTTATCTGTACTCTGTTGACTGACATTTTTTGGAAGGTAGATTAGTCCTTCTTGGGTCAGAAGGACTGAATGTTGGGAGCCCTGATGTATAATAAAAGTGACCTCTGATTCATTGTTTCAAATTTCCCTTTTGTTTCAAAACTTGTAACACAGCACTCATGCATTTCTTTATTTCTCTGTAGGTCACATTACACTTGACTCCAATTTCATCAGTGCATATTCACCAGAAACCTCTGGTGTTTCTTCTCAACTCGCCTTTGCCTCTGGTCTGGAAGCTAAAAACAGAAAGACTGGCACCTGGAATCCAGAGAGTTTTCTTTGTAAGTATACACAGTCCTCTGCCTGCTCTGTATCATAGCTATTAGTCACACAAGACATAGAGTTAATGGCATTCATTTGGAAAATTTTTAAACATACATTAAAAAAAGCAAGTTAACAGGAGGTCAAGTTTCCATATCAGGCTCTGGGGAACAGTTAGGTGGTAGGGCAAAGCAGTTTGGAAAAAGTACCCAATTACCTGTTACATGAACTCAAGTAAAAGAAACCAAAATTGCTTTTTATAATCTGCATATCGGGTAGTTATTAACACCAGCAGCAATTCCAGTTCAAGAAGTTGTGAGGTTATAATGGATTGCATGTCCTGATTAGATGTTTGATAATACAGTGCAAAAACCCCTCAAAGCAATGGGAAATGTTAGGGGAGAGTGCCAGTTGTGTGGTCTTCGAACAAACAAAAATTTGTATGTATTGAGTTCAAGATATGTTTGTTTCTAATGAAGCTTGGTCTACTGAAATGACCATCTAAGCCTAGAATGAAGTCATCTTTATTTCTCAGAAGGACTGCAGTGCTGCTTATAATGTAGGATCCAAATATTACCTAGTATTTGTAAATCATGTCCATACAGTTTGCCAGGACATTCAAGTTTGCTATTTGTAGTGAAACAGACAAGTTGTTTGGATTGAATTTTTAATGTGTGACATCATGTCTAATCATGAGTTGTCGTTATTAAAGTTGCAGCTTTTATTATATTCAATTCTAATTGCAGAACTAAACTTGATTATTTTTAGCTATGTCCTTATAGGGTTCAGTTTTGCTCTTCCAACATAGCTGACTGCTTCTGCTGTACCTGATGGGAGGGAACTTCTGCATCAGCAGAAGGGAAAGATGCTCTGTGCTGCAGCAGTTAGCACACTGTGAAGGGTCACTTGTCTCTATTGTCTTGGTATAATGGTGACACCATCAAGTTCACAGGATACCAGGAGTTTTTCTGGGATTGATTTCTTTTTCCTTCCATCAAGGTACAACAGTAGGAAGACCTTTAGTATTTTACTACTCCATCCTGATTCCAGTGCTGTTCATTACTGACAGATGTTCTAAACAAGCAAAAGAATATTGTATTTTAAAGGTGTTCTCAATCTCAGTTTTTCTCATTAACATTTTAGAGACTCTTAACTGTTATCTTCTTGTTTACTGTTCACTTTAATAGAACCAGTACAGTTCAGATCTGCTAAGGAAATGACTGAAGATGTTAATGAACAGCAGTATTGGAGTCCTCATTCTTCCTCTGTCCAAAAGAAACGGCACCTTTCACCAGTTAATCTAGACTTAGTCATATCTTCAGTTTAGTTTTGATCTCCTCCTGCAGTTACTATATCATCACACCCATTTCATCTCAGCTAATCTGTTTTCAGCCCTCTCTTCTCTCGTCAGTATTTTCCTTCTTCTTTTGCCTTGCCTTGACTTTGGAATTGAAGAGACTGTGCTGAGAGCCATCAATTTCTGCACAGCAGACCATGCCAGTGCTCAGACTGTGACTGTGCTGGGCTTGCTTAGCTTGGCTCGGCAGCCTGCAGTAAGGCACGAGAACAATAGGAATGTGCCTAAGGCCTTAGCTGCCAAAACTGTTTGATTAGCCAAGTGTTTGCTTCAGAAAAGTGCTTCAATCTCTTCTGACTCAAAACAGACCTGAAAACAAAAACAGTCTTGAAAACATGAGCAGCAGCAGTTGTGATTTGTGCCAAAAAAGACATTATAAGTTTATTTGAATTTCTTACCAGGGACTCATCAACCTTCCTATTCCTTGTATACCAGTTTCTCAGTAGTTATGACTTGTGTTAGCTGGCTGAACAACTTAACCTGTGGTAATAGGTTAATTTCCTAGTTTCACAGTTCCTCTCTGCTCAAAAATGTTTTTTGTCTGTATTGTTTTGTCTGTATATTTATTTTAAAAAATAAGACTACACAGAATCATGTTGCACCGAAAACTATGGGAAATGGTGAAAAATCAACTTGTGAACAAGTGTACCACCCCTGAAAGAAATAGATCAGCTCTAGTTTGGCAGCAGAGCTGCTGATCTGTGTTAGACCGTGCCATACTGCTGTCACTAGTGCAGCTTCTGACCTGAAGAAGCCACCTGCCTCCTTGCAGAATCAGGGGGTTTTATTTCCAGGTATTTCCAGGTGAGTCATGGAGCAGATGGACATACCTCTTCTACTCTCCCTTCCTCCTTACCTGACCCCCCAATAAGTTCCAGAGAATTAAGCTTAAGTGTGTAAATCAGAGCTGTAAGGAACATAGGGTGCAGAACTAGCTTCGCTGGCCCATCTTGTTTGAAGATACTTGGCTTATACATGTACTTCTGCAGTTATGTCTTGTTCGTTCTCCTTATGTTTACAAGCCAGAAAACAGAGTATTTTGAATCATAAAGGATTTCAAATATAAAAATGTTTTGATGTCTGTGAATTCTATGCTCAAAACAGGAATGTGTGTCATGCATACCATAGGAGTGTCATAACTATTGTGTCTGTCTCTATGGAAGCCTGAGGCAGGATAATCATTGTCTTTCCAGCCTCTTTTTCAGACATTTCATACAATGTGTTCATTCACAATTTTATTAATATACTGTATGTAAATCGTGAATTGCACTGTTTTATTGATTGAGTCTAGTTAGGTAAGTAAAAATATTTAATTGGCAACTTCTGGGACTTGTTAGTGGTAAGGAAAACGCTCCTGGAGCCAAGTCCTGGCTGTTTATTTCTTACAATTACTAGCTGTTACATTTGTCCCTGTATAGCATCCTAACAAAGTTTAAGTCATTTCAGAGAAGTTATTTGAAAAAATAAATACACATGGTATATTAAAAGGTCAAAAGCTATTTCTTAAAAGGAAGATAACTCTAGGATATGAGCAGATAAAAACGCAATCTGTGAAATGCTGCTAGTAGCCTTGTACAGGTGGAGAAAATAATATACACTGAGGTTAAACAATATTTCTGTTGCAGCAGAGTAGAACTATGACTGCATATTCTTGGTATCCTTGTTAGTAAGATACTCTGCTCCCCTTAGTTTGTGAATTCATTGTTTGAGTTTCCACTGCAATAGGTTAGATTGAAGACAACGAAGGTAAGTGGTCTCAGATTGCTGATTGTTTTTAAAATTTATTTTATTATTTATTATTATCTCTCTATATGTATATATGGAGAAAAATGAAGAGATTTAAAGCTTGTGTCAGCATATATCCAGAAGACCAAGAAAGCATACAGTAGTAGTACTGAGTCAGGCTGGAGTTCAACTTCTTTCCATGTACTAAAGCTTGGATTGCTGTCTTGGGTCAGGTCCTCCATTAGGAAGAAGTTTAAATGAATGGTAGAGAAAATCTGGCCTCCAGGCACATGGTTGAAGTGTAGAGAAAAGTACAAAGTACTTTGTAGATTTTTTGTGTTTTTTTTTTTCCAAAACAATGCAATGAATGGAAGCACAGTGATGGTTACAGTAGTTGGGAGGAAGGCCCCTGGGATGGTGCTTAAAGGACTTTACTTGTCCATTGCCTTTTGTAGTTATTGTGCTGCATTCCGCCTCTGTGATCCAGTCAGAACATTGGTGAATAGCCCTAAGAAAAAATGTTGTCATCTCAATAAAAATTAACATAAGATATCAATAATAATTTTCCTGGTAGGTTCATTTGTAAATCATATACATGCAATTCTTGAATCCCCTCTGAACTGCCTTGAATTGCATTCAGCTGAGTTACTCGCATAGTAATTCTCTATACTGAGAGTCAAAAGACAGTTAATCATATGCTTAATCATAAGGAGGAGAGGCAGTAAATAGAAGTAGTAAAATATACATGTTTTGTATTCTCAACTCAAAAGTGAAACAGTAATGATTATAGAACTGTAATGCTGTGTTTCTCTGGTGTATGTAATATTTCTGTGCTGTGCAAGATAAGGAGGTCAGGTGTGAAAACTAATAGCCATGTTTTAGTGCACAGGTGTTCTTGTAAACTACAGATAATTTTCTTGTGTTTTACATGCTTAAAAAATAAAAATTAAAAAAACCTTATATAAAAATAAATTAGATAACAGATGCTTTTTCTGAGCTGTTTTCCCCTGCTGTAGCTGAGTTCTCTCAGGTTACCTGGGTGAAAGCAGAAGGATGGAGATAGGTTGTTGAAGCTGTGGGAGTGTCAAGAAGGGCAGATTTCTGCATGAGTTAGAGAAAGTGAGTACATAGTGACTATGTAGTATCGTGTTAACGTTACATCTGGCTTAGACAAGATTATTTTCAAAGAGTCTACGTGAGTTATATATATATCTTGATGGGTTAAATAGGTGGTGCGAGGAAAATAACTGTGATTTTAGTACAGTAAGTCCTGAGTTTATTCTCATCATGCTGAAAATTAACCTACCTAATTATCATGGTATTTCAGTGTGAGAACACCTACACGGTGTAAGTGCATGATGTCTGCCTGACCTAAGTCACTGAAAATCACCACTTTGACTACTGATGTATCTGGTCATATTATTATGATTGGATATTCTTATGTGTCCCAAAAGTACAATAACCTGAGGACTGAGTACTTTCTGGTTGGAGAACTCCTGGGCTGGTGGACCATCCGCCCCCTGTAAGAAGAGCAGCACACAGTTGGGAAGGTCTGTTTAGTTCAGCAAAGGGAATATTTAGCACTTGTGCTAAATACTGCTTTTCCTTCACTAGGAAGTAACATCAGAATTGTACCGGAAAGAGACAGCGAGAGAGAGAGTACATCTTTACCGGAGATTAGCCTGGTTAGATTACAACAGATCTCAATTTTATGTAAGTTAGGCAGCACCTGCAGAAAACACTTCTTTGATCCTTTTACAGGCCAATTTTGCAGAAAAACCCAACCAGACTTTTCCCACCACCACACTTTTAAATTTCTGTATAACAAAATAATTTCCTCCCTTCCCCTGAAGTCATTATTTCACTCCTTCCCTAAAAGCAGTTTATTAAGAACATGTCTTGGCAGAAAACCAGAAGGTTTATGAAGCTGCCCAGAATGAGGGTTTTGCAGATGCTGCTCACTAGTGATTTCTCTCTTCAGATTTGCTAGCTTTCTGAATTGCCTTTATAGCCTAGGAATGTCTTTATTGGGCAAGTGAAACTAATCAGAATTAAATGAAAAATATGGACCCCAATCCTTTTTGCTTTCCTGAGAGAAATCACTGTTAGATTTCCCACCTCCTCCTCCCCCCCAAAATTCTTAAATATCTACTTTAGTAGTTCTTATAGTATTTGGTTAAGGATGTGCTGCTTCAGCTCTTCCTCTGTTAGTTATTCAGGTAATTGGCTGAATAAGAGTTATGGATGCAAAAGCACTTAAGAAGTAAATAATCTGACGAGAAATTGGTAAAACGGAAGAAGCGACAGTAGTAATAATAAATGCAAAACCACATCATGTGATTTTGTCTTGATATTTGAGAAGAAGAAAAGAAAAAGCTGTAAAGAAAAATAAGTGATAGAATGATGAATTTAATTATTAGTCATTTGTGTATTTCTAAGAAGAGGAAAAAGGATGTTCTTATTCCTTCAGCCAATAGCTAGTTTATTCCTTTCACTTCATGAAAATATGGTTCACATATTTTGGGTCCCTGCCACCAAACCACAAGCTGCTCTATGGTTTGCACTAGATTTTGGATGACTGACAAAACTCACTGAAAAACAAGTGCTATTTGTTTTCCTGTGCCTAGTATTTAACGGGAAATCAGGAGACTAAGTTTCCAATCACTTGCTAAACAGACCCAGATGCGAACAGAGTGCTCTGCTAGTAGAGTCAGAAAGGATAAGAAGTGCATGACTAGTGATAAATCTAGAATAAATAGTGACCTTTCACTATTCAAAATAAAGTGCTGTAGATTTTCAGTGTTGTAACAGTGTGAAGAGAAATTTAAAAGGACGGTTGCATTTCTATAGAATCCTGTCTGTTTTTTTTTTTTTGTTGAAATCTTCATAGTTCTATTTAGAAACAGGAAATAATCCCATAGTTACCCTTTTCCACTTGGCAGAGTTCATATTCCCCCTTCCCATACCATTTCCGTGCTTTTTTGAAAGAATGTGAAAATAACATTAAGTGTCTAATTAAAAGCAGTGTTTTGTAAACAGTAACTTTTATTATGTTTGTCACAATAGTAGAATGCCTTAGAGACTTTCTCATTTGGCTTGATTCACCTCCTGACAAAATCCTGCTTTTCTAGTCTGTGTAACTGTTTTACTCCTAGAAATTTCAGAGGCTACGTATAAGAGCTGTTCTTGGTAATCAACTGGAAGGGTTTTGTCAGAAGTAGAGATGGTAGAAAATGACAGAGCACTTAATACATGCTTAACAGTGATGCATTATGTGCATTCAGTAATGTGGAGGGTGAAAGAGCACAGTAACCCTAGTAAAGCATCTTTAAATACCTGGATTGTTTTGATTCAAACTTACTTCATGAAAGGCTAGAGAAGAGAATGAATATTATTGACTTACGAAGCTAGATATAGTTCATGGCAAATAAGTCTGTATGTGGTAGCATGATGTCCCAAAACAGGGGACTTCTTTACAGCACAGAAGTATCTTTTGCTTTCAGCGTAAAACACTTTCATCTGGGAAAAAATATTTCAAAATTCCCAAGTTGCTGGTAAATACTGGATGAAGCTATGCAAGTCTTTGTGCCTTAGTTTCTCCTTTCACGGGATGGTCAGGCCTAGTTCTTTTTTGGAGCTTGGTTTGCTAAGGCTATCACAGCTCCTATTAGATTCTCTCACGACCCAGATGATTTAAGCCATTTTTCAAAACTCAGGCTTCATCTCCTGGTGTTTCATTAAACTTCAAGGGTGGGCTGTCTTCACGAGTTGCTGCTCCAACAAAGGCTTTGCGTTCATCTTGGGCTTTATGAAAAATCAAGTTGCAAGACCAAGGAAAGAAATAACATTCTGGCTTTTGGAGATTGGAGTGGACCCATTCTGCAATGGGCTGAAGTGTCTGGAGCCAGATTCCTGTGCTCATTTTTGTCTCTCCTGTATTGTCACAGTTCCTTCCTGTCCTCACTTGCTTCAGTTGATCAGGGTTTTGCTAGTGGAAGTTAACAGAAGCAAGCAGCACATTTTGGCAGACTACTGGTGTTAGTGACACAGAGATAATAAATCACAACAGGTTGTTATTGAGTCACTGATTCCAGTGGAAACTATAGCTGCAGTTGCCTAGGTATGATTTAATTCACCCTTTCTCTCCTTCTGCTAGATTTAATCTGTCTTGAAACAAAATCCCTGAAAAAGCTTCTGCTACATTATTTTGTTCAGATCAATTCAATGTGTTGAACCTATTAAGACGGTGTTAGATTACTGTGAGGCGAGTGAACAGTTACCTGTATATGTTAAACTCCTGCTGAGCCCTAAACATTGGGGACAGATTTCACCTTCATGTCATTTTTTTTCATTTTTATCATGGTTTCTTCCCATGGTGGTTTCAAAAGTTGCACTTGCTTTAATATGGTTTCAACTTAGTTGGAAAATTTCTAGATTTTCTTTCCAGATGCATATAAATGTGCAAGAGTGATCCCACAAGGTTCTGCGTTCATCCTGAGGAAGTGTTGAGCAGCCTTAATTCCTATCAAGTTCTTTGATAGTTGGTGGACTCAACATCCCTGCAGAAACAGAATTAAAATCTGCAGATAAGATAAGGCTGATTCTTTCACGTTTGTTTTAAAAACAGTGAGAAATGGGAATGAAACTTTGTCATGATTGTAAGTGGTCTTGAGAGCACTAAACCGAAAACGAAAAAAATACTGCTATCTGAAAGCATCTTATCTCTGAGGTTTGTAGGGAATAATGCAAAGCTGATAGACATGCTTTATGTTGTCTTATTTCAAAAGCAGCTCCCTTTGGTGATTATTGTATGCTGCATGCTGATTTTTTGAGTAATAAAGAAAATATTTTTTGAGTTTCAGCATACCTGACATTTCTCCTGTGGCTTTGCTTTTTCTCTGTAAGGGGTCTGAAATCTGTCATAGTATGTTATCAAAAGAAAAAACTGAGTCCTGACTCTGTGTAGGCTGCTATGAAAGTCAGGTCAAGATTTTTACTTCTACTCTGAGTAGATTTACTCCTCTCTGACATGTTCTGCCACAGGTCTAACACTATCTAGAGACATGAAGGGTGCTACTTTTCTTCTGCTGATTTGCTTTGCCCCATTATGGATGGCTTTGGTGAATTGTACTGGAGGGTTCTTGGTGAGTGGCTGTTGCTGTGAGGGGAGGGGTTGATTCATGCTGAGGACACTTAAATGTGTATTGTGAGTCAGTTTCCAAAGGTGCCTGCCTCTCTCTCAAGGCTAAATTATGAGCTTGCTTCCTACTTGGGTGTTCTGAGTTACAGCTACATTAAATACTTAAAATGTCATAAAGCAAACAATATATATATATTCCCAATGGATCAGGTTCAAAGAAAAGGAAAAAAAAAAGCAACAAAACTTTAAAGAGAGAAGGAAATAAGTAAAATAAGAAACAGAAGTCACTGTTTTGAGTAGCTGTAGTGCACATGCTTACCAGTGAGATGACTTACAGCTGGTTCTGAGGTGTTCCTTCCGACGAGCAGCAACTTGTGCAATTTGGCACTTATACCAGGTAGCTGATGTCCCAAGATGCCTTGGCAGCACTGCAAGAACAATTTTTGTGAGACTGGAAAGTTTTCTTCAGAGACACTTAAAGGATTTTTTTTTTTCCAAGATGAGACATCCTTGAAGTTTTCTTGCCTCTGTACAGTGCAAAGAAAATTCCTGTTTCTCCCATTGATCAGAACTGGGGACCACCAAGTTACATCTAGGTAGCAGTATGTGTAATCAAAGTAGGTTCATAAATATGTTTTATTGCTTGATAGAAAGCTCAGATTTTGGTAACAAATTGCAAGATGCTGGACTTGATCCTTGTTCCTGCTGACTGCAGAGCCTTTTGAACTGCGTTCCTTGCTGTGCAGTACTGCTGTCTGTGGACAGTGTTTTGGGCCTGCAAACTGATTTTCCACATCAGACTTGGAAGTTGCTCATTTAGCCCCAGAAATGTGGCAAGGCGTGTAGATGACCTCAGCAACAGGAGATGTTTCTCTTGCAGTCATCTTTAACGCCTGCACAACAACAGGAAGAAATAGAGCTGGGGCACTTTTTCCACTCCATAACCTCTGAAAGTAACCACTGAAAGAGGTGAAGTCAGAAGATAAGAGTGAACATGGCTGCAGTTTCTTAATCACCCATTAGGCTGGGTAATGATTGCTCATGTTAAAATTGTTTTCATATTTCTAAGCATGTAAAACATTCTTTGGTTTGAATGCTCTGGCTTCCATGCCCAGAGTAGTTCCAAGAGGGCTGCTTTTGGTTTGTTCTGAAGAGTAAGTAGTTAATGTTCAAGGCAGGTGTTGAAACAGTGATGGTCGCCTTCTTTGGAAGACCTTGTTGAATTCGTTCCAGAAAAAATAACGTGCTTGGCCCACTTAACCTTGTCTTAGGTCCATGTAGTAAAAATCCTAACATTGGCAGGAACAGCAGAACTGTGTGCTTCTTTTAAAAATGTAATACTGAAACCACTATTTCTACTTGACTTCAGTATGTGATTAAAAAACAAACAATGGTAAGCTTCGTGTCTGTATAAAGATGTTCGCTATCTGATTATTAGTTGTGGATGTTTGTGCCAAGACACCTTGGTGATTCTGCTTTTTGTCTCTCACTTTCTCCCTAGTAAAACATAGAAATCTGGGGGTTCATTGATAGGATTTGTCCTGCAGAAAGACAATTTGTCTTACCCCAGAATTATGCTGAATGTGTTCAAGTTTTAATTAAATAAATAATGATAAATAAATAATAAATAAATTTAATAAAATAAATGGAGAATTGAGAGCTTTGAGGAAAAACCTATTGCTAAGAGACACTTAAATATTTCAAATCCTAAGTAGAAGATACAGTGAAAATGCATTATTGCAAGCAAATGCATTTCTGTAGACAATGTTCTAGAATATGTATTAATATTTTCCTCCTGAATTTTTCCTCAAATGTCTCAAAAGATTACACTGATGGTTCTTTTCTTTGATACTGATCATGGAAAATACCACGACCAGTATGAAATAGTGTAAATGAAAATCAATTACTGTCATTCTTAGATGCACTGTAGGAATTTTTTTGAGACAGGTAGGGAATTTTTGTTCCTGACAGTAGAATGTACCAGTATACCTGTAAAATAACTGGTGAAATTCATAACTGCAGCAATTTTTATGCCCAGGGAATTTTATTGTTTAGACCAGGGCACTACAAAGATGTCTTATGTGTTTGGATAGAAAAGACAGCATAGTTAAGTGGTGCTGTGTAGGATGTCTCTGTTTGACCTGCCTTGAACTTACAGTGTGGACTGTGTCCTGTAAGACTGGGCACGCTATGAAATCCAGTGTTAGAATCATTATATTCTCCATGAAAGCCAGTTTGTGGTATAACTGCTTCTAAGTAATGGAATTATGAAGTGAATACTATTTGCTAAGTGCTACTTTTTAAAACTAAATGTGTTGCTGACTTATCCTAGTATTATAGGAAAAATTCCTAGAAAGTCCTAGATTCTCTCTTGTTACAGTCTGCGTTCTTATTCGGGAAGTATGGTATATTCTGTGTTACACAAAATAAAGACTAATTTAAGGAAAATGTGTTCCGATAGTCGTATTAAAAACAACTAAGGAAAATCATTCAGAATTGGAACAAATGTTAGTTTAAACTTTGAATGCTCTTCTGGTTCTTCTTTTGAGCAGAGTGTGATATGTGGGTAATAAATGCCAGCGTAATAGCTGGAAGCATGGGGAAGAACTTTTGAAATTCTTTGTACATGCCAACAGCACAATTTATGTCTACTTAGACAAATACTTGTATGTGCTAAACAAGTTGGTACAGAACATCTCAAAGTAGTGCTGTGAAGTCAACAATATATACAGGGATTATAATGGTTGGTTGCTGTTAGATAATTTTATCTAACTGTAGTCTGACTTCAGATGGTCTGTTTAAATAATTGCTATCGATAAATTGTTTGAAAGCTTAGAGGGATACTTGTCACCATTATCCTGCTATAGCATGTAAATAATACTCTGAAGGCAACTGGAAATTGTTGCAGTGTGTTTTTCACTCTTTTGATCAACACTGTTTTGAATTCAGGGAAGTAATTGGACTTTTTTTGACAAAGAAATAAAGTTTACAAGAAAGCCATTATGTTGCAGCAATATATATTAACATTGGGATATTTTCTACCTCCAGGCTTCTGTGTGACTTGTGCTGAGGTACAAGACATAGTATATACTCCACATTTTGACGATTTTAAGCACTGTTTTAGTTTTTCTGGTCAAGACCTAAATTAATGCAACCTATTTAAAATGATTTTTCTAAAGATGCAAATCATCTGCTTTACGTGCTAGATCAACACATTTCTTTTCTTACTCTAAGTGAAGCAACAGTGAATATTTCCATAGCCTGTCTCTTTTCTTACTGTGTCTCTCCATTGGTCTTTTCACTGAGCTTGAACTCATGTTCTTTCTGATTTGGAAATTACTTCAGTAGTTCCCAGGTTTGTTGAGCTTCACATACTTCTCTCCCTTCAGTTACCTGGACTCTATTGTTCTAAACCCCTCCCATTTCCCTGTTGTCTTGCAGCCCTACCCTTCTCCTCCTATTCATCTTCCATGTGCAGCATTATTAAACTACTTCTGTCAGCAGCCCAACATCTGAGTGTGGTTCAGAAACACTGTAATTCAACTGCCATGTGCATTATAGCCAAGTTGATAGGTTGGAAACACTGTGATGTTTAAAACAGCTACGTTAAAATAAATAATCCCTGTTAATAATCATTATGCTAATGGTAAAATGTATGAAATTTTGGCTTGAAGTTGGAAGCTGTAAACATGCATTTGCGTGTGCCAGAGTGTGTTGCTTAAATAGGCTGTCTGTCTGTGTAGATAAATGTACCACATTGAAATTATGTTTTTATTTCCATCAGGTGTCTTCAGGTTCCATTGTTTGGTTTGAGAAGGGAAATTTCTCTTTGTCAGCAGAAACGCAAGAAAAGAATCTTCCTGAGAGAAATGAACATCTGTTACAGTGGGCCCAGAAGGAATATGGAGCAGTTACATCTTTCACTGAACTCAAAATATCAAGAAACATCTATATTAAAGTAGGAGAAGGTAAAACAAACAAAAAGAAAACAGGGAAACAAAACAGAACAATTGGAACTTCTCAATCTTGAGAATAAATTTCATTGTAGTAGTATTTCATCTGTTGTTTTTTTTATTTTGATCATTAAACAAACCTCTCATTTTCCAAAGAGATATTATGAAAGGGTTGAGGCAGAGAAATGAAATCAAGTCTAAAGGCCAGACCTTAGGTTTAGTCATCTTTCAATGGATTTTGGTGCCATAATTTTATGCATTTTTATAAATGCAGGCACAAGATCATTGGCCATAATCTTAAAAGAATCAAATATTCACATTTTAAAAGGAGTATGCTACTCATGGCAATTGTTTGGATGCCTTCATGTACAAGACTAAAGTTGAGAACCTAAGGAAAAGGGCTATTTCTAGAAATACCTGAGTTCTTTTCTATTTTTCTTATTCCCTTGTTTGAGGATCCAGACTATTTTGAGCGAAGAATTATTGCTTTCTCATGAAGAGAAGTCACCTCAGTCTAATCTTATGTCTTTGTGTATTTTTACTCTAAGGAACAAGATTTTCTATCCCTGTGAGCTGAGCTAAAGGAAGCTGGGAAAGTACTCCAATGCCCCACATTGGAGTGAGTCTTTGGCTGTAGCTGTGCAACTGAACAGCATCAGAAAAATATAAAAATATGAGTCTGTGCAATATCTTCTGGCTCATGGTTACATTATCATGCTAAAGGTATCTTCTGCAAGAGTGGTACCTGAGCTGTTCTTAAGCCATGGATAACACAGCAGCCACAGCTGTTCATTTCACTGTGATCTTGGAATAAGGCTGTCAGTGAAAGAGTTTTATAAACTACTTATCTTTATTCAAATTTGTTTTCTGGAGCATATATAGATAGCAAAAGAAACTTTCTTTTAAAGTACAAGATGATGGAGGGTGACGTTTGCTTTATTTGCAGGTATGGAACGTCGTAAGATTTCAGTGTTCATTACTTAAAGGCCTGTTTCAATGTTGCTTTAGTTCTTTGAAGATGTCATTCAAGTCTAGGCTAAACCAAAAACAATGAGAATAGTGAAGTGGAGGTGTTCCCTGCACTGCATCTAGAGATCCAGCTGTTTTGAAATACTAGAAATCAGTCGAACACTTCAACAACAGCCAAAAGGTACTGGAGGACTCAGCACTGACTAGCACCAGCAGACTGTTTAACGAAGTAGCAGGAGCACTTGAGCAATATTTCTCAAGAAACTAAGTGATACTACTCAGCTACCAGGAAAAAAAAAAATCTAATGTCTTCTGTGGCAAAAACACCTGCATATGATCATTAGATTTCCTGAAGCATGAGGCTTGTTCCCCCAAATCAGAGCATGGCTGTGTTGGTTTTACCGAAAACCTGCCAGATTTGTGCAGGATTCCCCTGCATGATTTTTTTTCTGCTTGGCACCAGTCTTGTATTTTAACATCAGAAATACGTTTATTAGGTTATTGAAGTCCTCTTGGCACACACGTATGGGAGTAGTGGTCTCTGTGTTACAGAGATAAGCATTTAATTGGGTATGTCAAAAAACAGATAAAATTGTTTGTTTTTGCACACCTCCGGTCAAACTCAACAGCTAAATATGAGAGCTTTGCATCATGTTTAGAATATATTTAAGCACAGTTTAATTAGGAGTTAAGTACACAAAATGGAACTTGGCAAGCAACCAACATACGTTTCTGAGAAGGCTCCTACAGACTAGTTCAACTGTAACCATATTTGATTTAGACTTGAATTCTTGGCAGAAGAATTAAAGGGGTGGGGGCTGAAGTGTAGAGGTCATGCATGTGTTTTCCTGGATAGGGAGAGGGTCAGTTCTGGTACTGCAGCAGTCGTGCAAGAAGTTCTATGAAAAACATGTGGGACATGGACCTGATCTGCTTCTCTGCAGAGTGAACAATAGAATCAGTGAATTCTACAAACCACAGTGTATGCTGATGGACAGCTCAGGCTTTTCCTATGAAAATCACGCTATGCAGTCAGGTACCCTCAGTTGTCAATCTGTGAATTTACAACTAGTGTTACTGATAATTTATAAGAGGCTGCATGAAGTCATTCATAGCTACACAGCTGATACAGATTTTAGTGTAGAAAATTAACTGAATACTACCATTTCATCTTTATTCAAGTTAGAAAAATCTGAAACTGGAAGACATAACATTTTAGAAGTTGGTACTCTAGCTGAATACAAAGGAAATAAAATTCAAGCTGGAGGAAAAAAAAATCTGGAGAAGGATGATCTTTCATAGAATAAAACTGATGCCTCTGATGGCATGAGTCTCTTAAATCAGTTTTGAAGCTATGAGTGAAAGGCAGCTGAGTGTGGAAGCCTGTCAAAACTGAGTTGGGGCCAGGCATACCTGTGTTTTATTGATTCCACCCATCTAGAGCCTGAGTATGGCTGATCCAGCTCTGTAGGGGTGGTGAGCACAGTGGAAACTTGAACAGGCCAGAATGAGGGTTATGAGTCAGGAGGCCCACAAAGTAGCTGTGTCATGGTCAGCTGGACTTTTGTGATAAAAGACGGGATAAAGTGTTATTTGTGATAATTGTTATCAGATCCTAGAAGGCTGGACTACTCACAGTAGAATTGATGTTAGAGCATATTTTTCTGTATAAAAGAAGTCAGTTTAGTTCCTTGTGCCTCAATAAGATATAACTATACATGTCAGGTAGACATATCAGTTGGTTATCTAAATGTTACCTAATGTATCTTACCAGTTTAAATCCAGGGCAGGTGTGCTAGCATGGAGGGTAGCTTATTTTCAACATATTTCTAAACAAAGAATCAACCACAACAATAACAGGTCTGAAAAAGTCACATTCTGTTTATGATGTAACACTGTGCTCCTGCCCTGGCAGAAGCTGGAGCTTCAGTCCTGTTGTTGAGTTGGTGCCCTGTGCAGAATTGCTGGGCTTACTTCTGTAGATTTGTGCTCAGCACTGTGGTTTGTCCTGCTATTGCTCCAGCTCACCACTTCATGGTGAGTGCTGCTAAGAGCTTCCACTCTCCTTGCAAAGACTGCAGTCCTTTCCTTTTTTTTTTTTTT